>CM060983.1:125573514-126173514 GCA_030765065.1 Deroplatys truncata | reverse complement strand
TTCATCAATAAGTGATCCCAAATATTTAAACTTTTATTTCAAAAGACAGCAGAGACTTGATGAAGAAGATAAATTAAAAGATCAAGATTATAAGAATATTAAAGATAGGGTTGATATACAAAAAATGCCAAGGAAGACTGCAGTGGCCTTATTTAGGATAGCAACTGGCCACGATTGCCTCGCAGAACATCTCTACAAGATACGATGCCTATCTACACCCAAGTGCACTCTCTGTGAAGAAGATGTCATCCTGAACAAACAGCATCTCACCAAATGCAAAGGCCTTAAAAGTGATAATTTGCAGACTTTATATTGTGAAGCCAGAGGGAAAATAATGCAGATCAATTAATCCCCAATGCCATTGGTGAACAACAACATATTTAAACTTTTTAACAACTTTAATAATTCCTTGTGGTAGTGAGATGTCCCGTCCACTTCCTCCTAATACCAGGTATTCCATTTTATCTACATTTACTCGTAAGCCTCCTACTTCAAAAGCATCCAAAAGTTTCCTCATTATATATTCCACATCCTCAAAACTGAGCCATCACCACCTGGTCATCTGCAAATAGTAGAGAATGTACAGTACCACCTTGAACTGGTATACCCATACCGCCACAGGACTAATTCTATTTTTCTAGTACACATTGAATATATATTTTAAATAAAGTAGGGGACATATTACACCCCTGTCTTAGGCCTTTTGTTGTTCTGAATGAAGAGGATAATATCTTCCCTATTTTAACAAGCTTGACACTGTTGGTACAACTGTCGAATAAGCAGAATCATTGTAGCTCAATACCAACGCCCACCATTGCATCCCATAGTTGATTAATAGGCACTGAGTCATAGACCTTTTCTAAATCAACAAATATCAAATATATCTCTTGACCAGGAGATACAGACATTTTTAAGAGATTAAAAAGAAAATGACATTTTTTTGCATAATGCTAGTTTGGGGTGGGGAAATTGTGAAAATCTTTGCTTTGGATCCTTGAAATATCCCGTTCTCTCCCTTCCCCTTACTCTCCCCTCTGCTGTTCTGAATTCAAAATGTTGATAAAATCTCAATGATATATTTCTGGATAGAAAAAGCAATACTTTCACTGCTTGTTATATTTAAGCAGTTGAGAAAATAATAAGCTTATGTCCAAGAAATTCATACGATAGCTGAAAATCAATGGTTATGGATAGGCTAGAGCAGGCAATGTGATTATTATACATCAGATGTTAGTGCTGTATACTGTTATGCTTCAGCTAATTACCTGAGATTTATTATTGCTATGTTGCTGATATTCATGCCACTTTTCTTGTTCAATTATTTCTATGTTATGCCGCAAATACAAATATTATATTCTAATAAAGGCAATATGTTTTCTTTGCAGCTTGGAAAGGCAGGCACTATCGAATATCACTTACTGCTTAAAAAATGGGAAGGAATATGCCTTCATGCCGATGCTCTTCAGGACATGCTTAAGGTTGGAGAATTTGAAAATCAAATTGACTGGCTGAAGTTTATTGGAATTGCAGCAGGACATCTCACAAAGGTGACAAACATTCATATTTGCTGAAATTAATAAGATAATATACAAAAACAATCACTAAAATTATCTATTACTACAAGTATTAAAATGCTAATGATTGGAGGTTGGTTTAAAGCAGACTCTGTGTTAGTTAGGAAAGCACTATGTTTTCCCACATGATGTGAGTGGCAGCTGCAGGATCTGCCTTGTAGCCGGTATCTTATTGAATGACCTCTCTCTGCAGTAGCCTAGTTCAAATGTCTAAAGAACAGTTGATTCCAATTTGTTTGACATGAAATAGTTTTATGTGTCTTTGTCTGTTGATTGTGTTTACTGTGTGTAGCTATCATTGTATATTCTACAGAGCAGTATGTGTTTATTGTAACAAATTCACAGTTTATAAGGTTGTTAGAAAAAAGTAAACAGACTGGGTTCATATTAGATGAGAGGAAACAATCAACAGTTATAATGAAGGAAAAATTAGACAAGATAGCAGCTCTCATGGAAAGAAAACAAAGAAAACCACTGCCTCACATTACATGTTTTCAGTGACAGAATATCTATTGGTTTGCTCGCCAGACAAAATAAACATTGCCTCTATGACATGAACAGATGATCCGTAAGGTTTTAATTCTTCTCTTTTGAGAAAATACAGTGAAGTTTCTTAACGTAATATCAAATACTCAAAATTAAAATTTAATCATTCTAATTTCATATCTATAGCAAATTTATTGGAACATGTTTTGAAGACCTCTAAAATATGCTTGAGTAAGAGTGATTAAAAATTCATTTTGAGTATTTAATATGAATTGTAAAGCATTTATTGATTGTGTTTTTATGAACTTAGTAGACTCAGTCTACTTGCAAGCAGACTTACAACTTTTAGGTAGAATCTATGATATAAAATTGTTCCTAACATAAAACAGCAGAATTTTTACAATGTTTGTTAACAAAAAATGATAAAGTGAGTCATAAATGTTATAATACCTATGACAGGTAGGACCTTTTATTTATTTTCCAAAATATTAATTATTTCTGTGCTGATAATTGTTCTTTCATACTAGCCTCTAGATTGGAAAAGTGAATCAGACATGAAAAAATCCAATAATCAGGAGTCAACCGCAGATCTTCAACTCTCCATTGCAATGTGCTTTATTTGTGCTATCATGGTGAGATATCTGTAAGTGTATTAAACCTTCTCATTTGATTCAAATATACCGTTAACCTTCAAAGGAGTCTCAGACCTTATAAAAATTAAATTGAGTTTTATTTATGGACACTCTTTAACTACTATGGTCCTTAGCATCCCATTCTTTATTGGGCATGAAAGAGGCCTCTTTATCAGGCTTGAGGTTCTTTTACATGCCGCAAATCTACAACACGGGACCACCGGCTTTACTTCCCTTCCGAAGGAAGCCATGTTAAGGATTTTTGAACCCCCCCCCAAAAAAAAATCCATCGCCCACCGCCGGGTTTGAACCCGCGACCTCGGGAACTAGAGGCTAGCATGATTTAGACCTTACAGGTGACATGCCATGTTACAGTACTTTTAATTTCCAGGCTTTATAGTTAACCACTATTAGGTTTTATTTATGTGCTGATAATTGCTCTTTCATATATGTCAGACTTGAAACTTTCCAAATTAATAAATGTTTACCTGCTGAAGGTAATAATCTTTTATGTTAAGGCTAGTAGTGAAACTTCGTAAAATATAATTCATTTTGAGTGTACAGAGGTTTAAAGTAATAGAACTTCAACAGCCATGAAAACTAAATGATTAAGGAGTATTAAGATATCATGCAGAACCAATCATACACAATTTTAGCTAAAACCACCTTGACAGCTTGAAAGAGAAATACATATGAATGAGACAAGAGGGATCACAATGCATATTCATGAACAAGGGTTATGGTAACTCAGTGAAAGAGTGCAAAAAGTCAAAGGATCATAATTTGTAACCTTGGCCATTGCATTTAAGTTTTCAAGTATGATTTTACTTTTGATTCTTAAATTGTTTAATCAGGAAATGCTTTTCATTAAATGCTGTTGCAGTCATTAACACAAACCATGTACTTGATTTGTGAACTGCTAACTGAAGAGCCAGAAGGTGGCAGCAACATGATTACATTGGAAACATTCAGAGAGCTATACGTCTATCTAGCAAGACTGAATTGTGGAACTCCAAAAGATGGAATACCTGATGATGAAGAGGAAGGTGAAGAAACTGAAGATGTACAAAGTAAACCAGAGGAAATTGTACATCAGGAAGAAACCACAGAGGATTCTGAGCAAGAACAGAAGCAGAGCCAAACTGACACTGAAGAAAATACTGGTGAAGCAGATGACAAAAAAGATGAAGCTGTGCAAATATCAGCCTCAGAACTTGAAGCTTTGCAAGGTAGGTCCTTTTTTCTTCTTGGTAATGCTCTGAGAGCAAAACTCATATACTAGATTATATAGTTATATTCTCTTCAAGCAGAACCTGGAGATTTGCTCAAGTTAACCTTGCTGAGTGATGAGTAGTGTTAATTTATTCTCTTTTGTGTTAGACTAGCATTTGTAGTTTACAAAGAATAGGCTAAAATTTGTGATTTTGTACTGCTTTAACAAACACTATGGACAGTAGTGAAAGTTCCAAAGTTCTATATAGAACTGACCAAGATATACTGAGTGGGATAGCATGAACTCTAGAGCCATGTTGCCTTGACTTTCTCTACTTCCATTAGCTTCCTTTGTTGGATATAGCCATATATTTTCAATGTCATAAACAATAAGTGATATTTTTATTTGGAATATTTTAATAGTCATTTCTTATTTTCTCTACCAGGTGCATAGTAGGTAGTGAAGGTATTACACTTCACCCAAAAGTTCAATGCCAAGATTACACCAGAAATACATGTTGTGGGGACCCCTGAATCAAAAAAAAAAAAAAAAAAACATTTTTAGAAAAAGATCTGTGTATGTGTTTGAACAGCATAACTCAAAAATGAAATACTTGGTATTTAGGTTCAGTATCTTCCAAAGATGTGACACACACATTTTCAAGAAAATCCCCCCTCCCTCAAACCAATCTTTACATGGAACATTTTTTGAAATTTTTTATTTTCTAAAAAATGGCTCTAATGATTTTGATTAAAATACCACATATTAAAGATATTTACATAACAAATAAAATGTATATCTTGTATTTTCTTGGAATAGCCTGTAAAGTCCTCTTCATTTGGAAGGAATTTTGTATAATTTTATTTAAACGATAGGCGGCGCCATGGCCGAGTGGTTAGACTGCTCGCCTCCCACCGAGGCGGCCCGGGTTCGATCCCAGGGACCTGCATGTGGGATTTGTGGTGGACGAAGCGGCATCTGGGCGGGTTTTCTCCGGGTTCTCCAGTTTCCCCCGCCATTCATTCCACCAACTGCTCCATCATCACCTTTCCTTTCATCCGTTTCAACAACATTTCGTTTCATCTACTTCCTTCATCCCATACCAGGCATTGGGCTGATCACCCATCCTGGATGTTCTGTCTGATCCATGAGTGTCTGCTCCTCGACGGGCCTCTGACCCCAGCCACCCGCTTGTAAGTCCTGGGGGGTGTAAGTCCTACATAAGAGGAGGGTAAACAGATAATGAATGAATGAAAAGGAATTATTTAAATGATAAACATTAAGCAATAGATGAAAACGTACTATACAAAAACCTCTTTAAAAGACACAATTTATTTCAAATAAGTTTTTAAGCCATTTTTATGATATCCATTATTAAAGGTTTGAATTGTTCAGTTCTTGGTCAACATTCAATTGTTTCTCGTGATTGCATGGAAACAGTATGGAACTTGAAGGCTAATGTATAGTGTCCAGTTCTTAAACATTTGACTATCACTGTTCCCTTTGTTTCAACAATGAAATGTGTAATGTAGCTGTTACTGCAAAGGTTTATTTTGATTAAAATGTAATAGATATAAAAATAAGCTGTAGTAAGAACAGTTTGTAGAGAGTCATGTGAATGTAACACATCAGATTTTTTGAGGTGCTTAATATCATTCACAAGTTTAACAGCTACTTAACTGTGTTTGATACAACAGTCTATAATAAGAGATTGCTGATTTTCCCATCACTCCTGAAGGACGTAATGTTTTTCTTCCATCCCCCCTTTATGTGCCATATTTTTAATGTCTAGGGTTATATCAGCATCTTTGATTTTGAAAGAGTCCCTCATTAGTAATGTTGCTCACTCATTTGCAGTAGGTTTTCTTTTAAACTTAAATCACACAAATGCATATTCACACTCTCATTCATACTTCTACACTCCAAAGAGAATAGGGAATAATTCTGGTTAAAGGAAAATTTCCATCTTCCAGCTGAATACTGAACACAGGATCTCTGGTTTCAGAGCTAGCATGATAACTGCTCGATCATGGTGACAGTCATTTCAATTTTGTATTTAACTCTCTGCCCACTCTATTGTGATGCTTGCAGATGTTTTTCTGATGTTGAGGCAATTGTGTCTTTACCATAGGCAGGCCCGGCTCAAGGGGAGTTCAAGCCATGGCACTGCCCAGGGTGACAAAATCTTAAAACATGAACAGGATAAATTAAAATAGGACAAAATTACAGATCATGCTTAAATTCTAGCGACTTTCTAGAGAATTTTTCTTATGAACCTGATGACAAATGAGCACCAGAGTTGGTCACTTTGGATGAGACACCCCCTCCCATGGATGATTATCATCAAAACATCCTGAGCGCAGCAGGTGTTTAACAATAAACATCACGTTTATAAACAGGAGTGTTTCAAGCCACCAGCATATCTTATTTGCTTACATTGAAGGACTCGTGGACTTCTCAGGTCAGTTATTGCCCTAGTGATATCCTGGAAGACTGTGTGTGTGTGTGCGTGTGTGTGTGCGTGTGCATGTTGTTTTTTTTTTCAGTTACTCATTGTGTTGTTAGCCTACTTTGTTAGTAACTATTGTTTTTTAACCCCAGAGAAACTCATTTGGACAACTTTGAATTAAATGCAATAAGAAGGCATATCTATGGCTACTACACCCGAAATGAGCATCCTACCACACATAAACTTATTTCCTCACTAAAGAAGCAGAGCTTTGTTGAATTTTTAAGTTCACCTGTGTTTTTTTATCTTCTTTTTTTCCCCCCAATTGCTATAGGGTAGTCTGATTAATTTTTCATATTGTACGATAGCTGCTTTTTCAATGTCAAGATTAATTTTGTATTATTCGTTAGAGTTTGCAGAGCAAGTACTGGGGTAGTTTTAACAGCTCCAGTTACTAAATGAAGGATTTGGTTTTGTAGAATATTAATTTTTTGTACATTTGCAGTTATTGATATCTCTTCACAATATTTGAAAGTTAGTTTAATATATATCTTATAAAAAGTGTAAGTTTGTGTACTACTTCCCCATTTTTTCCTGCTAGTCTTTTTAATAGTGGTGAATTTTTTCTTAGTCTTTTTTGCAAATATTATCAACGTGTTTTCTCCATGTTAATTTTGTATCAAAAACAATACCTAAATATTTGGCTTCACAAGTTTCTATGTTTTCCCTTCTGGTCTTAGTGAAATACTTAATGGCGTCTTCCTTAATGAGAACAGTTGATAATTTGTTTTCTGGATATTTATTTTCATCAAATTATTATGTGCCCAATTCTGTAGTTTTATCAGGGACTGTTTTGTTATGTTTATTAACTCTTGACTTTCATTTTTACTTTCTCTACTATGTATAGTAAGTAGGGGAAGTATTGCATTCCACCCAAAAATTGCTATCTTTCACTCAGGCCCATTTCAGGATGTGGTGATGTTGATGATGACAACCGATAGAGATGGAACTTTCGAACCCATTTTCTTTTGTCCATTCTTCACCATATCTTTTGACCATTTCAGTATAAGTAATAATCTACAGGATCATCCTTGCCTTCAACAATTATTTTACAAATGTTCACCTCAATGTTATTTCTAAACAGATCAGTACAGGGATGCACATCCCCCCCCCCAAAGACCTATGGCATATTCCTCCCCAAAACAATCCTCTCACTTCCCAATTTTTCTGAGAGCTCCATTTCAATTATTTAGTTCCTTTTTTATGCCTCTGGAATGCTTCGCAAAGAGGCTGTCTTATAGGTAGTATGGTAGCTATTGTGATACCAATACAAATAAAAGCTTAAATAAATAATTGGAAAGTTAAAATCAATACAAAAAAATCTTATGTGTTACACTCACATGACTTTCTCTACTCTTGTACAAACTATTTATGCAAACGCTTATTCTCCATGTACTTCATGTTAATCGAGATAAACATTGCAGAGTCTATCTTATTGCTAATTTTCTTGTAGATGTAAGGGGAATATATATTTATATATTTACGAGGGCAATTTGGAAATACAGTAGCCTTTAAGCACATACATATCTCTTAATAGCTGGTTGCTAGGTGCAGCACCATTCCCTTTCCCACAGATTAATACTCTTTGCATATCCAAGACAAAAAAATTAATAACGAATTCCCATTTGAGAAAATAACTATTGAAAAATTTAAGGGAATAACAAGCAATATCTCGAAAATGGTTCACTCAACAAAAAAAATGTATATGACATAAATTGTGTATTTTAACGCAATCTACATTTTTTGTGTACTGAAATTTTGTCTATCTCTTATGGTTATGCAAAAGTCGTTCACAATGAAGAATACTTTTGGAGACATTCCCAGGAAATTTAAGATATACATTTTATTTGTCATAAAAATATCTTAAACATATGATATTTTAATCAAAATCGTTAAAGCCATTTTTGAGAAAATTAAAATTTTCGAAAAATCTTCCATGTAAAGGGTAATCTGGGGTGGGGGGATTTTCTTGAAAACCTTCGTGTCGCATCCTTGGAAGATACTGAACGTAAATACCAAGTTTGGTGTTTATCCAACTGTTCATTTCTGAGTTATGCTGTTCACAGATAGACACACAGGCAGACAGACACAGACACAGACACACACACGTTTCCAAAAATGCTTTTTTTGGATTCAGAGGGTCTCAAAACATGTATTTTCGGTGAAATCTCGGTATCGAATTTTTGGGTAGAATACAATACTTCCCCTACTTACTATACGTAGTAGAGAAAGTAAAAATTGTAATATTTACAGCAAAAAACTGCAAATAAAAATATTTGACAGTGTATTTTATTACTTGGTATTTCAATGTTTCCTATTGTATCTATCTAAATAGACCAATAATAGTAAGAGTAATAATGCCATGCATTCTGAACAACTACATACCTACCTATAATGTTATAGTTCCTTTTATACATTTCCAAAAATTATCATTTGATACACCACATTATACCATATAGTATGAATTTTATTTAGCATCGCTTTTGTGGGGGAATATACAGCACATGTAGATTAACAAACCTAAAGATACAAACTGATTTAACAATTACAGTACTCGATTAAAATTGTAATAAATGTCCTTATATTACGTTGATATTGTAATGAAAAGAAGCTAGAAACAGTGATGTGTATTGAATTTATTTAAAGGTGAGTTGGAATTGTTACACTAACATCACTTAAGTTTACTCACTTAACATGTTTCGGGAAACGGTTGTTCCCATCCTCAGAAATTAATTCGACTGGCCCGTGTTGTTGGTGTTTCCGTTTTTTGGACTGGATCCTGTGGTGGCATCTTGTGGTGGAGAAATGTACTTCCAGAGAGGATTTGGCAAATCAAAATTCATTAGATGTGTGTTGTGTTTTAGAATGGTGATCTTCTCCCATGCATCTAATTCGGCTGCAAATTTGGCTGGTTTGACTAATGTAATATTGGGTTTGATGTTGTGATTAGTGATCCAAAAATGGTGTGAAACTGCAGATTTGTCCATTTGTTTGTGTTTAATACATCTCATGTGCTCCTTTAGCCTAGTTTCTAAGTTTCTTTTTGTCTTACCTATGTATACTTTATTGCAATCTGAACAATTGATTTTATAGATTCCAGCTTTTTTGTCTTGTGGAATGGGGTCTTTTAACTTGTTACAAAGTAATTTATCTATGTTAAATTTGTTCTGTGGAGCTAGGCTGATGTTATGTTTCATGAAAATCTTCTTAAATTTGTGAAATGTTCCTGGGTGGTATGTGAATTTCTTGAACTTTAGCTCTTTATCTTGCTGGCTGAGATAAAGAGCTAAAGTTCAAGAAATTCACATACCACCCAGGAACATTTCACAAATTTAAGAAGATTTTCATGAAACATAACATCAGCCTAGCTCCACAGAACAAATTTAACATAGAGAAATTACTTTGTAACAAGTTAAAAGACCCCATTCCACAAGACAAAAAAGCTGGAATCTATAAAATCAATTGTTCAGATTGCAATAAAGTATACATAGTTAAGACAAAAAGAAACTTAGAAACTAGGCTAAAGGAGCACATGAGATGTATTAAACACAAACAAATGGACAAATCTGCAGTTTCACACCATTTTTGGATCACTAATCACAACATCAAACCCAATATTACATTAGTCAAACCAGCCAAATTTGCAGCCGAATTAGATGCATGGGAGAAGATCACCATTCTAAAACACAACACACATCTAATGAATTTTGATTTGCCGCCACCAAATCCTCTCTGGAAGTACATTTCTCCACCACAAGATGCCACCACAGGATCCAGTCCAAAAAACGGAAACACCAACAACACGGGCCAGTCGAATTAACTTCTGAGGATGGGAACAACCGTTTCCCGAAACATGTTAAGTGAGTAAACTTAAGTAATGTTAGTGTAACAATTCCGACTCACCTTTAAATAAGTCCTTATATTAATTTACTCCAACATTTTGAATTCCTCCCCAAAAATGTTCCCGATGCTTACACTGGTTATCAGTACAAACACCTGTACTAAAGTACAAAATTTCAGATTGTGTAACACCCATCCTCAAGACAGAACCTTGTTTTGCCTGCTGGCACTAGGCATACGGAACTGAAATTCATTTCTTCAAAGCAACCTCTCACATTTTATGTGGCTCATTTGTCATGATGAATTAATTTTCCAAGGTTTTCAAGATGTATATGTACCAAGTAACATAACCTATGTTCAGTAGTCAAGTATTAAAAACCGCAGCAGTTATGAAGAATTTCATGTTTAGAAAAATGGAAGCAATTCATCAATATTGATCTACTATATATTACTGCAAAACATTGGGTTGCATTGTATTTTGCCTGTTATGAATAGGCTATATACAAATGCCAAAGTTCCACTCATTTATTTTGATTTCCTGCAGACAAACACTGAAACAGAAAGAAAGTTTTCCTTATATAACCTATTCTTTATCTAGAAGGAATTTTTATTATGTGCTTATAACCTAGAATTTGTAATGGCAACTGTAGCTGTGATGCTTATGAACAGGAAACTATATATGTATATATATATATATATAAAAAGATTGCCTTGAAAGACAACAGTCTGTTGTATAGCTCTTGATTGAGAAATTTTATAATTTATTTGTTCAGAATTTTCCCCCAGGATGAGATTACACAGAGCATTTTGACCTTTAATTAGGTTTTTTGGTTTTGCTAAGATGACATGGTTGATGGTGTCAGAGAATCTAGCAGATGAATAATTTGACAACGTTGTTTCCACATTATGACCCTGATGGGAGTATAAGTATCTGTCTCTCTGAAAGCCTCTTTCAATTTAGTTCTGTTAATAAAACACAGCCTGTCATTTGAGCTATAGTCAAATTATGCACAATATTACAGATCTGATAAAAAAACTCTTAGCTCCACTGATATCACTGTGTCAGTTGAATAATAGTAACTCTTGTGAGTTGCTACATTCCACTGAAAGTTTATGCTCATCAGTAAAACTAATAACTGACTTGCAATTGGATAAGTTTTATTACTTTCTCTACTACGTATAGTACATAGGGGAAGTATTGTATTCCACCCAAAAATTCGATACCGAGATTTCACCGGAAATACATGTTTTGAGACCCCCTGAATCCAAAAACATTTTTGGAAACATGTCCGCATGTGTGTCTGTGAACAGCATAACTCGGAAACAAACAGTCAGATAAACACCAAACTTGGTATCTAGGTTCAGTATCTTCCAGAGATGCGACATGAATGTTTTCAAGAAAATCCCCCCACCCCAGATTACCCTTTACATGGAACATTTTTCGAAAATTTTAATTTTCTCAAAAATAGCTCTAACGATTTTGATTAAAATATCATATGTTCCTTTAAGATATTTTCATGACAAATGAAATGTATATCTCAAATTTTCTGGGAATGTCTCCAAAAGTATTCTTCATTGTGAACGGCTTTTGCATAACTGATAAACCATAAGAGATAGATAAAATTTTACTACACAAAAAATGTAGATCGCATTAAAATACACAATTTATGTCATATACATTTTTTTTTTGAGTGAACCATTTTCGAGATATTGCTTGTTATTCCCTTAAATTTTCCAATACTTATACTTTTTCTCAAATGGGAATTCGTTATCTTTTTTTTTTTTTGTCCTGTTAATGCAAAGAGAATGGAATACTCCACATAGCAACCAGCTCTTAAAATATTTGACTATCCCTTAAAGCCTACCAATTCCCCTTGCATCTACAAGAAAATTAGCAATAAGATTAACATCTCGATATCTCGATTAATATGAAGCATATGGAGAATAAGCATTTGTAAAAATAGTTTGTACAAGAGTAGAGACAGTCATGTGAGTGTAACATATCAGATTTTTTTTTACTAGTAATTCATACTAATGCCTGAAAATTTTTAAATATTTACCTACTGAACAAAAAATTTGCTTTCACATATCTTTCTCTACCCACTGTCATTTATTTTTAGATCTTTTCTACAAATTTTCTTACAAAAACTTGCTTTTCTATCTAGTATTTCATGTTAATCAAGATAGGCAGACTGAAGCAATAGTCAAATCTTTAAAAATCTCATGTGTTGCATTCCCATGATTTTCTTTACTCTATTACAAAATATTTCTACAAAAGCTTATTCTTCTACTTCTTGTTAATCGAGATAAACTTTCATTACACATTTTGTTGTAGGTGTAAGAAGCATACAGTAGGCTAAAGCGAGTCAGATTTTTAAAAAGCGGATTGCTATTGATGGCTTTGAAAAGTTTACAGGACCACGAGAAAAAACAAATAGCGAGTTATCACCTGAAAAATATATAAGTACCTATTTGAAAACTCAAACCAATAACAACAAAAAATACCACAGAAATGGTTGATGTCGCATAAAATTAATGAGATCTACATATTCTGTGTGGTAAAATTCTTATCTGTTACAATTTACCATTATACAAAAGCCATTTGAATGGAGGGGTTTCTTAGGCTATTCACAGAAAAATCAAAAGTTACATTTTACTCGTCAGGCAAATATTTTAAATAAATGTATTTTAATCAAAATTGTTAGAGCCATTTTTGAGAAAATCAAAAGCAACAAAAAATTTTCCATACAAAGGGTAGTATGAGGTAGGGGCATTTTCTTCAAAGTCTTCATGTTATATCCTTGGAAGATGCTGAACTCAAATCTCACCTTTTGTGCTCATGACACACATTCCCCTCCCCGCATCATTTAATTTTTCAGTCTTCTGGTTCCACCTTTCCAACCTTGACATACACACATGTCAGTGTGGAAGACCAATTAATTCATTAATTGACTTGATAGAGGCTAAACTAATGAAGGCTGGGACTTAAGTCGCCATTGGGATATGTCATCTCAAAACATTTGAGATCTCCTTGTGATTTACTGGGAAAAATAAAAGTCAGTTGGAGAATTTAATTTCCTACCAGCATGTTGCCATGGTAACTCAGTGGTTAGAGTAACTGGACAGAGACTGGAAGATCTGTGGTTCAAATCCCAGCTATGGCATTGAATTTTTCAGTCTTCTGATTCCACCTTTCCTAGAATTCTTAAATCCGAAAAAACTGGTTCACTAGGAGTATATAGATTCACTTGCTTGGTTATTCCTTTTTGTGGTTTAAACATCTTAATACTGTTAGTGGAAGATCTCCAGAAGGGGATTCCATATGTTAATACTGAATAAACATAGCCAAAATACAGTGTTTTAAGACATATAGGGTTACACTTTTTAACTAGCAGTCTTATAGCATAGCATATATGACTTAATTTGATAGTTAGAAAATTGACATGCTCATCCAACTGAGCTGGGAATCAATAACAATCCCTAAAAACTTGGTACAATGACTCTCACTAATCAATGTATTAAATATTGAAATTTGAATATGCGTTTTGAGTGCTTCAAAGAAGAAAAATGTAATACATTTCCTTCTTTCAAACATAATGGGGAAAAAATATTTCTCTCCTTTTGGTTTTTTATATGTTTCCAGGAATCTGTAATTATGCTCTTAATTTTAGCAAAGAAATGTTACTAGCATTATCAAAATGATTCATCATGAGCCTGATGTCACCATAGCCTACTGATTTACCTTATAATTTTTGAAAGTAGCAAGCTATGGTCTGAATGTCTTAACTTCCCAGTGTTGGGCATACCTACTGATTGTCATTCAGCGTAATATCCTTGTTTATTTTATAACATCATCCAAATTAGCAGGGTTTTAGGCAGAAATTTCTTGCTCCTACGAGGTATGTTTATGTGTGAATTAACCTTTGTGTCTTTAGAGAAGATGTTAGGACTTAATCTGGCAAAATGCCACAATGAAATATCAATCCTAAATTTAGGTAAATCAGATTGTATAGAAACACAAACTAGTCTAACTGCAAACAGCAGTTTCTTAAGATTAACACACAGTGAGTCACAAAATATCTATTTGGTAACCTTTTGCACTTAAGAAATTCAAACGTGGAATGTGAATTCAAGCTAAAATGTGAACCAGAATTTGTGGAAAACTGTGGAACTGAGAGATCACCTGCAGGTGTATAACAATAGCATATATGATGAAAAGCTAGATGACTGAGCTTAATGCGAGAAGACCAGATCAGAAAAACATATTTTGTAGAAAAAGAGAAAAACATGAGTGGTCACTTGTAAAAAAGCAAGAGGCACTGACAAAAAAAATCAAGCAACAGAAAAAAGAATGCTCTGATGCAAATTAATTTCTATTATTGTGAATGCTATGAATATCATTGTAACTATCATTGCTGTCGTATTTATCAGAAGAGAAACTTCAAATTGAAACTTACCAATTAAATGGGATCTCAGAAGGGTGTACCCCTAAGTTTTCTGTCAGAAAGAGTCCTTGTAGTAATTCACTGGTAACAGCAAATTTTACACATGATGTTGTTATTGTTGTTGTTCTGTCAGAAAGAGTCCTTGTAGTAATTCACTGGTAACAGCAAATTTTACACATGTTGTTGTTGTTGTTGTTATTATTATTATTATTATTATTATTATTATTATTATTATTATTATTATTATTATTATTATTATTATTATTATTATTATTATTAACTGGAAATTACAGAAGAAAAAACATTTAGTAAGATTTATTCAACTTTATATAATACCATTAAAGACCATCAATAATTTGCAGCTAAGAAACCACCACCACGCCTGACTCCTCAGGAAGCTATACCTGTTCCTGGGATAGGACCTATTATTTCTAAAAAGCATATACAAGCTGTGTTGGATTACCTGGAATATTGGGCAGAACGACAGATGGGCATGGTGATGCCACGCAATGTACATCATTTCCTTTGTCCACCACTTGACAGAGTGCCTGCAACAGCTGAGGCTTTCCCAGAACAGTAAATCTTTTTCTATGTATATGTTAAAGAGATGCATTTGCTATGTTAAAAATGTATTTGAAGAGCATAAAAAGATTTTAGATTGCATGATCATTGTACATCACTACTCAAATATAGCAGCTCTAAATCACATTGACAATTAAAATTCAGTTAATCCTTCAGCTCACAAATTAACAGCCAGGTTGTTTTTATTAAGCTCCAAAAAAACATAACATTTTTTTGTTCTTATAGTTGACTATGGGGTAGGTTTAATAAGTTTAAATGATATGAGTTACCAATTGTAAAACCACAAATAGCAATGAATTTTGGAGTTTCACTGTGGAATAACTGTGTAGATGCATTTCTCAACTGAGATCTCTCCACTTCATCTGTAACCACCCCTAGCTAGCTTATAGACAAGTATAAATGTAAAAAAATATAGGAATGCATAAGATATCTAAAAGGAGTAGATTTATGCATTCACAGTAGTAATAAAACAAATCAGTACTAGTATTTCAAAATTTTAAAATCATAGAAATGGTATTTAAATAAACTTAATGATTTCAAAATGTAATTCATGATTTAATAGTTAATTCTAAGTTTTATGGACCCTGTTTATTCTGTAAGTCAACAGCAACTGTATTGAAAAATTTTAAATAGCTAGAAAACAAAATGTAATTGATAAAACAGGACGAATTTAACATACTAAACTTAATTAGCATGTAACATGTTTCCTATTCTCAGCTAGTTCGATTTCTTGTGTTGAACTTGCCTCTATATCACAAGGAGACAAAGAGTGCTAGTCAAGAGCTAGTTGAAGATGGAGTAATAACCTCAAAAACATGTTACTATGTGAATTATTAGTGAAGTTTTAGTGTTAAACTCAACTTGAATCACTTCAGTATAATATTTTTTTTTCATATTCATATCGTAAAATAAAATGTGTTTGTTTATGTATGTTGGTTGTTAAAACATACATCAAATTTGTTTCCATTAAATATTTCTTATGGTCTGGATTAAGCCATGATTTTAAAAGAAAGTTTTGTTATGTTGCTTTACTCAACATTTCTTAATAGACTGAATTCTACAAATACTTATGTTTTCTTATTTGTGCAATAAATTCAATGTTAAAAGGAAACCATTATAAATGAGAAGCTTAGGAAACTATTGCTTTTTCGCTCAGTTACAACCCTGTACTCATGCATGACCCATGTTTGAACATTCTGCTGATATAGGTGTAAGATGTATGCATTTCTATTGTCAACTCATACATTATGAGATTACTCGCTTAATAAAACCTTTTATATCCTCATTTATAATGGCAGCATAGGGCCATTTATTAAGACAGTGAGATGAAAGCACAAACATGATAAGTTTGCTTAAGTATTAATCAATTTACCTTATTACAATCTTTATGGCTTGGAGTAGAGCCACAGCTGAAACCAAGCTATAAAATCTTAACACAATAACAAAGATTAACACCTAATGGAAATGGTTTATTTGCAAATTAATGTTCTTATTATTACTCAATTCAAACATCTCATACTATAAGTCTACATTCATAAAACCAATATTCATTCACCTATTAATCTGTTGTACCAATTTATTTTTAACTTGATACAAACACTCTCCTAAATTCTTTATATGAGATTTGTCTCAAAAAAGTTTCTTTATCTAGATCTTAATTGAACCAACTCTTTTTAATCAACTGTTTCCTCCATTCTCTTATTCCTGAACATTCAAATGGAATGTGAATAGCATTTTATTGCACCTATATAATGGGCATAAATTTTGCTCCACGGTTTTTCTAGTTGCTTTCAATTTCCAAAACCCTAATTTAAACCTCTCAGGTCTTTCTTACTACATCTCTCAATATAAGTTTCACAAAGACTACAGAGTTTAACCTTCCAGAATAATTATTTCTTGTATAGTGGCCAAATTGGCCAAGTGTAAAATGCACATATGCAATTGTTTGTATACATAAATGTATGTTGTAAATAAAATATTATTACTGTAATGCTTTCTTTTATTTCTCCCAGTTTAGTCCTGTCCTGATTAGGGTAAGAGTAGAAAAAAACAGATACATTTTGAGAGATCAAGACATCGAGCTACTACGTAATTCTGTCAAAAATCTCAATGGCAAAAGTAACTGTTACATTAGCTATATACTAGCAAAGATGCTCATTTTGACTTTCAGAGACTACACCAAATCTGTCTGGGAGTCAGTAACATAGCCAGAAAAATATTAAAGGGGGGGTTATGTAAAGGGATCCATTTTTTTAAACAATTCAAATGATAAATATGAATTAATCCTGAGTTGAAATGTTTAAATAAATCGATTGTATATTCACAGATTAAGATGCAGCAATTGGAATTAAAATTAGGATAGGATGTTTTGTGTACTCTAAGAGGCAAATATGTTGTGACATGAGAACTAATGACCACTGTGAAGCATTTTATATTACCGCTGCAGGCCGTTTTATTTCATTACAAAATAGGGTTTAGTTATGTTCTAATTTGGGAGATATTGTACTGATTTGGAATCGATTCAAATTTAGCCCTAGAGCAAAACCACGTCCCTGTTATCTTAACATGACTGTACCGTCATCTTTAAGTACAGTTCCTGTTGCGGTCACCTTTGACAATATTGTCTAAGACATGTGGCGTAAATATGGCACTGCCAGTGATACAATTAGGAAGTACCTCATTCCCGCCAACCTAGAAAGATGCTATTGTTTTAATGAAGCTATTTTTGCTATTAATTTTTAGTTTCTCTAACACATACATAGTAGGTAGAGAAGGTATTACATTCCACCAACATCTCGATAACAAACTTTCACCAGAAATACATGTTTTGAGGCCCTCTGAATCCAAAAAATATTGTTAGAAAAAGATCCATGTATGTATAGGGTCTTTCAACAAGAGTGTCCTATCTTTGAACTTAAATAAAACAGGTTCTATAAATGATAGAGGTTTATTTATTTTTTTATTTTGGAACATAATTAATGTCATTACATGTGGAAGAGAACATCAGTTAAGCGACTGCCTCGACTTCGTTGGGTTGTGCGTATACGGTTGACCCAATTTTCAATGACAGAAGAACGTAAATTAGGTCCAACTTCACAAATAACACGTGTGATGTTATTCATAAGATCATTTACTGTTTCTGGCTTGTTGACATAAACTCGAGATTTAACATAACCCCACAAGAAGTAATCCAACGGCGTTAAATCACAAGACCTTGTGGGCCAGTTAACATTACCACCACGAGAAATAATGAAACCTCTGAACTTCTCCTTCAAAAGATTGATTGTTTCGAGAGCAGTATGACATGTGGCACCATCTTGCTGAAACCAGATGTTTCTGAGATCCATATCATCCAATTGAGGCCAAAAATAGTCCCTTATAAGAGCTCGGTATCTTTCTCCATTGACAGAGCATCTTCATCTTGGAAAAAATGTGGACCACCATACCAAAATCCACACCACACAGTAACCTTTTGGGGATGAAGTGGTCGTTCTTGAATCTGCATTGGATTGTGATTGCTCCAATAGCGACAATTTTGTTTGTTAACACAACTATTCATCCAAAAGTGGGCTTTGTCGCTGAAGATGATTTTTCGACAAAAATCCGGGTCAGCTTCCCATTGCTCCATAGCCCAGTCAGCGAATACACTGCGCAACCTATGGTCATTGGGCTTTAGTTCTTGAGTTAACACCATTTTGTAAGCGTGAAACTTCAAGTCCAGATGCAGTATTCGCCAAATTGTGGTCGGCGAAAGCCCCAATTCTTGCGCTCGACGAACAATTGATTTGTTTCCATTCTCGCGTACACTGTCACGAACGGCGCCGATGTTTTCATTGGAGCGCTTGCGTCGATTACGTACAGGCGTTCTATCTGTGAACAGCATAATTCTAAACCGAAAAGTCGGATAAATACCAAACTTGGTATTTAGATTCAGCACCTTCCAAGGATGCAACATGACTTTCAGGAAATCCCCCCACCCCAAATTAGGCCTTAAAGGAGATTTTTAATAATATTTGATTCTCTAAAAAATGGCTCAGATTTTGATTAAAATACAGATAAAAGATATTTACATCACAAATAAAATGTAAATCTTGAATTTTCTGGGAATTGCCTGTGAAATCCTCTTCATTTGGAATGAATTTTGTATGTCTTTTATAACTGGATCACTATTGTGAACACTATTGTATCTATAACAAAATGTGTAATGCCACAATTTCCATAAAGTTTTAACTCAATTAAAATAAGGTAGATAAGAAAATAAACTTTCATAAGAATAATTTGTATACCCACTAATGAGCAACAGAGGATGGAAAAAGTCATGTGAACTTAACACAGAAATTAAATTTGAGTTTTATTTATGGACACACTTTATGGTTCTTAGCGTCCCATTCTATATTGGGTGTGAAAGACCGGATATTTTGCTCAGAGGCTTCTTTATTAGGCTTGGGGTTCTTTTAGGTGCAGTAAATCTACAACCAGGACCACCAACTTTACTTCCCTTCCAAAGGATGCCATGCTAAGGATTTCAACACCCAAAAAAATTCCATTGCCCTGTGCCGGGTTTGAACTTGTGACCTCAGGAACTAGAGGTACCCCTAGACAATGTAGAACATAATGCATTAGATTTTTACATTTATTTTAGCAAGGGGGTCCAACCCACTAAACTCCTCACTAGCTATGCCTCTGCTGCAAGTGTATACAGTAAGAAATTTAATCTCTAACACTTTTGTCTGGAGACATTCTGTCTGCAAGAGTTAGGTCTCTTCTATTTGAATACCTTATCAGCTTTGGAGAGATCTAATAGGACAGAATGACATAGAGCAAGGGTGGCAAAAATGCCTTTCTCTCTCTCAAGTCATCAAATATGCAACATGCACTATACTTATAGCAGCACATGGAAAACAAATGAATAAGACGGCTAGAAAAGGAGTTGCGCCTGTGATTCACACTGCCTTGCGAGTCGCGTTTTTGCCACCACTGACATAGAGAAATAATTTTTACAAATACAAGCCTTGAGTGAATGTTGATATTCCCTCACCCTCACATTCTCCTCTTACATACTCAAGTTATATAACACAGATATAAAACTTATATGCAAAGGATAACTTATAATTAATAAATAATAAAACAAATCAATAGTCACAAATGAAGACAGAATGATGAACACAGATTTGTAATGGAAGAAAGTCTTTTACAGTCTCTTAATTCCTTAAATTCTTCTCAGACTTCAGGATTAAATCTCATAGCTTCATTAAATGTTCATTCTGATGCCAAGGAAAAGTTGGTGTTCCAAATTGTGAAGATCTTTCATGAGATGAGATAGCTTAATCAAGAGGAATTTAAGGGATTACGTTCTACCACTACAGAATTTTTACCCTCAATGCCATGTATAGTAGGTAGAAAAGGTATTGCATAACACCCAAAATACTTGTTTTGAGGCCTCCAGAATCCAAAAAAAAGTATTTGTAGAAAAAGAGGGAGAGAGTGTTTGTGTGTCTCTCTTTCTTTCTCTCTAAACAGTATAATTCAGAAACCAAAACTCGGTTAAATCCAAACTTGGTATTTAAGTTCAATATCTTCCAAAGATGCGAAGAAGATTTTCCAAGAAAATCTCACCACCCCCACTACTCTTTGCATGGAAAATTTTTCAAAACTTTTATTTTCTCAAAAATGTCTCAAATGATTTTTTATTAAAGCACCGCATATTTAATATGCTTGCATGAAAAATAAAATGTACATCTTGGAATTCCTGGGATTAGCCTGAGAAGCCCTCTTCATTTGGAAGTAATTTTGTATAACTTCCTTATATCATTTTATATAACTGGTAAACATTAAGAGATAAAGACAAACATATTGTACTATTTGATGTGTTACATTCACATGACTTCCTCTCCCCTCCATCATTTATTAGTGGATATACAAATTATTCTTACAAAAGTTTTTTCTACTTCATTTTAATCTAGAAAAACCTTTGCAAAAATAGCTACATTACACATTTTGTTAAGATACAAAGAAAACAGTGATAATCAAATGTTTAAGAACTGGATGCTATATGCCTTAAAATTCCATACTATTTCCATGCAATCGCCAGAAACATCTGAAAATTGGACAAATCACAAAGTATTGAACAAATTGAACTATTATTAATAGATATTTCAGAAATTGTTGATGCCACACAGAAACATTATTTGAAATAAATTGTGTGTTTTAAAGGAATTTTTTGCAGTATCTATCGCTTAACGTTTACCAGTTATATGACATTACACAAAATTCCTTCCAAATAAAGAGGGCTTCACAAGCTATCCTCAGAAAATTAAAAATATACATTTTATTTGTCATAAATATATTTAATATATGGTATTTTAATCAAAATCATTAGAGCCACTTTTTAGAAAATCAAAAGTTTTGAATAATGTTCCATGTAAAGGGTAGTTTGCAGTGGGGGATTTTCTTGAAAATCTTCATGTCACATCTTTGGAAACTACTGAACCTAAATACCAAGTTTGGTATTCATGCGATGTTTTGTTTTTGAGCTATGCTGTGCACATGCACACACACATGTACCTTTTTCTAAAAATGCTTTATTTGGATTCAGTGGGGTGCAATGTAATACCTTCTCTACCTACTATGCACATGGTAGGGAAAGTAAAAATAGTAGATTCCTTTAAGACTCGCAATTCATTTCAAATAACTTTTTTCTTGCATCAGCCATTTCCGAGATATCCCTTATTAATTGGCTTGAACTTTTCAATACTTTATGGTTCGGGAGTTCAAAGCCCAGTAGTCGCTGCAGAGGCAACCACCATCTTTCTTGGGTGCCAGGTGCAGAGAGGATGCCCAGGGTCTCTCAGAATGATGAACCATTACTTTTTTTTAAAAGTGCTGTCGCTAGTCAGTTGTCTCTTCACAATATCATGGGAAGAGTATGGAATTTCAAGAGCAGCATATAACCACTCGCTTTTTAACATCTATTGATTTGGTTTCCTGTATCCCCCTTGTGCCTACAACAAAATGTGTAGTTAAATTATTTCTGAAAAGGTTTATTTCGATTAACACGAAGTAGATAGAAAAAATACGTTTTGTAAGAATAATTTGTAGAAGCTATATAAAAGTAAATATGGGGTCGCGAAAGTTACATGAGTGTCACACATCACTTTTTACTTCCTCACTATGTATAGTAAGTAGGGGAAGTATTGTATTCCACCCAAAAATTCGATACCGAGATTTCACCGGAAATACATGTTTTGAGACTCCCTGAATCCAAAAAAAGCATTTTTGGAAACGTGTGTGTGTGTGTGTGTGTCTGTCTGTGAACAGCATAACTCAGAAACGAACAGTCGGATAAACACCAAACTTGGTATTTAGGTTCAGTATCTTCCACAGATGCGACACGAAGGTTTTCAAAAAAAATCCCCCCACCCCAGACTACCCTTTACATGGAAGATTTTTCGAAAATTTTAATTTTCTCAAAAATGGTTCTAACGATTTTGATTAAAATATCATATGTTTAAGAGATTGTCATGAGAAATGAATTGTATATCTTGAATTTTCTGGGAATGTCTCCAAAAGTATTTTTCATTGTGAACGACTTTTGCATAACTGGTAAACCATAAGAGATAGACAAAATTTTACTACACAAAAAATGTAGATCGCATTAAAATACACAATTTATGTCATATACATTTCTTTTGTTGAGTGAACCGTTTTCGAGATATTGCTTGTTATTCCCTTAAATTTTTCAATACTTATACTTTTTCTCAAATTCGTTATTCATTTATTTTATGTCCTGGACATGCAATGAGAATGGAATGCACCACATAACAACCAGCATTAAAATATTTGACTATCGCTTAAAACCTACCATATTGCCCTTGCATCTACATGAAAATTAGCAATAAGATTGACATCTCGATTAACATGAAGCATATGGAGAATAAGCGTTTGTAAAAATAGTTTGTACAAGAGTAGAGAAAGTCATGTGAGTGTAACACATCAGATTTTTTTTTATGTATACAACATTAAGTATTAACAATTTTTATTTTAATACCTTCACCTGGTTTAGAAATTTTAATTATGTCAAATGTGCACACATTTCCCCTTCTTTTTTTTTTTGCGGGATGAGGGTGAAGACGATCTCACTGCTACACTATTGCTCTGCAGATCACAAACACATGTTAATAAGTGTAGAAGCAATTCATAAATTGTTGCCTTACTGCAAAAAAAATGCCTTGCAGCACCTTTTGTGGGCCTGAAGTTAAATGATCTCGCAAGAAGCAATCTTAGTGCACAAAAATATGTTAAATCCATTATAAATGAATAGAGATGCACTGTCCACTTGTTTTGGTTAAGCACTTGTGTGCAAAGTATAATAGCAAACTTCGGCTCCACACCAGTAATGTGATTTAGGTTTTCTTGCAGAAATGCACTAAAGGAGTATTCTATTTTAGTCATACAGAACAGCAGTTTTCACAAATATTGGCTGTTCATTTTGAGTGCCTTTCTTTCTTATTTTTTTTCAAGCATTTTAAAATCGGTATGGTGCAATGAAACTGACTTTAGTATTGTATGCACATGTACTTCTATGCACTAAGCATTGAGGTGGTGTTATTTCACTAGCAGAACTCATAGCTCTGCTCGTATCATTGCTTTAACTGCAGAGATTCTTCTTTCACTGACTGGTCACCCTTCCCCTGTATAAAAACTAAGTAGTTATAGGCTCATTTGCATATAATCTTAGGTCAGAGTATGCCACTGTGCTCTTTTGCTCTCCCTGGTAGCTGAAACATCAGTATAAAACTGCACTGGTATTTCCTTGCAGTTCGGTGGCAAAAAGAAAAAAGTTGGTGCTAATCTTCATGAAAGAACAGTCAATTTATTGTTCCAAAGTGCTATTTTGAGCATCAGTACCTCTTAAACATTAACTTATCCTCTCATGAAAAAGTTGTAATGATGACTACTTTGATTTTGTGTTGTGTTATACTTATGAATACAACAAATCATCTATGTTCATTTACATCCGAGTAAGCAAGTATACAGTGGCACTCTCTTAATGGCCATGGAAGAAAGAGGTCATAAGACAACATAATCTGGAAATACATAAACAGATTGCTATTAAAGAAATAAAAGGAATGTAAATCTATGGAAGGGAAATCCTATGTCAGCGTTACCTACAGTATTGTAGACGATGCCACAGTGGCATCTACAAGGCACCAAAGTCCCTCTGTGGAGGGCCATACTACTATGAACTGTTTGGTTCAAAAGATGACTGCTTTCACTCCTCCTTGCTATCTGTTATATCCACAACTTCCCCACACTAAGAAAGCTACCTAAGATTATTTGTTGCTTTGACCTTGACACTTGCCCTATGCCCCTAAGTAAAATAGTTGTAGAAACCACATTACACCTCAAAATGGAAGTCATGCTGGCAGGCCCAATGTACTGTTATTAAGCATTCTTACCTGCAATGGGTTTAACCACTTGTAGAGAGGATGGGATTAAAGGACAGCAGGTGAGGGTGAGGTTGAGAGAGTGAAAGAAGATAGCAAGATTGCTCCTCGACTGCTGCTGGTCAGGGTGTAATAGCCCTTCTGTACTGCAGGTGTTATGGATTTTCCAAGCTTTGATTATGGAGACACTATTGTGAATTTTGAGTCCAAGCATCTCTTGGAAGGATTGTAAAGCTCAGCATTAACTGCTGTTTGGAGTTCCTCCTGAGTTACTGTCATGTTGCCTCAAGTAGCATTTTTTGGGGTTGTAATCCCTAAGAAACCTGATAAGGTCACTTCAATGGAATGGCAATCTTACAGAATTTTGTGGCTTGGAACCTAATTTTATCCCCCACATATGAAAGAGATGAGGCTTCGTGAAGTAGTCTCTCAGGGAAGGAATCATAAATAATAGATAGTCCCTATTCTGCACCCTCTGAGGCTACAGATCTCACAGGCATTTAGAAGCAGAGGATCAAGCCCTTCATGCTAAAACCTCGAACCCTGTTACACAAGCGATGTCCATGCAAAAAAACTAGCTGCCAGTTTTAACTGAAAGATTCCAAACCGAATTGCCAAATGACGAATTTAAATTATTGCTCATGACTGCATGCTTTACAGTAGCATTGGGTGCTGCATAGGAGAGAATCATTTGACAGTACATACTTGTACTGCTTGGCTCTACTTCAAGCACAGATGTGTCTATGGAGTTCATCATATTTTCCAACTCTGGATTTGAATCTCAGCTAATTTTCGGTACATGAAGCCTTTCATAGGTATTTCAAGGTAGCTTTAGGCAAAAATATTTAATACTTTCCTTTTCTATCAAGGTAGCCGACATCAGAATTTGAAAATTCAGCAAAAAGAAAAGCAAATCACAATCTGCCTTAGTAGTGATAATGGTGGTTACAGGACTTGTAACTCTGTCTGTTACCATACATATCAATTAAACCTAGGATGGAAGGTCCTACTACTTTAATCACAAACTTGGTAGTCTCAATATACGTTGTAGCTGTATTTCAGTGATGTTTTTCATACATGTACTTATATTATTTGCCAACAAAATGACATTACTGAACAAAATGCCTCAGCCAACAGCAATTGTCACTTTCTTATGGTCATGGGTTTAAAATCCCCTGCACTGGCCAATCGGGTTTTCATTCATGGTTTCCCTTAATCAACCAGTAAATTCTGAATTAGATGTTCATACCAAACCCAAACCATAGGGTAAAAGAAATAAAAATAATAGGGTTTATGAGAGCATCTATCAAGTTACTCAAGCAGATGGTATCAGAAGGTGCTTATACAACTAAGGCCATCTGTCTGGTGCACAATAAATCATATGAAACAAAGTACTTGCAGGTCCATTGCAATATTACTTTGAAAACCTAAAACTTAAATATAAGAATGTCAAATATATACACAGTATCCCTTAAATGAACAGGTACACAAAACCAGATCTTCCAAATCTTATTGCTCGAAGTGGCCTTAAAAACAGATATGGGCACAATTTCTCCAGAGCCCCCTATAAGTTGCCGGGGATGCAACTTAAAATTTTTAAATGGAACCACAATAAAATATTTTGATTTTTAGGTTCTCCTCAATGAAGTATGTAACTTTTATTTAATATATTTTTTTTCTGAAATGAATTACAAATTGAATAAGCAAATCAGTAAATACCCATTACATCACTTTAATTTAATAAATGCTCAATGTAGTCTCTCTTAACGTACGTGATTCTTTTGGAACGATTTTCCCTAATATTTAACAACATACAGAAAAATTAAATTGAGTTTTATTTATGGACACTCTTTAACTGCTGTGGTCCTTAGCATCCCATTTTATATTGGGCATGAAAGACTAGTATTTTGCTTAAAGGTCCCTCTATCAGGCTTGAGGTTCTTTTGTGTGTCATTAATCTACGACACAGGACCACCAACTTTACTTCCCTTCCAAAAGAAGCCATGCTAAGGATTTTTACACCCGAAAAAAATCCATTGCGCTCTGCTGTGTTTGAACCCGCAACCTAGGAAAACTAGAGGCTAGCATGATAACCACTCACCATGGAGGACAACAACAAACGAGGGCTAATAGTGAGACCAGTTTCATGTATTCAAATTTTCATATCCTCCTTGGTTTTAGGTAATGAAACATGACATTTTGTTTTAGCACCATAGAAAGTAATCTAAGAGTGCTATATTGGGTGAAGAAGATGGTCATGTAGCAGGTCCAGTGTGCTCAATCCACCTAGCATCAAATTTCTCAATTAACAGTTGATGCAAAATGTGGTGGCACACCGTCCTGTTGATAACCCATTCCTCTTCTCACATTGAAGGGAATGTTATCCAAGAGGGAAGTAATTCAGCAGTAATTGTGCCTTCAAAGGAAGACTGAAGACAAGGTTATCAAGAATTCCAAACCAAAATCTCAGTAACCATCAATGTTGGAAAGGCACAATTTTCATTCATTTCGAGTTTTTAGCTGCCCCATATCATACCTATTAACATGTCCTGGATTGAGAATGTAGTTTCATCTGAAAATAATACGTTTGCCAAGAACAAACCATTCTCTTCAATAACATTTGCCTAGCCTGCAAAAAAACAAGCCAAAAATCCACTTTTTCGAGGTCTTCATGCAAACACACATGATAAGGTTGATAATGCTACTGCCTTAGTATCTACTGTACTAAAGTGCAACTATTCCTACTGTCTTTGGCCAATTCCCGTTGACTTATTTTGAATTTACTTCCACAGTGGCAACTACTCAATTCATTTCAGAAAAACATTTTTTAAATAAAAGTTTTAGTTTGTTGAAAGAAACCATGATGAAAAAAATGTTATCATGGTTCAACTTAAAATTCTGAAGCAACCTGGGCCCCATAAAGGCCCTGGGGAAATATTGCCATATGAAATTTGGAATACAAAGCATTCAATTTTATTTATCTAAGAGATATTCACTTACAAAGCTTTACATGGGCTACCCTGTGAGTGTGTATGTATGTATTTTATATATATAGTTTACATAACGTGTGTGTGAATAAAGAAGTAAAATGTATACAGTATGAGCAATGAAATTAATAAAATTATATTGATGTGTCTAATATCATGTACATGTATCCAGGCTAGAAATAAATTGAACTGAAGCAACACTCAATAAACAAATGATTTTAAAAAATTACTACTTTATAAGTGATTTAAAATGTATAATAATAAAAATGCTGTATTGTTAATTTTTTGTTATATAAAGGTCTTAATAATCAAAATTATTGATCATTTTGTATAACAGAAAGGTAAGTGCGAGTTCTATGCAAATGATTGAAATCTCATTTTAATTGTGGAGTTTACTTCTTACCTTTCCTTTTTAAATGCAAGAATTTTCTAAATGATCACAGAATGAGCATTCCTTAGCATTATAAGCACCATGTCAACATTTCTCGTTACACACTTATCTGAAAGCATTGTTGCTATAAGTCTCATTTCATGTTCTATAAAGATCTACAACTATAGAACAGTAACAAAATGAATCTTAACTTTGCCCAATGATAAACTGTACCCTAATCATTAACATTTTACAAATGGAAGTGATATTCTTAGGATAGGACTAGAAGCAGAGGGGTACTTACCTCGACCTATGTAGATTTTTTGTGCCTAGACTCTCGACAGGGCACCTCGGGAGGGAGTGATAAGGTGAGAAGAGATAGAGGGCAGCCGGACCAGGAGGCATGACAGGCAGAGGGCAGGGTCTCTACCATTTACAGATTTGAACTCGCTGGCTGGTGTAGCCAGCACTCCTGCCCCTGTGGGCTTATACATTCTCTGGGGGGCCCAGGATCCGGAGAATGCTTGCAGTTTGGGGGACAAAGTTTTCCTCAAAGCATACTTTTCCCCCCCACCATGCACACACCGAGACCTCTACCGACACTTGCAAACCAAGAAACCAAGCAAATGAAAGGTGAAGTGAAGTGAGAATGGAGATGAAATGGAGGGACAGGAAATTCAGGGGATGTAATGCTCCTTCCCAGCATCCACCTGGCAACAATAGGTCAGGAAGGTCGGTCACGAGAATCGAGCCCATGACCTCCTGAATGCAGGCCACAGATGTTACTGCCTGTGCCATCCCGCTCGGTCGTGATATCCTTAGAATTTCCTTAATATTAGTAAATTTTTATCAGAGATCTTTATGGTTAAGAGTTTTTATTGTGGATATAAACAAGCAGCACTGTTGCAAAATGTAATGTGTCCACCTATGGATAAAATTAACTTCAGCATCATTTTGTATTACTTTTTTTTCATACCATAAACTCGAACTGTTTCAATTTTTTTTCTATACATAAAAATTGCTTCATATAGTGGTAATTTCGTACAGAAATTAAATGATGCCTCATCCGTGATTTGTGCAAATCAGTTTGAACATTGCAAAATGTTTTCATGCTGCATAAACTGGTATGGTATGGTATGGTATGGTATGGTATGGTATGGTATGGTATGGTATGGTATGGTATGACAGCAAGAATTGTTATCCAATTCTGTACAATACTTTTTTGCTTTATTTATACTTCATATGGATCATTGGTGAACATGGGGTTTAGAATTTGTGGATTTTATAATACCCTAAAATCATAACATGATTAACTACTTCTACTTCAATATGCACTAAATTATTGATGTATTTATAATTTCTGAAGTGGTCATATAAGACCATACTGTTGTCATACAAAATCGAAACAATGCTTTTAATGCTTCCCCATTCCAGATAACCATCATGTAGCACTTAAAATTTAGGACTGCCACATTTATTTTGTTTCTTGCAAAATTTTCAATTTTTGACAACAAAATGGTTTGTAATGATGTCTTTCATGCGTAAGAACGTGTCACTGCCTCATTTGATGACAAGTTTAATGTCTGAGGTCATTTTACCAACAACCATCAATAATAAGTGCAAATGTTTCAATCTCAATGACAAAGTAGTTTAATAATTCTTTGCAATACACTCAATAAATGTTACTTACACTACAAATGAAGCTCTAATCAGTAAATACTAAGGTACAGGGTGAGCCAAAAACTATGAACCGGCTGTGCAGTGTTTTTCCTGTTCGCACCCTCGGCGCTCGTTGCCATCTGCCACTATCACAGAAAGGCTCGGATGAAACCATACATTTTAAAACTACTTTTAAGGCTTTACTTACCAACTTTAGGAAAGGAGATTCTGAAACTGGCTACCGACGTTGTTCATACATTTTTGGCACATCTTTAGAAAACTATTCATCATTTGCCGTAGTTCACATTGAGGAATGCTGGCAATTTCTTGGCGGATAGTTTGTTTTAATTCTTCTAGGATGTGTGCGTTTGCCTTGTACACTTTGTTTTAAGTTACCCCTGAGATAGAAATCACAGGGGGTTAGGTTGGGGGACCGAGAGGGCCACAAATCTCTACTAATAATTCTGTTCTCAAACCTACTTTCATAAAGCTGCTAAGTAAAGCCTTTAAAAGTAGTTTTAAAAATGTTCTATAGTTTTATCCGCGCCTTTCTATGACAGCACAGACGGCGAGTGCCGAGGATGTGGACAGGAAAAATGCCGCGCAGCCACTTTGTAGTCTTTTGGTTCTCCCTGTACTAACCATGAAAAAATAATTGGTGCATGCAGGGTTGACAGACTGATTTTATCTGAAAGCATTTGTAGCCCAATATCTCTAAATTTTCACTTAAAATGTGGTAAATTAATGTCTTTTACAAAGTTACAACATATTTGTAGTATAAAATTTGTCAATCTAACATTTGCTTCACATGTTACTTTGTATATTACAAAAAAAATACATATAGTATACCATTATATAATGAATTATAGGTTTCTCCTTAATGCGACTTTTAATGACTGTTGTAGTAAAACAATGCATAGTATCTTTGAACCATGTAAGATTAATGATTCCATGGCAGTGCCAGTAACTTTAAACAATTGTCTGCATTTGATACATAATGTAATACCAACACAGTACTGCATTATTTTGTAACATATGCATACTTAATAGAAAGCAATAATACAATACTTCTGGATTTAAGTAAAATTCAGACATAAATTCAATGCTTTGACACAAATTAGGTAATTACATACAAATCACACATTACATCTTGAGTTTTCATATAAATATTTATGGAAAAAATTTTAGCCTCAAAAATGGACTCACATTTAAATGAACTTGCCTATTTAAACAAAAATTGGGTGACACTATAGGTTATCTCCCCTTCACCCATTGCTTTACATGTGCTTCTTACAGGAGCCATGGACAATGAATCCAACTATACTTTGTAAACCTCTTGCTTAGTTTTTTTGAGGTCACATCACTCGCTTCTTGTAGCCAGCCTGTTTTGCACACCAGAATAAGTATAGTTAAGCATCAAACTGCTAATTGGTAAACTTCAATTTTAACATTGCAACATATCTGTCTTGCAGCTGTAATTTCCTTCCTTAAATGGCACAACTTACTTTTGATGCTCATCTCAGAACATTTTTATTTGAATAAAATACTTATAACCTTTATTACCTTTAAATAGACTAAGACATTGCTTTCTGTACTTTACAAACAGGTCCCACTTCATTTTTGGCATAACATTGTTCAGCAAGGAATGATTAATGACCTTTCTTGTTAAAATCATCTTTTACCTGTGTAGTTCTGTGATTGCAAGGAGAAACTAGTATCGAGGTATGTTGTGCATTTTTTTTTTTTTTTTTAAGACTGGTAACAATTAGCTCTCAATATTGCTGGCAAGGCAGCTTTTGCTACTGCCACTTAATTGTGTTCTTGTAAAGAGGAAGTCCAACTTCATTACATAAGTCAGATTTCCCAGCACATTGACAGTGAGAAAACTTCAGCATTTGGCTAAGACTGGCTAGTGAAGCTCAGCAAATCAACAGTGTGATGTAATCATCACTGCAGACCAGCAAAATCACCATAAGGTAGTATTGTGCCTCTTTCATGGTAAACATGCGCGGCATCAAAGGCCTCGATAAGATAAAGGTATCTTACTCCATGTGAAATCACAACTGTGTGTCAATTATGGTTACTTTGCATCCATTAGCTGAAGAGGCATGTTCATTGGTGCAATGTGAAACTCACCGACTTAAAACGGTAATCAATGCATAGTGTGTATGTTATATGAGAGGCTTTTTATAAACAAAGATAAAGCGCATATTGACCATGAAAGAGACATGACAATAATAGTCACAATTCTTTAAAAATATATTGGAAAAATGACTTTTTAAGTAGCCCAAAGGGCAAAATATCACACAATCTTGCAACCCTGGGTGCATGTAAGCAGTAATACTCAGGAAGAAATTTCAATGTCTAAACAAATAAGACTCGCACCTCACTTTTCATTTCAGGTCTGGCTTCAAAAACCAATATTTCGAAGCAGTTTCAATCAAGGCAAAGAAATTAGATAACACATTAATTAGCTTGAAATGGAATATTCAGTACATCATTACCAGTATACATGCACTAAAAGCAACCTTGAATGGAATGAAAATTCTGCCTCTAATTAAAGTGTATGATTTTTGTGCATCCAAGCGTAAAAAGGAAATATTTTAGTACACTGACTTATAATAAAAGCAATGGTAATATATCAAAACCAATATCTGACTTAGCAGACATTTTAACTTTCTCAAATGAATCCACAAGACCTTAGGTTACATTTTATAAAAATATATTATCAGATACTTGTTCTCATTATTTCTTAAAATATTTTGAATATCCAATGGCCAAACTCTTTAAAATGGCAGTCGTATATATGTAATTGGAATAATATTCACTAATAATTTAAAATAACTGGATTTTGAGGTAGAAGCCGTTTAAATAAAATAGCTATGGCAGTGTTTGACACAATCCATTACATTAATATGGGTCTTTGGGATATAAGTTCGTAGACTGATGGGTAGAAAACAAATTTAACTCGCCTCAGAACTTAGACAGTGTTAAGGGCTTTATCAGAATTGAGAAGAATATAATAAAATACTGAAGAAGCTGCTCGAGATACAGCACCAGCTGGATCACATTTCTATAACTATCACTCTTAGAACCCAACTTGGTGTAAACCTGTCATTAACTAGCCTGCAATATGCGGGAAACCAAAGTACTCTATAATATATAGCACATTAAATGTGTGCAATTATCTGTGGATTTTCAAAAAAAATATGTTAAACATAATTTGAAACTTCTGATTAATAGGGAATAGTAAATAACATCCACTAAAGAAGGTTGTAGCTTCCTTTCAATATTGTATGACGTTCACCCCTCTTCTGCATTCATATGATGATGAGCAGTCAGTAAGGAGATACATGGCTGCTTCCTCAAGTGCTGAACACTTAATAAGTGCGTCCTGTAATCACTTGGTGGAACAAGGTTTCCCCCCCTCTCCCGAAGATCACAGTACACTTTATGGGGTGCACTGGAAATAAACTACATTTCTAGTTTTCATTTAAGCAAAAATGTTTTAAGAGGTTTAAAAAAAAAACAAAAAAAATGGCTATAGCATTTTCAAAATAAAGTACATTTTTTTACTGATACAAGTTTTCTTATTTCTAAAATTTAACATGATCTAATACGCTCAAAAATAGTACATAGCATTCCATCTTTTAAAACCACTAAGAGAGTCCACCTTAACTTCTGAGAAAATGCACAATTGAGTTACAACTAAGTGTGGCAAAATATATCATGAATATTGAAATTGATCTGCAAATGCACGACACCAATGAAATGGTGTTTATATTTGAAGAGTACATGGGAAAAATCAACTGAAGTTCATTTTTTGTCTTTACACAGAAATGTGTATATTGCCTTTTAATTTGTTTTTCCCCACTTACAAAATTTGTGCTGGCAAGACTTTGGCATACTATGAATGCTTTATCTTGATGAAATGTGGTACTAGTTCCATAACATGATACAGTATCAAAATAATGAATTTCAACAAACATTGACTTTCCCCTGTACTCTTCATTTGCCTTCTCCAGATCTACACTAAAATCTACAAGCAACAGCAATATGTACAGAATACAGATACAAGATGATAATAATAATAATACAGATAAACATTTAAAATATGTACCAATGTATTGTGATAATATATGAAAAAGCACTTCTAAAACTTCTATGCATTAAGTGTGCCTATGCCAATACAACGCTAGTGCCAACATTATAAAACCCTTTGTTGCAGCTAGCAATCATTTTTTTATCAACTACTTCTATTTTTTTTAAGTAATTCCACATCCAAAATTAATGAGACTGGATTGTAAAAGGAGAATAAAAAATTAAAATGAGAAACAATGCAAGAAAGTTTTATCAAACTTCAAATAAACTGGAATATATCAAAGATCTGCACTCTGCTGCATTTTTGCACTATATTAGTTTCTTCTCTTCCCTCTCCTCTGCTAGTGCAACTTAGATGTTTTGAAAACCAGTAATAAAACTACCCTATTTGGGTGGTAATAAAAACTGAAATGTGTAAAAAATTTAACAGTCCATTAACTTGTGCCTGTTTCTAGATAACTGCTATGTAATCAGAACTATACCATTCACTAGTTTATGCACATGAATAGTAGCTATTAAAATCCACATAACTTCTCTACTCTTATCATAATTTTTGTAATAAGCAAAACTTTTTAGAAACATTATGCTATAAACTTTTGTCATATAACACATTTGAAAAAAAATCTGTTACATTCACAGTTAATCCATAAATTTCTCTACCATCCGCCATTTATTACATTCACATGACTTCCTCTGTCATTTATTAGTGAGTACACAAACTATTCTTACTAAAAAGTTTTTTTTTAAAAACAAAAAGTTCCCATTTATACCCTGCCTTTAACTACATTGGTCTTATCGGCAGCCTTTCCAATTTGTATTTGCATGTCATTGGGTTTCTTGCACTTTGGTTTTAGATTATTTTTCTATCTAACCATTTTAATTTAGACAAACCTTTGCACAAATAGCCACATTACACATACATCACACAAAGGAAACTGTGATAGTCAAATACTTAAGAACTGGATGCTATATGCTGGCCTTAAAATTCTAAACTATTTCCATGCAATTGAAAGAAACAACTGAAGATCAACACGACTTTAAAAAAGTGACAAATTATTGAACTCGAACCATTATAACATATCTTAGAAATGGTTATGGCATAAAAAAGTTATTTGAAATAAATTGTGTTTTAAAGAGTTATACCTTTTTTGTAGCACATTTTCATATATTGTTTAACAGTTATACATTACACAGAATTCCTTCCGAATGAAGAGGATTTCACAGGCTATTCCTAGAAAATTCAAAATGTACATCTTATTTGTCATGTTTTAGAAACTCAAATGTTTCATGTAAAGGGGAATTGGGAGTGAGAGATTTTCTCAAAAATTTTTGCATTGCATTTTAAACTAAGTTTGGTATTTAATCAGACTGTTTTTGAGAGGCAGGCAGGCAGGCAGGCATGCAGGTGCATGCGTGCACACACACCTCCTCCTAAAAATTATTTTTTTTTTTGGGTTCAGGGGACCTCAAAACATATTTCTGGTGAAATCTTGACATTGAATTTTTGGGTGGAATACTATACTTTTCCTACTTACTATATGTAGTAGAGAAAGTAAAAAGCTTAGTGAGATTTTTAATTTCTAACTCCATTAGGATTCCACTTTAGGGAAAGTAATTAAAATGTTGAACTTGCTTTCTAAGTAGGAGTTGAAAGAATGTAATATACAAAGTTTTATAACAATTGGTATGGCCATTCTTGAATGAAAATGTAATACTATATATCCACCCAGATATATGCACCTAAAAATATAATTATGTTTCAGGGTAGCTTATTATGTTAGTATCAATTCTGTTTCTATATTTTATAGCTTATACAATGGATAACATTCCAGTCTATGGAACTATTAATGAAGGCAGAGTTTGAAGTTTTCATGAACTTAGCTTTTGATAACTATTTGGAATGTAGTCCTCTATAGCTTTCATCTCTGCTGGGATTTAAATCAATTTTGTGAATTCTATTTTGCTTTCTTTGATGTTACAATTAGCATATTACTTTTACTGCTCACAGAGATAGGAAAAAGTAGTGTTGTATCCATTCAAAAACTTGATACTGATATTTCACCAGGGATTCACAGAAAACTTTTTATTTTTTTCATTTTGTCAAAAATAGCTCAAACAATTTTATTTGAAATATGTGTTGGGACTTTTTAATATGAAGAATAAAATGTAAACCTTAAATTTTCTATGAATAGTTTGGGAAGTCCTCTTCATTGTGACTAAATTTCATACAATTTTGTTTAACCGGGAAAAGGTCAGAGGGACAGACAAATATTTACAGGAACTAAAGTGTTGATCTCGTTAAAATATATGTAGTTAGTTCCAAATAAAATGCTTAAGGCATTAACCAAATCAATAGTTCTTAGTTTGAACCTTCCAATATTCAAAGTCACAGATTTTATGGACAGGTAAGTCACAATTTGTCTTTCTTGAGGCCAAGCAAAGAGTATGCAATATCAACACCTACATATAGCAACCTGCTCTTTAAACATTTGACTATCATCTCATCCGGCTGAATGCTGTTTATATGCGTAATGAAATCATTTCTGCCAGCCATGAAGTAGCCAGAAGAATAAGTTTTGCTGAAATAGTTTATAGAACAAATATGAAAACAAATGATAGTGGATAGAAAAAGCTGTGTGGCTATAGCACATCAGGTTTGTTTTACACTGTAAACACTTAATTGTATTTGAATTGTTTCAATTGTGGTTGAGGCTTATAGAACAGCAACACTGCAACATGGATGGACTTGGGATAAAATGGAAACGTCATACGTACCTTATTTTAACTTTCTCTACTACATACTTACAGAAAGAGGAAGCATTGCATTCCACCCTAAAATTTGATAGTGAAATTTCACTGGAAATACGTTTTTAGGCCCCTGAACCGAAAAATGTATTTTTAGAAAACGGTCTGTATAGATATGTCTTTGAACAGCATAACACAAAAACAAAGAGTCTCATAAATACCAATCTTGGAATTTTAAGTTCTGTATCCTCCAAAGATGCTACAGGAAGATTTTCAAAACCTTTTTCTGCAACCCAAACTATGAATTACAAAAATTATTCAATTTAACATATTTCCTCCAATCTTATAATACTGGAATATTAACTGAAATTGAGTTTTATTTATAACATTCTTCAACTACCGTGGTTCTTAGCATCCCATTCTATATTGGGTGTGAAAGGCCGGAAATTTTGCTGAGGCCTCTTTATCAGGCTTGAGGTTCTTATGTGTGCCGGAAATATACGACACAGTACCACCGGTTTTACTCCCCTTCCAAAGGAAGCCTGCTAAGGATTTTTACGCCCAAAAACATCCATCGCCCTCCACTGGGTTTGAACCCACGACTTCGGAAACTAGAGACTAGCATGATACCCCTAGACCACAGAGGACCACACAATATTAGCTAAAAAATATTACATGAAAAATTTTTCATTAATATTTATTTTCTCAAAAATGGCTAACGATTTTGATTAAATACCACATGCTTTAAGATACTTTCAATACAAATAAAATGTATATCTTGAATTTTCTGGAAATAGCCTGTGAATCTTCATTCTGAATATGTTTTATATAATTGGTAAACTGCAAGAGATCTTACTACACAAATAAGAGAGATCTCATTAAAGCATACAATTTATGCCAAATAAAATTTATTGTGTCATTACCATTTTTGAGATATTCTTTCTTATTGGTTTGAATGATCAAATACTTCTACTTTTCTCAAGTGTAAAGTTCCTATTCGTTTTCTTCTTGTGGTCATACAAAGAGAATAGAATTTAAAGCAATCACATAGCAACCCATTCTTTCAAGTTTGGTTATCGTTCAAGCCTACTGTATTCTCCTAATCCCCTTGTACCTACATGGAAATAATAAAACCATTTCTGCATATGGTTATCTCGATTAACATGAAGTACACAGATGAATAAGCTTTAGGTAGAATAGTTGTTGAAAAATGTCAAGTGAAAATCATGTGAATGTCAGATTTCTTTTTAGTCTAGCAAATAAATTGAATAATTACAAAGAACTCACAACTTTTTAAACTATTATTGAAAGAATTACAAATACAAACATTTACTAATTTCACTTTTAAGGAAGAAGTTGACTGCCAACATTCAATATGAAAGATGGCAAAAATTTCAAATTCCATATTTAAATATGGCTTCTTTTAAAGATATGAGCAGAACAGTTTCAGAAATTCCTTCATTGAACACAAACCTTTCCATGGAAAACAGGTTTATTATTAACATTTTCTATACTACTTGCTTACAATAGGTAGGGGATATATTGTATTAATTCCAAAATATGATGCAGAGATTTCACAGGAAATACATGTTTTAGGGATCCTTGGGAAGAAATAAGTAAATAAAGAAATAAATAGATGATAAAGAAAGAACAAGCACATTTTGCAAAAACAATTTCTTGTATCTGTGAACAGCACTGACTCAAAACCAAAAGGTCACAAATACAAAATTTCATATTTACATTCAACATATTTCAAGAATGCAATAAAGATTTTTGTAAAATTCCTGAACCAAAACAACCATTTACATGAATATTTTTATAGTTTTCAAATTTCTAAAAAATGATTCCAACAGCTTCAGTTAAAATGTCATAGGTATAAGATTGTCACAATAAATAAAATATATACTTCAAAAATATTTTGCAAATAAGTTGGAAATCCAACTTTTGGATGATGCTTTATACATTTTGGCAGAGCATGTGATTTTGGAGTCATCAAGGTAGTTAGTTCAATTTGTCCATAAATAATTTGTCCCTTTTTTTTTTCTTTTTTTTTGTATACCTGAGTATAAGATTTCAAGATGGAAGCTTAGCAATTTTAAATTATCTTAAATTCCTCCCTTAGAGTACAACTAATGTTCCAAGGTCCAATTTAAGAATTTCAACAAAATTCAACAAATCCCATTCTCTTTTCAAAATTTGTTTTTAACAGATTTTGATGGTTTAATATGAACCTCATACAATGGTTATAAGAAAGTATGACAAAACAATATTTGCCATTATAAGAGGTGCCTGAAGGTAGCAAATTTTCATAAAACTCAACACCTCCATTTTTCAAGATTTTACAAAGCTCAATTAAACGTTGTTTTATACTGCACAGTTGAAACTAGGAATATAAATTATTTAAAGGTTATATTTAATAGCCCTTACACTCACACGTTTATTGTCAGGTAATTGCACAACTGCAACAAGAAAAACCAACTGTTTGCTAAGTGATTGTTGGACAACAAAGCATGTTTTTCTGTGTAATTCTCTTTCATGTTCAGCCACAGTTTCATTGTAAGATTAGCAGTTGTGGAAAGCTCTTGTGTGTTAACATGTTATTAAGATGTTAGAAGGTTCAGAATATTCTGAAACAAATCAGGTGAAAAATGGGAAGACAAAGCAGGAGCCGTCAATGCCAAAAGAGTAAGAAGGGCACGATTGCACCCTCAAATGAAGATCTTAATATAGACTGTAACCATATTGAAACATGCAAAGCAGGACATTTGTGTTTCAGTGATCTTATTCATTTTAGAGATAGCCTGTGTATGCAAAAGACAAAAATTGAACAGGACAATTTCTGATTACAATACATGAGAATTAACTTGGCTAAAAGATGCAGAGGGAAGGAAGACGATACAAGTAAATAAAGATCTGTGTCAATCTCATATTATATAAAAGAAGAAAGCCGAGAGATTCCTGTATGTGCCTCAACATTCAGAAAAGTGACAGGTATAGTCTGATTTTATTTATAGCCTAAACAAAACATTTGTAGAATGAAAATAATTGTCTGAACAGATTATATTTATTTCATATGTATTTTTCCAAGAGTGTCCGATGACGACTCAAGACACATTGCCAAAAGACAAACTGGAGGGTGTACCACCTACAAAGAATCGAGGTGGACGAGCTCACAAGCTGCAGGAAAGGGACAAAGAGCAGATGCAGATCATTATGAAGATATACTTGAGTATAAATGCAGATCATCTCATTACTCTAAAAATAAAGTCAAGCAGTCATATCTTCTACCTGAGCTAAATCTTTTAAAAATGCACGATAGGTACAATGCTTGAGTTAGACAACGGTTGTTGGGCTGCTCTCTTCAAAGTATAAAAAGGTATTCTACAAATTTTTAACCTGAGTTTTGGAAATCCTCGTACTAACAGTTGCTCAGTTTGTGCACATGTTCTTGTTGAGTTAAGATTTGGAATTAAAAAAGAAATATAAGAATAGATTAAAGGTTGCACAAAATAAGGGCAAAAAGATTTTTCAATATTTTAAATGAAAATAAAACCAACACACTGACAGTTTGCTTCGACTGCCAGCAGAATCAACCCTTAACCAAAATGTCTATTGGTAAGTATTTTACTTCAAACAAGTCTGTTGTATAACTGTACGGTCTTAAAATAATCACAAAAGAAAGTAGACAAAGTAGTTAACTACACATGGCTTGAGACTCACTCAGGACAGGAGGCAAATATTGTATCTGGTATGAGAGACTATTTAAGTTCTTTAGAGCAAGATCTAATGAAAGAAGATGCAGAAAATCTTAGTCTCAGATTGTTTCAAAACACTCACTCTGCCCTCAGAATATTATGACCTTTTGGGAAAGTTTGGAGAAGTTATGGCTTGGGGTAAAGCTGGTCTAGTTTCAATAGGAAATCAGTCTTCAAATGTGTAATGAAAGCTAAATTGCCTTTTAAGATATCTGAGACAACAGAACTGCATTATGAAAGAAGGCCTAGCACCAAGGCACAATGCCTTTTTCAAAATACTTACTTTTCTTCACTGATAGAAGTTGAGATTCTGAAACCTGGAAAGAGAAGTGATTTGATGTTTGAAGCACCTCAACTTCCATCAGTGAATCCTGTATGCAAAAGTAAAGCTAATGGCGTGAAGAAATTGATGTCTTAATTTGAAAATAATTCAGAGGAAAGTAAAGAATTCTATTCAAAAGTTGTACAAGGGAATGGTAATAATACTGAACACAAAATTCTGTATTATAAAGAACCTATACATTTAAGAGGACCGTGTTTCAGTATTGTTTTGGATTTCACACAGCATTAAATCTAAAAATTGTTGTATTAAAATATATACTATTGCTTTAGTCCTCATTAAAACGTATGACAAGTTTCATACTAGGTTCAAGATGTAAGAAACAGATTTTGTTACTGTGGAAACTTGTTTTCATGTGTTAACCTACAATAAAAACAAATATTCTAATACATTTTAAACTTCTTATTTTGATACTATCTACAAAATGTAATACATTTAAGAGCCCACTGAATTTAAATGCTTGGAATATTTATTTTGTAAGATTTGGCTTAAAAAAATAAAGAACAAACATATATGATAAAGTGGATATGTTGAGGTTTGTAAACCTTAGTAATTTTTATTTTTTTCAATAAAGGCAACTAATGAGGAACTTAAATTATTCCTTCATCAATTCCTATCTACAAGGATGACCAGTACCTTTTTTTTTTTTGTTAGTTTTTTGAATCAACAATATTGAGTACAACTAAAAAATATCTCTCCTGTAAAATTTTCTAAATGGCATTTGTTGAGTTTTGTTAAAACGCTCCTCAATTTAAATCCAAATTATGTTAACTTAAATATTCTGATAACGTGAAAGATAGGGAAATCAACAATATTAGTCAAAAGATACTATATAGTTACAGCAACATGGTCTATATGTTGTAAATGTAACCCCCCCCCCTAGAAAAGAATCATTTTCAGAACATGGTACATGGATTAATTACCAAAACTTCAAGTTTAAGCCCAGCATATTCCAAAGATATAACATTAAGTTTTTTATGAAATTACTCCCATCCCAAACTAACCTTTACAATGAAAATTGCATGGTATTTATTACTTTCTCAAAAATATAACATGTTTTGAGACATTCACATGAAAAATACAATATATATCTCAAATTTTCTGTAAATACGCCTGTAAAGTCTTCAATCTGATTGAACTTTGTATAACTGCCAATTGAGAAACCCTAAGAGAGACAAAAAACTCAAAACTTGGCATAACTGCGTATAACAGTGTGCCAATTTTTTTTTTTGGGGGGGGGGGGTGTTGGCTATTTTTTAAATATTCCCATGTTCTGTACTGACATTTTTCCAGTGTAAGTGCACCTTCTAATGGAAAGCTTGCAATTCTTTTCAATAGCTTGTTAGCATCACTTCTGAATTTATTCTTCAATGCTTCTGAAACAAAACTTTTAAATATCATTTCTACATGTATTGCAACTAAGCACTTATTGCTTAATTTGAAATGATTTCTAGGTCAAAATGTGTACTTTGATTAATGTGACTTGCATAGAAAAAACAACTTTTTGTATGTAAGGTATAAATACTAATTTTTCATGAGTAGAGAAAGCCATGTGAATCTACCACATAAGTGTTTTCTTCTCACCCTGTGCATCATATCATATGCAATTACATGAGATACAAAAACCTGTTCAAGTATAATAATATTTAATAACAATAAACATATATTAATCACATAAAAAAATTTGACATTTTTCAAGGATGTATACATATATATGTACATTTAATATATTAAAATGGGTTAAACTTAAACTTATAAACCACCAAAAGTTTCTGCAAAGTAAAATGATAAATAAAATAGTATCTAGGGTAAAATATACAGGGTAAAAGTATTAAGTTCTTTAAAAATATTTTTTACAATCTTGTCAAACATAATTGTTTACACCAATCAATTTTTAATTTTTATAGGTAAATGTCACAGTTGTAGGCAGATTCCCTGACACTAGTCGCTAGCCATCCAAGAAGAGGGGATGAACCTTCCTGCTATTGAGAGACTTACGACACATTGGACACTTCTTGGTAGTTTTTAGAACATGGGTAATGCATGGGTTGCAAAATACATGGCCACACATTGTTGAATTTACACCCCTTATTGATGTTAACTCTTCCCAACATATTGGACACTGCCATGTTCTTCCCTTACTGGAACCTGCACCTTGCTGAGAAGATAATTCAATTGTAGTGGGTTTTAATTGTTCACTCAATGAAGGTTTCACACTTGGCTCACTTTCATCATCTGAAACTACTATTACTGGTGGTGTCAGCTGACTTGCCACATTGGTGGTTCCTATTTCTATCACACTTCTATTCAAATTAGTTCCATCTTCAAAGACAACAGTTTGTTCACTACCTCTCTGAGGCCTAGTATCTATGACTAATACGTCATCATCGTCATCGTCAACTCTCTGAATTGTACCATTCAGCATATTGATAATTGAGTCAAGACGCATATTTGAACAATTTGCATCTTCCGAATTTTGCTCTGGAGCAAATGGCACAGGAGTATGATCTAATTCCAAAATGCTTTGATCATATACATTTAATACTGGATCACTACTGCGACGAACTTCAAAGAAAAGATTCGTTTGCTGTGAATTACTAGGAACATATCCAGTAATTTCACAATCGCTATCACTGTCGGATAAAACAGGTATATTGCTTGATGTAGTATTATCAACTAATGCGCTAGGGACACTTGATGCCAATGCTAAATCTTCATTCAGTTTCCTTTGTTTTTTGTTTCGCTTAGGAGCTCTTCTCGTGTACTGCCTTTTAGATCTTTTTTTCCCTCCTGCTGTAGATCTGTTATTACAAGGATCTGCAACTGATGTACTGGGAAGAGGGAAATCTGCTTCAAGTGACAAGATTTCATTCACAATTGTATTCAACAGTGGAAGACTGTCATCTGTATCTGAACTCTGTGAACGTTTCCTGCTTGCTCTTTTCTTACTTTGCGCATGTGAGCTAAACAGTTTTTCGTGCAGATCAGCTACAAAATTATTAGAACTGGAAGCCAAAGATCCGGAAAATTTAGATGCATTTTCAACTTCTGCTGTTGTATTTGATGACTCGTGCATATCTAATGAACCACAGAGTAGGCCAGCTGATGGAAAATAATCATAGTCGTCAGGTTCTTCAGTCCTGCTATTGCTGGTAGATTCTGAACTTTCAGGTGAATCCAAAAGTGGATCTAGTTTTGATGTTGAAGCAGCCTGCTGTTCCATGACTAGTGCTTCTTGCTCAAGTTGTTTCACAAGTTTATTTTCTTTTAATAGTTGTGCATTTTTTAAACTTCTCTCCAACACACATCTGTTACCTGTAATATCGTTTTCTGTACAAGAAAAGGCTGCACTGTATGTTTTGAGGTCTACAGGTTTCTGCATAATGCCTGAATTCACATTTAATGTCCTCAAAGCTCTGCCTCGTGGCATTATGCAAGCTATGTCTTCCTTAGATGCTCACCAAACAACCTGCAAGTAAAGAAAAATTAATAGTATCATAATAGCATAAATTATCTATCTCTCTTCAACCACAAAACCTACAAAAGGGGATCAAATGTGCCAGTGCGTGCAAGAGAATGTAAAGCATTAGGAGGGCAAGCCCTAGATATTTTTGTACAGAAAATTTTAATATTTTAAATTGCAATAATGGCTTAAAGAAGTATTGTTGGACGGGGTGGTTCAGTTGGTTGAGCACTGACTTTGTGTGTTCAAGACCAGGACAATGGCATTTTAGTATGCTTAAGTGCAATGAAACCACAAGAGACAAAAATGGATTATAGCTGCATTTCTTAAAACCCAACACCACATAAGTACCCATCTTCAATAGTTTGATTCATAGAATAGTGAACATCCCCCTCAGTAAGTTAAAACACAACAAAGAATGTCAGACAATAATGGAAAGAGCTACAGCTAATGGATCCAAACAAAAATGCTAATATACAAAGTCAAGAAATTAAAAGTAATTACAGACATAATATTAAAATCAGGAGAAGCTGGCAATTACAAAAAGTTCACATACAAACTAATTTACATAATAAATTCCAGAGATGTTCAAATAGTATGGTATCAGCCTAGCACCCCAAAATAAAATATAACCTAAAACATCTGTTATGCACATCAATAAAAGATAAAGATTCTGCCAGAAAAGAAATCGCAAATATAAGTAATGTTCAGAATGTAACTTGAAATACATTGGTAAAACATAAAGAAACATAGAAACTAGGAAGTAGCACTTTAGGGATATCAAGGTCATACAAATGGGAAAATCAGCAATAGCAGCACATTTTTACTTTCTCTACTACATATAGTAAGTAGGGGAAGTATTGTATTCCACCCAAAAATTCGATACCGAGATTTCAACGGAAATACATGTTTTGAGACTCCTGAATCCAAAAAAAGCATTTTTGGAAACATGTCCGTGTGTGTGTCTGCCCGTGTGTCTGTCTGTGAACAGCATAACTCAGAAACGAACATTCGGATAAACACCAAACTTGGTATTTAGGTTCAGTATCTTCCAGAGATGCGACATGAAGGTTCTCAAGAAAATCCCCCCACCTCAGACTACCCTTTACATGGAACATTTTTCGAAAATTTTAATTTTCTCAAAAATGGCTCTAATGATTTTGATTAAAACATCATATGTTTAAGATATTGACATGAGAAATGAAATGTATATCTCGAATTTCCTGGGAATGTCTCCCAAAGTATTCTTCATTGTGAATGACTTTTGCATAACTGATATACCATAAGAGAGACAAAATTTTACTACACAAAAAATGTAGATCGCGTTAAAAGACACAATTTATGTCGTATACATTTCTTTTGTTGAGTGAACCGTTTGAGATATTACTTGTTATTCCCTTAAATTTTCCAATACTTATACTTGTTCTCAAATTCGTTATTCATTTTTACTTTCTCTACTGCGTATAGTAAGCAGGGGAAGTATTGCATTCCACCCAAAAATTCGATACCGAGATTTCACCGGAAATACACGTTTTGAGACCTCCTGAATCCAAAAAAAGCATTTTTAGAAACATGTCCGTGTGTGTGTGTGTGTGTGTGTGTGTGTGTGTGAACAGCATTACTCAAAAACGAACAATCGGATAAGCACCAAACTTGGTATTTAGGTTCAGTATCTTCCAGAGATGCGACACGAAGGTTTTCAAGAAAATCCCCCCACCCCAGACTACCCTTTACATGGAACATTTTTCGAAAATTTTAATTTTCTCAAAAATGGCTCTAACGATTTTGATGAAAATATCATATGTTTAGGGTAATGTCATGAGAAATGAAATGTATATCTCGAATTTTCTGGGAATGTCTCCAAAAGTATTTTTCATTGTGAACGACTTTTGCATAACTGGTAAACCATAAGAGATAGACAAAATTTTACTACACAAAAAATGTAGATCGCGTTAAAATACACAACTTATGTCATATACATTTCTTTTGTTGAGTGAACTGTTTTGGAGATATTGCTTGTTATTTCCTTAAATTTTCCAATACTTATACTTTTTCTCAAATGCATTATTCATTTTTTTTATGTCCTGGACATGCAAAGAGAATGGAATGCGTCACATAGCAACCAGCGTTAAAATATTTGACTATCGCTTAAAAGCTACCATATTCCCCTTGCATCTACATGAATATTACCAATAAGATTGACATCTCGATATCTCGCTTAACATGAAGCATATGGAGAATAAGCGTTTGTAAAATTAGATTGTACAAGAGTAGAGAAAGTCATGTGAGTGTAACACATCAGATTTTTTTTTATGTCCTGGACATGCAAAGAGAATGGAATGCGCCACATAGCAACCAGCGTTAAAATATTTGACTATCGCTTAAAACCTACCATATTCCTTTGCATCTACAAGAAAATTACCAATACGATTGACATCTCGATTAACATGAAGCATATGGAGAATAAGCGATTGTAAAAATAGTTTGCACAAGAGTAGAGAAAGTCATGCGAGTATAACACATCAGATTTTTCATCTCAGAATCATTAAGGCACATGTAAATCCCAACAGAACTGTCTGTTTGGGAGAAAAATCTTTATCTTAAAATACAAAAACACTTTCATGAATTCTGAAATCCCACCCATGGATAACTTTTATGTCATCCTCCATGGTCTAGAGATACCATGCTAGCCTTTAGTTCCCAGCAGTGGACGATGCTTTTAGTTTTTTTTTGGTGTAAAAATCCTTAGCACAGCTTCCTTCAGAAGGGAAATAAAGCCAGTGGTCCCATGTCACAGATTTACAGCACGTAAAATAACCTCAAGCCCATTAAAGAGGCTTCAGAGAAAAATTCCCAGTCTCTCAAGCCCAATGTAGAATGGTATGTTAAGGACCATAGTAGTTAAAGAGCATCCATAAATAAAAGTCAATTTAATTTAATTTTTGTCGCCCACACATCACCCACATCCACAAGCAGCTGCAATCACAGCAATGCCAATACGTTGTAACAACAGCTGGAATGAGAGCCGCAGTACTCAAAACAAGTCCTGTGAAGTAAGTGTTTAAGTGAAGTTGAATGTTACAACTTGTTACTCTCCTATAACATGCTTCACTGTGAGTAGCTCTTTGTTTACTTTTGATTGTGCATTAAAATATTATCTTACAAAGGTTACAAATAAATCATGAGCTAGGATTTTTAAAGGCAGTCAGAAAAATTAACGCCCATTCCTGTGGTGTTTTCACAGGTGCACTTGAGGAAAAATTGACACTAAACAAACATGACATAGTCAGTGCAGTACAATAATTCTGTGATCATAATTAGAAGCTGTGATAACCTTTATAACTAATGTGATAAAGAATCAAAACGAATAAACAAATATCCAACAGCACCAGTTTGAAAACTCAATCTATTCCATATCAATTATTTTCAGACCACTAATTCACTCGACTTGGAACCTTTGATAAGAAATTCCAAAACACATTTGACTACTACTATGCTTTCAGATCTATGCCGAACTATCCCTTTTTAAGCTTTCTGCAATTTGTATTTGTGCAACATTTAATCATTAAGGCTGGTTAGACATCAAACAAAAAAATGTGTTGCAAGAAATTTAGCTGTAGAAAAATATTAAGAGGGAACTCTTTCACATTAAGACTATAACCTGCAGGTTGCAAGGGCACATAACTAAGGGTGACTGGATTGTTTGATATGAATATACATCCAGCTGCAGTAGTTAGCTTTGTAGGTTTTCAGCTTAGTCCTGTTTCCATTTGAAGTACTACAAATATCATTTTATTTTATTCTTAAAAAATCACGGTAATATTTTTACTTTCTCTAGCACCTACTTATAAGAGGTAGAGAAAGTACTGCATTTTGGCCAAAAATGTATTTCTAGAAAAAGGCTTGTAATGTTTTGTGTGAGAACAACATATTTTAAAAACAAAGGGATAAATACCAAACTTGAGGTTTGCATCTTCCAAGGATGCGACACAAAGATTTTCAAGAAAACCTCCCTCCCCAGCTACCCTTTACAGGGAAATGTTTTTGTAATTTTTTTATCTTCTCAAAAATAGCTCTAATAATTTTGATTAAAATACAATAAGTAAGATATTTGCAATAAGTAAAAAATATGTCTTGAATTTTTTTGGGAATAGTCTCTGAAGTCCTCCTTCATTCAGAAGGAGGTTTGTAAAAACTGTAAACCATAAGAATTGAAAAAAATCTGATGTGTTACACTCACATGACTTTCTCTACTCTTGTACAATCTAATTTTACAAACGCTTATTCTCCATATGGTTCATGTTAATCGAGATATCGAGATGTCAATCTTATTGGTAATTTTCTTGTAGATGCAAGGGAAATATGGTAGCTTTTAAGCGATAGTCAAATATTTTAACGCTGGTTGCTATGTGGCGCATTCCATTCTCTTTGCATGTCCAGGACATAAAAAAAATGAATAACGAATGTGAGAAAAAGTATAAGTATTGTAAAATTTAAGGAAATAACAAGCAATATCTCGAAAACGGTTAACTCAACAAAAGAAATGTATATGACATAAGTTGTGTATTTTAACGCGATCTACATTTTTTGTGCAGTAAAATTTTCTCTATCTCTTATGGTTTACCAGTTATGCAAAAGTCGTTCACAATGAAGAATACTTTTGGAGACATTCCCAGAAAATTCGAGATATACATTTCATTTCTCATGACATTATCTTAAACATATGATATTTTCATCAAAATCGTTAGAGCCATTTTTGAGAAAATTAAAATTTTCGAAAAATCTTCCATGTAAAGGGTAGTCTGGGGTCGGGGGATTTTCTTGAAAACCTTCGTGTCGCATCTCTGGAAGATACTGAACCTAAATACCAAGTTTGGTGCTTATGTGACTGTTCGTTTTTGAGTTATGCTGTTCACAGACACACACACACACACACAGACACACACACACAGACACACACACGGACATGTTTCCAAAAATGCTTTTTTTGGATTCAGGAGGTCTCAAAACATGTATTTCCGGTGAAATCTCGGTATCGAATTTTTGGGTGGAATGCAATACTTCCCCTACTTACTATACGTAGTAGAGAAAGTAAAAAAGTTACCATACAAAAATTGTAGATCTCTTTAAAACACACAATTTATTTCAAAGAGCTTTTTTGTCACCAAGACATTCGTGATTGGTTTGAATGTTTCATTAACTTGTTATTTTTTGACAATGCTGTCACATTCTGTTGTTTCTTGTGATGCCATGGTAAGAGTATGGAATTTCAAGGCCAGCATACAGCAACCCACTTTTTAAAGTTTGACTATCACTTCAGGTTGTGTGTCTACTTTGTACATACAACAGAATGTATAATAAAACTATTTCTGTAAATGTTCATTAACCTTAAGCAGGTACAAAAATAAGCTTTTGCAAGAATAAATTTCAAATTGAAACAAGTTAGTAACAGTGAAGTTTATATTAATTTACAAATTACACGAGTCGATTTTGTCTCACAACCTTCAGCTGAGGATGAGAGTGATAGCTCTTTAAACATGTAAACACATCTGAGTTTTAAAAAGTGTAAGTGAAGTTGTGTGACAAAGAGTGACTCAAGTAGTTTGTAAATTTTGCAAAAACAGTTTGTAGAAGCTATATAACAATAAATGATAGTGACTAGAAAAAGTTATGTGAATTTTATTTATTAGCAAGACAAGTAGTTCTAAGATAGGGATACCATTGACTATACATTATTCTACACTTTAAATCTCTGCACAATTTTCTTCCCAAAATGAAGCTTTCATAAGCTGATTTGTAGTTTCTACCTGCACTGCTAGACAGTTTGAAAATGGGACTTCAAATGAATTAGTAAACATTTTGAGTATGTTTCACTTTTCTGTAAACCTGAGTTGCATTTCATTATACAACACAAAAGTTTGATGTGATACATTCACATGACTTTCTCTACCTTCTATCATTTATTAGTGGGTATACAAGTTATTCTTACTAAGCTTATTACTTTCTCTACTACGTATAGTAAGTAGGGGAAGTATTGTATTCCACCCAAAATTTCGATATCGAGATTTCACCGGAAATACATGTTTTGAGACCCCCTGAATCCAAAAAAAGCATTTTTGGAAACATGTCCGTGTGTGTGTCTGTGTGTCTGTCTGTCTGTGAACAGCATAACTCAGAAACGAACAGTCGGATAAACACCAAACTTGGTATTTGGGTTCAGTATCTTCCAAGGATGCGACACGAAGGTTTTCAAGAAAATCCCCCCACCCCAGAGTACCCTTTACATGGAAGATTTTTCGAAAATTTTAATTTTCTCAAAAATGGCTCTAACGATTTTGATTAAAATATCATATGTTTAAGATATTTTTATGTCAAATAAAATGTATATCTTGAATTTCCTGGGAATGTCTCCAAAAGTATTCTTTATTGTGAACGACTTTTGCATAACTGGTAAACCATAAGAGATAGACAAAAATTTTACTACACAACAAATGTAGATCGCGTTAAAATACACAATTTATGTCATATACATTTTTTTAGTTGAGTGAACCATTTTCGAGATATTGCTTGTTATTTCCTTAAATTTTCCAATACTTATACTTTTTCTCAAATTCGTTATTCAATTTTTTATGTCCTGGATATGCAAACAGAATAGAATGCGCCACATAGCAACTAGCGCTTAAAAGATTTGACTATCGCTTATAACCTACCATGTTCCCCTTGCATCTACAAGAAAATTAGCAATAAGATTGACATCTCGATATCTCGATTAACATGAAGCATATGGAGAATAAACGTTTGTAAAAATAGTTCGTACAAGAGTAGAGAAAGTCATGTGAGTGTAGCACATCAGATTTTTTTTCTATCTACTACATTTCAATCCAAATAAATCTTTGTAGAAATAACTACATTACACATTTCATTATAGATACAAAGGAAACAGCAATAGTCAAATGTTTAAGAACTGGTCGCAATATGCTGGCTTTAAAATTCCACACAATTTCCATGCAATCGCGAGAAACAGCTGAATGTTGACAGGACTTTAAAAGAATGATGAAGTAACGAACAATTTGAACCTTTAAAAAGGGATATCTCAGAAATGGCTAATGCCTCAAAAATCGTATTTGAAATAAATTGTGTTTAAAACTTAATTAAACTGAGTTTTTATTTATGGATGGTCTGCAACTGCTATGGTTCTTAGCGTCCCATTCTATATTGGGCGTGAAAGACCGGAAACTCTGCTCAGAGGCCTCTTTATCAGGCTTGAGGTTCTTTTACGTGCCATCTACAACATGGGACCACCAGCTATTCTTCCCTTCCACAGGAAGCCATGCTAAGGATTTTTATGCCCGAAAAAATCCATTGCTCTCCGCCGAATTTGAGCCCGCATCTCGGGAACTAGAGGCTAGCATAGTACCACTAAAGTACAAAGTGTGCTTTAAACAGATATACTACATTTTTTGTGTAGTACCTTTTGTCTATCGCTTAACATTTACCAGTTGTACAAAATTATACAAAATTCCTTCCGAATGAAGAGGACTTCACAGGCTATTTCCAGAAAATTCAAGATATACATTTTATTTGTCATGTAAATATTTTCAATATATAATATTTTAATCAAAATTGTTAGCCATTTTTTAGAAAATCAAAAATCTTGAAAAATGTTCCATGTAAAGGGTAGTTTAGGATGGGGCGATTTTCTTGAAAATCTTTGTGTCACATCTTTGGAAGGTACTGAACTTAAATACCCAGTTTGGTATTTATCTGACTTTTCGTTTCTGAGTTATGTTGTTCACACACACACGCACGCATATCATTTTCTAAGAATTTTTTTTTAACTCAGGGGGCCTCAAAGCATGTATTTCCATTCAAATCTTGGTATCGAGTTTCTTCAGTGGAATGCAATACCTTCCGTACCTACTATGTATGTGATAGAGATAGTAAAAAAGTTAATTATGGATTTTTCTATAATGTGATGCATATCTGTAATGTCAGATGCTATGCATGCAATCACCGCACTCCCTATTAACTACTTTGCACTTAACATGGAAAGTACATTAGCTATGACATGTAAATGATGCATGCTACCACACTCCCCTTTAGTAATATTTTCATATGTTTTGACCTGTTACCAAGCTTAGCACTTGAGTTAAGTAATTTAAAGGGAATGCAACAATGGCTATTTTAGATCACCTTAAGAACTACTGCAAGAACAGCACAATACATGGTTTGAAGTACATCACTGAAAATAACAGGCATTGGAGTGAAAGGTAAGATTTGAGCTGTAATATCCGTAACCCAAGATTAGGCATAAACATGTTCTGCTTTAATTAAACTTTTAACCAGAACAGCATACCAACATCAAATTCCTAAGCTTTCGAAGCTTTCTATCTTGTACCCTATTATCCAAAAATATATTCCTCTGAAGTTTTTCCTTTAATCTCAATAACAATTACACAAATCTACCTATATTACTCAGTTTGCAAATTTTCATCATTGGCATGACTCTTCAAACTCTAAAAAATGCTGCTGTCAGCTAACTTCTGCTTTCTTTTCCAATTGAAGTTAAGGATTTCTTAAGGTTATAGAAAAAAAGTAACACAATACAGTATTCTGTTAAGCAACAAATGTAATAAGGTAAACAATATCCCTTAGAAAATAATATAAATTATACAGAGTGATTTAAGAAGAACTGACATTCATTTCTTTGTTTCAAAACGAGTTATGCTAGTGACAACTTATTATACCTGAAATGCAGAGGAATTTTGGGAGATTATTTTCCTCTATAGCAACTGTTGAAAATGTCCTCCATCCTGCATAAGGCACAACTCAACACGTCGTTCCATGTTACTGGCCACTCGGAGGATTCTGTTGTCAATAGCTTGAATCTCCTGTGTAATGTTGTACTGCAGATCATCCAATGTCTGGGGACATGTGGCATAAACTCGTCTTTTAAGTAAAGCAAATAGAAAGAAGTCCGGCGATGTCAAATCCGGAGATCTCGGTGGCCACAGTTCTTGGAAATTATCTGGTCATCAAAGAAACTTGCAATTAGTGCCATGGATTCATTTGATGTATGGCATGTAGCACCGCCCTGCTGAAAATATCCTTGAATCCTTGACTCAGCTCTACATCGTCTAGTTGCTCAGCAAACTCCATGAACTCTGCAGTGTTCATATTGTTTTCAAAAAAAAAATTGGTCCCACTATTCTGTGCGGATATTGTGCACCAAACTCCGATTTTAACCGGGTGTATAGCTGCTTCATGAATAACATGTGGATTTTCACTGCTTCATCTGTGAACCATGTGATGGACAATATGGCAGGATTTTGCACAATCAATGCCCGAAACTAACGACAATAATTCAGACTATCCTTATCTAGTTCCTGTAACTGATGGACAACTGTAATCCTACACAGTTTTTGGCCTGCACTTTTCACAGCTCTGACACATTGAGTAGCTGTACCCTGTCTCCTGCGACAAATGTTGCAATGATTTTTTGGGTGACTGATCCAGTTATGCTCTTATGTCAACAACAACCGTGGGAAGCCTAGATGAACGAGTTTTGCCTTTTTCACTCACTAGAGATCCAGTCATTTCCAATTTGTTTACCAGTCCCAGTATTGTGTTTCTTTGGGGAGGATTATGAACACCAAATTCTCACTGGTATGCCCTTTGAGTAGCTGTAATTGAATTCGTAATCCAGTATTGCTTTACAAGGAAGAGTTGTTCATTTAATGTGTACTTCATTTTCACATTGACTAGAACAAAATCTCAAAAAGTTGCCAAAAATAAAACTAACAATTGCGAATAAAACATGAACATCTGCGCATCTAGTAACAGGCAATTGAAACTCCAGAACATTCTGCTTAATTTGGTGCTAAAATTGGGGCATTGAGTGAATTTCAAACAGAATAATTAAAGAAAGAAATGTGTCAGTTCTTCATAAATCACCCTGTATTTGCCAACTGTCCAGTCTGGAATACATCAAGTGTAAGAACTCAACTCATTAAAGTAGGTCATTTCCATCATTACAAAAACCACACAAGCAAGCAAAACTAATCCCTCCACTATTTTTCCATTTGCTTATTCTGACAGCAGGATTTGGAGTACTGTATACAGATTTAATACTTCTGAAATATTAAGACCAGTATTAGTAGTCGCATTAAGTAATATTTATACAAGGGTCAGCTCAAATCAAAGAAACCTTCGAGTTGCTTTAATAATTGTTTTTTTACTTGAACATCTTGATTTATTTGCTCATTTTGGTATAATATTCTAATTAATCTTTAATGTTTGTGCTTTCAGAGCTTTCCTTTTGCTGTTTTTAACCGCAATTCCTAAAAAGTGAAATTTTTCAAATAAATAACCTCATTTTATCACAAACAAATATCATAAAAACTCATTTCATTTTTCTTTCCCTTAATATAGCAACCGTTTACTTCTATGGTCATATCAGCAGTTTTGACTTGAGTAACAACTGATGGAATAATTTCTCCAACTCTAGGGTTAAATGCGGGTTTTATTTTTTATCATAGATATACACTCACGTTCATGCAGAGGGTAGAGGAGTGAAGAAAGTGATGGAGAATTCCTCGCCCCAGTGGGAATCTAATCTAGAGTGTTTGGGTTGAGTTGCCAGAATGCTGACCACTTCACGACAAATGCATCTTGAAAATTTTCTCAACTGTTTCTGTGCGGCAAATTATTTGATAAAAAAAAAGCCAGAAGTTACCATATATACACTTTTTAAAAAAATGAAAAATAATTCTTGTTCAGTAAAAAGGAGCATTCTTACACTTAAATTATAATTGTATTACTATTCAAAACAAAAGTATCCAATCACACCATGAGTACATAGACATAAATTTAGCATTGGCTGGACAGAGCATTCTGATGCTCTTCGACACCTGAATGTTCACTGGGTGACAATGTGTAGCTGGCTGAAGAAATTATTGAAATATGAAAAATTCTGATCACTGCAAAATATAACGGACCCTCTAGAGTGCTATAAGACTTTTAATTCAAATGCAGGTAATGTAAAACCTGTCCAATGAGGCTTGCTTGTTGATCCATTGTCAAAACTTATTTGCCTGAAATGCTTAACTTTTAGTTAAGTTTGTTTTTGAAAAACTACAGCAACTAACTTAATAAACAAGAAAATATGCACAAAAAAAGATATGTGAGATCAGTTTCCAGGCAATGCATCTTGAAAGTCCTAATATGTATCAATTCTTAACCTATAACCCACCTATTAACCTGAGAATGCAATAAAAATGTCATGTGCAAACTTTGATAACTTTCTGTTGAACTGTTATTGAGAAATTCATTTATTAACTTTATAGACTTACATTTCATCAGAATACTGCTTGCAGTAATCATTAGATATTTCTTACTCAAAATTAAATTTTAAGATTTTTAAAAACTTTTAAAAATCTGATTTGGGGTTTTCATGAATGCTTGTTAGTTTGTGCATTAAAAATATAAATTCTCAATATAAAACTTTTGTTCATTTAAATTTTTAATTACTCAGTCACTTTTAAATTTACCCAAAAATTAAAAAGCAAGCTTTTTAATTCAACATTAATATTGTAACTTTGTCCAGTTATTTTCAACTGTCTCTTTTCTCAGTTCTCACTATCACTTTCGTTTTTATGTAGTTCACTTTCACTGGGGCTTTCTAGTATCAGTAAGGTGAACTAGTTAAATTCTCTGTCACTTCACTTCCTTCATGAAGTAGGCTCATGTCAGATGGCTTACTTGGAGTTGAACACAAGACCTCCTCAACCCATCGCTCCACAGCAGCACTTGCTGCACATCACAACAGTCAACATCAATTTGCTCGGAGAATCACTCTTGATATTGCAGCAGAAACACAGTCGCTAACTTGCTCACTCACTGACTTAACGACTCTCCTCACATTCAACTCGTCTCAACTCGCACTCAACATGCAACTGCCTTTCGGCTCCCAACTTGCACTGACTGCCGCGAGAGCGTTCGCATATAGTCAGTGGAATCTTTCCACGAGGTTCTCGAACGTTCCAGAACTATTTTGACACACTTCCTGGAAGGGGAGAAACTTACAGCAAGTTCTGTTATCTGACGATAATGCACCTGATGTTTACGCTGGCGAGCGGAGTCTTCGTTGTTTACTCAGACCGCTTGGCACTGACCACTGAATGCGCAACGGGGGCCCAGGACCTGTGGCACGGATGTTGCATGGCGGGCATCACCTCTGAACGTTGCTTCTAAGATGCAGCCAATAGAATCTGCGACGTAGGTTCATCATCTTGTCCACCTCCAGGTGCCCCACGGTAATGCTGGCATGGGTTTCTTCGTGAACTTTCTTCACAGTTTTCTTAGGGAGCATCAGCTGTTCCACCCTAGTTCTTCTGGCTACAAACTGCCACACTCTTCGGTACATGTTCCTGACCACCAGGGTGTTTTTTTTAAAGGGGATTTTCATTCAAAATTGCTGATGAATACAATGCAGCTGTTAAGACTGCTTTAATGAAAACCCAAGCCAGAAAGAAGATTACTGGACTGTTTAAAATAATCAAAAACATGCGATCTACCTCCAGTTCCCATAATTACTTGTTTGGGTACCTGGCTCAAGGCAGGAAAATATCACATCAATTTCAATGCAGTTAAATGTTGGATCCATCTGGAAGACGAAGGTAGTGCTACTGTAGCAAATTTAAAATGACTGGTTGAAAATGAAACTCAACTCAGTGCTACATCTGAAACCTTTGATGGTATTTGTAAACAGGTTTTGGAATCAGATAATACTGATGCAAAACAGATGTGGCTTCTTCTATCATCAGTTCTTAATATGCTTCAAAGTTCTGAAGCAGCATGTAAAAAACTTGAGATATATGAATGAATGCCATTCTGCAAAAACTTCTGGAAGGAAGTTCAGAATTTAGATCCAACATTAGGCGTTCCTGAGCAGATTTCAACTTCACTTCAGGTGAACTGAAACGCTTCTCTAACATTGATGTTTCTGTGGAAGAAATATTAACATATGCAGCAATGATATTTGGAGAAAATTTGTCTTACATTACTGCTTTATCTTTCTGGTAGAAACATTCCGCTAAGCAAGCTGGCAATGAAGGCAATTATGGTTCCTCCATCATCTGCTTCAGTTGAGAGAGGCTTTTCTAACCTCAATTGGATTTTAAATTCTAAAAGGTCAAGTCTGACAGAAGAAAATCTTGAATCTCACTTAAAACTAGCAATTAATCAACCTCAAGAATGTGGTACAGAGACTGAGAGTGACATAGATGACTAGATTTTCATTCTTTAGCATAGTTCTCTCATTAGCAGTGTTCTTGTATAACTTAATATCATTTTTGTAAGACAAACTTATTTTCTTGTCAAAAAAAATTAATTTAAGATCCTGAAGTTTGTACATACTGACGCTTTCACAGCCAGCATCATAACTAATAATTGAATTACTACTATCCAGGCTTGTAGGCCGTACTCTAGAAGGATACTGACGTTTTGCCAAGTACAGCGCTTGGCATCTTCAGGGTGAAGTGATTCAGTTGTCTGCAGTGGTCGGAGCCTGAACGCAGAGAGCAGAGGACGGTGCTGTTATATAGTGGGGGTGGGTAGGGCTTACTTAGAAGGGTCCTGTGCAGTGATTGGCTCACATCTCTAGGAGTGGGTGGGTTTGTCTAGGTATTATTATGTTTGCTATTTTTGTGTACGTGTTTCTCCAAGATGTCTAAGATATGTAAGAAACAAATTAAAACATAATTATCAAAAAGATAAACATATTATTTTAAGAAAATAAAGGATAATATGTGTTGCTCTACTAATGACCATAGTATTAAAATGTATTGTGGACTAAGGTGTGATCAAGCAACTTACAGAAGCGTATACGAAAATTGTAAGAATTTATCGTGTATTACTAGATGAATAAAATACACATACAATACATTAGTGATGAAAATTTCAGAAAAACTGCATGCAAGCTGTACCACATGAAGAATTTTGAAATTATATGATGCTGAAAAAAAATTTACAAATGATTTAAAAATTCCACTCCTTATGTGCAGCCCTTGTGGTGTTAACTGTTAATATTCAATTAAAAAAACAAAAATCCAATATAAACTAGCAGTAAAAGTAACTAAAAATTAACAAAAATGAAAAAAAATTGTCTGCTCTTTTTTAACCCAGGTCCCCAGTGCATTATCTTAATGTGTTTAATATTTGTCATAAAAATGCATTACTAATTGCTTTAACTACTCACTAAATTGAAAGCCAAGTGCTAATAAAAACACTATTACTGCTTTTGTTCCTGAAATACACTCTAAAGATGAAACAACCTACGCAAATATAGACTGGTATTTTCTATATCATTTTTAGATTGTCACTACCTGTGCTCACGGTATCAATGATAGTAGCCAATCATAAAGAATCCTGCCATTCAACAAATCAAATGCACAACAAAATCATAAATGTATGCATGGCATTAAATTTTGGGTGCAGAAATATGGTGGGATAGTAATATTTATTATGGGTATTATGGGAAATAACCTTAATAATAATAAATAATAATAAATAATAATATATTTTTTGGAAAGCTCTTCATATAAGCTACACTTAATTTTGTACCAATTCCAAACTAATTTGAAATGCATAAACAAATGCTCTTCAAACTCAAAAGTTCAACTCTATGCAAGCCTAAGTTGCTAACTTTAAGGAGGCTCTCTCCCTTAGTACAAATTCAAAAAAACTCTGAAGCAAACAAATTTTCTTCCACTTCAACTTCATGTGTGTAGCAATTGACTTATTTCATGCGTACAGAGGACAGACAAAGCGACTTTAATTGGTGCTCTCCAGCAGCAAATGCACCTAAAAGAAGCCATTAATGTAGTAACAAAGGTCATAAATTAAATCTTTTATATGTACATGGAGAGGAAGGTAACAATAAATAATAATAATAATAATAATAATAATAATAATAATAATAATAATAATTAATAATAATTTTTACTTTCTATACTGCTTACCTACAATAAGAAGAAGTACTGTATTCCACTCAAAAATTTGATGTGGAGATTTCACCAAATATACACATTTTTGGGGCTCCCTGAATAAATAAATAAAAAAATTAGAAGGGGGTGTGTGCGTGCGTACGCGTGTGAACATCATAACTGAAAACTGAAGTTGGTTGAAACACCAAATTTGCTATTTAAGTTCCATGTCTTCTAACAATGCGACAGATTTTTAAGAAATCCCACATCTCTGTACTACTCTTTACATGTAAGAATTTTCGTTACTTTTGATTTTCTCAAAATGGTTCAAATGATTCTGTTTAAAATACCCCATTTCCAGTTTGAATTTTCAAGTACTTATACCTTTTTCAAGTGGTAAGATGCTATTTTTTTCCCTCATGGTCATGCAATGAGCATGGCATTTCAAAGACATCACAAAGCAATCCGCTTTTTAAAAATCTGCCTATCGCCATAGCCTTTTGGGTCCTTCTTATATCTACAACGAAATGTGTAATGAACATCTACCTCAATTAACAAGAAGTAGATAGAAGAGTAAGCTTTTGTAAGTATAGAGAAGAGTGAGTAAAGAAAGTCATGTGAATGCAACATATCTTATTTTTATTTAATGCAATTATTAATATTTCTTTGAAGCTATTCATTTGAAAATAAAGCTTTTGCTTTCTTCTCATTTATTTGCAAATATTTATCTTAATTGCATAGATACCGTGAAAGTTGTTAATAACTAACCAACAACTCCCAAAATTAAAACTTCATGACAATAGCTTTACATTTCTCACACTATATATGCTTACATTATTATGCAGGCATTTAATGATAAGTAGCAATTTATTAAGTCCAGCATTATTTCACTAACAACTATAAGTATTCTTAAACTTACAGCTAACTTGTACAGTTATAAGTACACTTTTAATTTGTTCTTATTAAATAAATAACTAGACTATGTTGGTCTAAGCACACAAAACAAACAGACTTCTTTTTTCTTCCAGATTATTTTGGATAACTGCAATAGCTGCATCATTATGGGCTGCAATCAACATCACACATCAGTCTTATTTATCATATGTAAACAATCCTGTCAGCTTCGCAGTTGAGACATCATACCTTCATTGGAACACATCATTTGTGGCAGTTACAATTTGTGAGGCTCCTAGTGAGAAGAAAATATGGGGATACTATAAAGAGTAAGTATACAACAAAACTTATTTTCTTGCATGCACAATATAAGCTCAAAGTATGGATTATATGAAGAGAATTATTACATCATCTTATAAACTAGGAAAGTGCTTCGAGTATATAATATATTTATTACTATCTACATTTAGTAATCACAAACTTGTACACCCGTGGACAAAAAAATGAGTCATCTTGAAGGCTATATTTTTCTAAGTCCTATTTGACACAACACCTTGTTTACAGCATACACAGCAGTTTTGTAGCTGTTGCAGCAAGTTGTTGTACGGCATTATTTAAGATGCTACCTTCTCTGTAGCGCTATGGCAAAATGTAAAGTACTTCTGTGGTTAAGGCTGCAGGTTTGCTGCATTTTTGCTTGCGTTAATAACATTTAATCAACATAAGGCAACTACTTATTTTCAATATACTGCATTAGGTAAAGTTGATAATAGAATAGTTATTACAATGCTTCTTTATGGGTTTATTGCAGCTGTAATATGCTGCACATGAAAATAAGTGATGTTCAGAAGGGTATGTGCAAATGCATCAGGCCTGAAGAGGTTCTACATGCACATAAAGACATAGGCATAAGGAAATCTCTCCTTGCACTAGTCAATGTAGCAAGCTTTTCTGCTCGTGAAGCTGCAGCTCTTATTGGACTGCCTGCAACTACAGTGCAGAAGTGGGCGTGATTATGCAGGAAGGGATTGAACACCATCGTCCTGATTCAAGAAGACGTGTGTCCACTCTTGAAATGGATGCAGCTTTAATTGCTAATTGCAGCAACAGAGGAGAACCCTTTCCAAGCTGCATTCATAATTTCCTGGATCAGCTCGAACAGCTCTGTGGCATGTAAACAACACAGGACTTCTTGTACAAAGGGCAGTTAAAAAGCAACAGCTGACAGATGATTGTTTCAGCTTGCATTTGCAGAGGAAAATGCCAACCATGACTGCAATGATGTGATATTCTCAGACGAAGAGACATTTTCTTGCACACGTAAGGGAAAGGTGATTGTCTACCATCGAAAGGGGTCCTGATGCAATGCAAAATATGTAGCTTCACAATTTCATCATGGTACCTGTGTCTTGTTGGGGCTGGATATCAAGGTGTGGTCTAGGTATGTAGTGACATCTTGACGATACACTGAACAGTGCACAATACACGGTAATACTTGAGAATATTTTTATTTTCTCTGTGAGGACGAGATATCCTGATGGAATTGTTGAATTCGTACAGGATAATCATCCTGTCCAGACAAATCGAAAGGTTTCAAATTGGTTTTCAGAGAGGCAGGATATCAGAGTGATAGACTAGCCTCCCTTACACCAGATTTTGACCCTATTGAAAATGTGTGGGCTGAGGTGAAAAGGGAGCTGCGTTCAAATCTCCCTACAGATGCACGAAGGACAAAAGATGGCTTCTGGGCACATATATTCAAGAAGACTGGGATGTTAATGTAGGGATTTAATTGCATCTATGTGCCAAAGATTGAGGGCAGTTATACAAGCTGAGGGTTCACACACCGATGTATTTTAGTTTTAAATGAGTGTTTTAGTAGAATTATGCTTTTGTGTGCATATACATGCCTAAAACTTCAAATGCTAAAGTTATATTAATATAATGTTATGCTCTACACATCTAGTCATAAAATTATCATAAAAAACAATTAATGCAGGATTTGAACTGAGGAGCTTTATGAGCACAAGCAGTGCCCTCTTAACCTCTTGGCCACTGTACCATTGTTCTGTGCTTTGTTTTCAGTAGCTTATAAGGCGACCATTGCCTCACAGGCACAGACCATTCTACAGTTCCTGCATATTCATTCTCAGTTCCTGTTCATTGCGAACACAGCTGTTACAAAGGTACACGAAGCCCTCTGATCCACACATGGAATCTGGGGATGACGTGATTTTTTTTTTTCATGGGTGTACATTCTAAATGGCTCTTCTGTTTTTATGAAAAACAGTTTTGTAGGTAAATGTCCGAAGATGTCTACCTCAACTTTCTGTTAAAAAAATGCACATTGCACAATGATATCCTTCACAGTAAATACTATCACGTCAATCCACTTGATGGAAAATGGCATACGCTTTTTTACCTTTTTTTTGGGGGGGGGTGTCTTGTCATCACACTTGCCAACTACTGGAAATTGAAACCTTTAAGACTTTGTCATCCAGCAGAATTTAATTGCTTGGCAATCATATGAAATTTAGAATGCCTGAAATATTCAGTGCAGTAAACGTATAAAACTTACATGTGAAATAAATGGGAATTCCTTTTCATAAGAATCCTTGAAGACTTGGAAGTAATACTTAACAAGCAGGGTTAAATATATAGAAGATTAAAATGGTTTAACTATGTTAGTACTAAAGTGTGTGCCTTACACGCAAATCTGCATATTTAAGTTTCTGCCAAATGTAATAGTATGCACGTTTATCTAATTATAGAAACTGCTCATTTGCAACCATAATGCTTCCAGCTCACATGATTTTCATTCTCTGAGACTACAGGCACAGGATTGGTGGTCAAAATAGTATGTCCGATTAAATGCTGCTTAAATTCCCCAATAGCATTTTAAACATTATAATATCCCAATTGCTGCCTACATTTTGTGCTGACCTGCCATCTACAGTCAAATGAAGAGTGCAGACAATGCTATCAACAAATCCATTGTATTTTCTAAACATTTTTATTCACACATTCATAAAAACTAGTTGCATCTGAGACTTCAGCTTTAATCCAATTGAGTTTACTTTTCATGGAATGGTCCTATCACAAAGGATTTTTATATTTACAAACTGAATCAACCTAAAAAAGAAATTTCTTAAAATACAAGTAAACCAAAGTATTTGTCAAGTATTTTACTGAAATGATAATATAAAATTACTCTCTTTTTAAGAGGATAATATAATACAAAGCGCACACAGTTTTATGATTACCAGATTGAAAAACTTGCTTTTTTTGTAAGATGTATGCCAGGAAATTACATATGTAAAACATTTATCAAAGCACCCAGTACCTGATAATTTTCTATTTGTTTCTTATGGCATATGCAGATTTTATATTTTGATATACAATTTAGGCTTGCTAAGGAGCTGGGAGCTTTATCATTTACATTTAAAATGCTCTGCCATTCTAGGAAACATAATGGTGAAAGTGCTAACTTAATAGCACTTATTACATCTATAATGTATCCTGAAGAAAGATGTTTACTGTGCACCCAATGTCGTCTGAATAACAAAACCTGCAGTACATTAAACATTACAGATGTATACAAGGTAAGTGAAATACCTGGCTACTGCACCGTGTGCTTTAAATGAGGATTTCACTGTAAAATCACATCATTCTGAAAAGAAAGGCTTTAGTAAAGAAGTATTAACTCTTATAAGAGTTTTATGTTGATTGGTGTGATATCGAACAGCAGACTGTACAAATTAAATTTTCTGTGGATCCCCAAAACAGCAATGGTTGCTGAATGCTGCAGTGCTGTCAGTTTGTAATTCTGCTTATAGGAAAAGCAAATATTTCTCTATCAGTTTCCTAGTCATGAAAAGTACTAAAGCCATTCAAATCCTGAGAACTTTAGAAACAAAATGTGATACATTCACATGACTTTCTCTACCCTCTACCTTTATTAGTGGGTATACAAATTATTCTTATACAAGCTTATTTTTCTATCTACTGTATTTTAATTCAAATAAACCTTTGCAGAAATAGCTACATTACACATTTCGTTATAGATACAAAGAGAACAGCGATAATCAAATGTTTAAGACCTGGACACTATATGCTGGCCTTAAAATTCCACGTTGTTTCCATGCAACTGCGAGAAACTGAATGCCGAAAGGACTTCAGAATGATAAACAAATAAACAATTTGAACCTGTAATAACTGATATCTCAGAAACACATTACACCACAAAAAAAAAACTTATTTTAAATAAATTCTGTTTTAAAGAGGTCTACATTTTTTAGTATGTTTTTGTTTATTGCTCAACGTTTACCAGTTATACACGATTATACAAAACTTCTTCCAAATGAAGTGGGCTTCACATGCTATTCCCTGAAAATTCAAGAGACACATTTTATTTGTCATATAAATATCTTTAATATATGCTATTTTAATTAAAATCGTTACAGCCATTTTTAGAAAATCAAGAATTTTGAAAAATGTTCCATGTAAAGGGTAGTTTGGGGTGGGGGGATTTTGTTGGAAACCTTTGCGTCACATCTTTGGAAGATAATGAACCTAAATACCAAGTCTGATATTTATCTGACACTTCATTTTTGAGTTATTGTGCTCACAGACACACAGACATGTTTCCAAAAATGCTTTATTTGAATTCAGGAGGCCTCGGAACATGTATTTCTGATGAAATCTTGGTATCACATTTTTGGATGGAATGCAACACTTTCCCTACTTACATGGTAGAAAAAGTAAAAAATTTAAACTTACTAAACATGTTTATAACATTGTTTATACGTTATAAAAATGTTTATAACATTTCACACAACATGGTTTGAATTCTTCAATGAAGCAAAATATAGAAAGACTGTACAGTTAAGGCTTCAATGAAAAGAACTGTGGTGTCCACCCTCAGGCCACCGAGAGGATTTTTGGGTCCCAAAGTAAAATTACACAAACTTATCATTACAAGCATTGTCAGCTATTCTGAACAAATAATGTATCCTGAGAAAAAGAATCTGGTGCAGTTACTCATTAAAACATACATACTTTATTTCACAGAAAATTTTCTAGTAAACAGCTAATTTGTAACTTACAGCTAAATTTTGACGCAGTAATTTGTATCTCAAATTATGTAAATGTCAGAGTGATTGTAGTGTGAATATACATTGTTGTGTGACATTGATTTTAGATGTTTGTTGATTGTAAGCATTGTCAAGAAGTGGGTTTATACGGCCTTACTGAAACTGACAATAGCGTGCAATAATGTAGCAAGGGGGTGAGCTGTTTATCATTATTAGAGACGAGCAAATGACGTCAGAGTGGCGCGTTTTTCTTAGAATTTGCTGGTACATTTTCCCCAGAGCATATGTTTTCGTAATTTTCATTGGATATAAATATAGACGCTAATGTTGGCGCGTTTTATTAACCAATAGCAGCTCGGTTATAATCTTTAGGCATATTGGGGCGAGGAAGTATAAATTCAGTGTCAGAATCAAGTTTCATGTAGTTCAACGAAGGCATTCATGGAGTATGCATCGCACGAAGCTCATCAAGGTTATGCGTAGCAAATTTGTGAAAAATCTCTCGTGTCGTAAAGTTAATTACACAAAAAGTTGAAGTACGCGAATTAATAATGGGCAGTAAAGAAGTTATTATAACAGTTTCAGTTTGGCGAGTGTCAAGATTAATAGGTGAAAGTGAACAATGTGTTACGACAATAAAAGTGTAAAACAAATTCTTTTATCAGTGTTATCTTTGGATAAAAACTCCTTTCCGTTTACACACCTGTATAAGATAAGTGCTTGACCGAAAAATCATAGCTAGCCGAAGGACAGTGAACCCGAAATTAAATACAATAACAGGCGCTCAGTAAAAGATAACACGAAGTGACCGTGACAAATTGTCTTTCATACGTGCGGCAGATAAAATGAAACATCTTCCAACTACCAACAAATACCCCCGCATATTTGGCTCCCAAACGTGGGGCTAACAAACCATAATACTGCCGCATAAATGGCTACCACAACGTGGGGCGAACACAAACATTAATACCCCCGCAATTTCAACAAACAACTCTCCTTGTCTTCATTGATGCAAAGTCATCAATAACATAATAATTTAAAGACCTAGCAAGATCACTTTCCATTGTAAGCAGATCAAAGTTTCTAAGTTTTTCCTTACCCATTGTTGATCTGAATACATTTTTTATTTCCTTCATTATGCTGAAGGATTTTTCAGCATCAGCAACTGTCACAAGAATTGTACAGAATATTCTAATGGCTAAAATACTTGGAAAAAAACTGTCGCGCTTTAAGTCTCCAAGATGGTTCAAAAGTTTCAGAGGTTTCACTGTGCCTGGTCCTACATTAGATGAATTGAATTTTCATTTCATCACTGACCTCCCTATTAATATCTTCATAATATTTTTCATGCAAAGTAACACCCTTATTTTCAATGTTTTTCTTTGTCTTGATGCTGTCATAAATACTTAAATGTGCCATTTAACTTGCCCACCACATGAAACTTTTAGTCAAGTCCACAAACAACGAGTCAATTATTCTATAAAACACGTTTACTCTGAACTTCCATTCTTCATTACTTTCCCCTTCGTTCCCACAAAATTCTGGAACATCATTTTTTTTCATCAAAAAAGTTTCCTTTTTTTAATTCTCGTCTTCACAAGCTCTCCCTCTGCAGGAAGGTCACTTGTTAAAGAGGTGGCCACTATTTTTGCTTCATTTAATAAGTGCTCCCATTTATCTTGAAGCAGTTTTAGATCCTGGATCAGATTGCCAGTATTATCAACCTCTACATCAAGAGTTGCATCACAAGCTTGTAGAACTTTGTTGCAAATATCAATTGCTGAGAGAATCTTAAACCAGATAGTTGCATTAAAGTGCATTTAAGTGATTTAAGATACTGTATTCCTATCATTTTCAGTTTTGAACTCAGCTGAGAGATTTAGATTATCACATTGATTTAATGCATGTTTAATGAGTGACAGATGTTTGGCAAATGGTTTAACAGTGTCAACAATAGTTGACCATTTTGTTTATGGTAGGCTATGCAAGGAACAACCTAGTTTATTCTCCAGTATCTCCCATCTCTGAGGATTTTTCAAAAAGACTTTTATATGTTTTTTTGAACCATACCACAAAAATTTCATGTGCTACATTCAGATGGCTTTCTCTACCCTCTATCGCTTATTAGTAGGTATACAAACTATTCTTACTAAAGCTTATTTTTCTATCTACTATATGTAATCCAAATAAACCTTTGCAAAAATAGCTACATTATACATTTCATTATAAATACAAAGTGAACTGCAATAGTCAAATGTTTAAGAACTGGATGCTATATGTTGGCCTTAAATTCCATACTGTTTCTATGCAATCACAAGAAACAACTGAAAATCATGGGACTTTAAAAGAATGGTAAGTATTAAACAATTCAAACTTTTAATAATGGATATCAGAAGCGTCTAATGCTACAAAAAAGACTTATTTTAAGTAAATTGTGTTTAAAGAGATCTACATTTTTTGTGTGGTTCATTTTTGCCTATCGCTTAACATTTACAAGTTATGCAAGATTATAAAAACTTCTTGGGCTATTCCCAGAAAATTCAATATACACATTTTATTTGTAATGTAAATATCTTTCATGTATGGTATTTTAATCAAAATCATTAAGAGACATTTTTTAGAAAATCAAAGGGGTAGTTGGGGGTGGGGGATTTTCTTGAAAATCTTCACGTAGCATCCTTGGAAGATACTAAACTCAATTATCAAGTTTGGTATTTATCCAACTTTTCATTTTTGAGTTATGCTGTTCACAGACACTAAAAATTGAGATTGAGTTTTATTTATGGATGCTCTTTAACTGCTGTGGTCCTTAGTATCCCTTTCTATATTAGGCGTGAAAGACCGGAAATTTTGCTCAGAGGCCTCTTTATAAGGCTTGAGGTTGTTTTATGTGCCATAAATCTACAACACAGGACCACTTGCTTTATTTCCCTTCCGAAGGAAGCCATGCTAAGGATTTTTAAGCCCAAAAAAATCCATCACCCTCCGCCAGGTTTAAACCCACGTCGGCAACTAGATACTAGCATGGTAACCACTATACCACAGAGGACAATGGACAGACACATGGACATGTTTCCAAATATGTTTTATATGACTCGGGGCACCTCAAAACATGTGTTTCCAGTGAAATCTCAGTATCAAATTTTTGGGTGGAATGCAATCTTCATAGCATTCACAACACACAAATTTAGACTCGCGCACCACAGTTAGAAAATATGGTAAATGGACCTGGAATTACTTTTAATGACCTGCACACCATTGTGTGCACCAGCTACATTCGCTCCATTGTGGTATCCCTGCAACCTTTTAAAGGAATTTTGTGCTTATCTAATTCTTCAGTTATTATGTCAGCAATCTCTCTTCCAATTTTCTTATTGCGCTATAAAGTTATAAACCTCTCCATCACTTTATATGAGGAATTACAGTCTAGAACATGTCTTAAAATTAATGTCATTTGCTCACTATACAATGCATTTGGGGTAGCATCAGCTAGTAATTGCAAAATACTTTTTGATTTCTCCCTTTCTGAGAGTACAGTCTGAAGAACCTTTTTGCCACAAGCCTTGATGAACTCGTTTTGAGAATCTGCTGAAAGGCAGTGTGCTAAAGTCTCTTCTCTTCTTGTTGAGATTCTTGAACTTTTGTCACATGTTCTCTTAGCAGTGGATCATATTGAGCAAGCAACTCAATAATTCCAAGGAAGAATAATTCCATTATCCAATGTTCCTATTTTCTTGGAAGAACCCTGAAATGCCAGACCCCTCTTCCTAAGAAATAAGCTAGCAAACAGAACCCATTGAAATAAGTCCCTCAATTATTTCACTTCAGAGACAATTACAGAATTCAATTGATATTAAATTATCAGTTCCAATGTGAAGTCTTCTTTCTAATCCTCTCCATTAAATATAGCATTTTTATTTTTTTTTTATTTTTTTTTTTGATTAGCATTAATTTCATGAACTGGTAGTTCATTATACAGTTAACACCATGATTAATTTTTTTTCCAGCCTTCGTCACTAGGAAAGACTTATGGAATTCAGAGTTGTTACAAAATAATCTGCAAGGAAAAACAATATAGGGATTGATTTTTTCACTTCATTCTAAATCACTACGAACACATTCTCCATTCTTTAGTTTTGAAAACAATACTGTTTTTGGAAAGGCTCTAGTTCCATCACTTGGAAGGTGAGGCCATAACAGGGAGACCTCTTTGAAATATCTTCAATAACACTTACACTTGGGCTCTCACGTTTTAATTTTCCAAAGTCACATTTCTCTTGCCATGACTCAGAGTTTGGAACTTCATTTTCATAATCATAGTTTTTAGAACGTACTCAGTTTTACTATACTGCCTGTTTGTTCTAATGCAATATTGCTGTATTCAGAAATGTCTTTTTTATATAACCACAATCACCATTCCCTCTGAACATGAAATTTCTTCATCTTTTTTTAGCTAGAACAGACAAGCTTGAGATTAGTTCGTTTTTTGCATCTTTGCTATCGACACTAACTTTACCACCCACTTCAAACACTGTTCTGCTCCCTTTCTGAATACTTCCCAATCTTTTGCTGCTTTCTTAAAATTCTCAGCTCCTGACTTATGCTTATAGCTCTAACTGTCCATTGTTCATTTGAACAGTAACACTAATTGATGGTACACAGGATGATGAAACAAATGTGCTGACAAAACATTAAAAGACTAAACACCACAACGATACTGGAACAACAATGGATGGTACATTACAACTGATGGCGCTGATTTGGTTTGGCCCCTTGGGAGAGTAAGTATAACTACTATGGCGGGGGTGCAGAGTGATTAACACAGTAAGCCCAGCTAATGTGAGATAAACGATATTAGGCTCTCTGCTGCATTTTATATCAAATAATATGTTGTCATTAGTTGTCAAGTGGGAACATTAAAATCAATAAATGATGTCCTTATGCAATTGTATAGTATCAGCTTTTTGCGAGAAAAATATATTTAAGAAACAGTCATGAATCATTTAATTTTAATCTAACAGACCCTTGTTGCTCACTGGACCCTATGCATTTGCCCCCCCCCCACTCTCAGCAGGCCTGAAGGTAATGAATGGGTTTCAATACATTTTAATTCCAACTGCTTCAATAGTCAGTCAGCACTTCATTCAGGCACCTAGAAACTTAATCCAGCTTGTCCACCACTGAATGAAGGAGAGAGTACACTTTCTAGTAACCCTGCTCCCAGCAGCAGCACAATGATCTTGTGTTTGTTTATACTGGGCCGCATCCATTATAATACCTGTATGCTATTGATCTGAGAAAGCATTATTGTCAAGACAAAATGTTGGTACAGCTAAAGTTAATATTGTAACTTTTCTTGATAGTTTAGAAACTCTAAATGTGTAAAATAATAAATGGGCTGCTGAATGTGAGATGGATGAGAAAGTTTAACCTAACATATAGGACACAAGCAAAATTGATCTCTTCTGTATCTCGTAAAAGTCACATAATAGTGAGCAATACCTTCATACAAATAAACAAGCATGCTTTCTTCTTTGTTTCTGCAGACAGCTTCTGAACCGCAATTTATACTTTTTGCTTCATGCCTCAAGCAGCATACATTGGACATAGAACTAAATTACGCGACCTATTGATGAAATAATGTGGAAAGTCAATTTGAATACAAGTGAATTAAAAGTGTATTGTTCCAAACAAAAGCTCAGCACTCTCAGAAGATAATGTCAATTTTCCATTCCATACAGAAATTGTTGTGTTAGGCAGAAGTAATAACACCTCAAGGTGTAAATGTGGAATACTGCATTCTAACAGATAATGCACGTGTTAGCACGAGATCCAATATGTCCATAAGAAAATTGTATAACCATGATTCAGGGTAACTTTGTACCACATTGTGCAAATTTACATTTGCCTCTCTTGTCGTAAAGCCATGTAAATGCCAAATTCTTTGAAATGAAAGAAATCAGCCCCCATAATTAAGAATAAAGTAATCAATAAACACGAAAAAAAATAATAAACTGATTTTATCCTGGTGCAGATATATTTACATTTGGGGTAATTTTGCACCACCATAAAAAATTCCATATAAAATGCTTTAAATTCTTCAAGTTAGTAATCAGGATATTTCTCCACTTCAAGATATATGAGGTTACTACATACAGTAGAATTCAAACTGCTTCCCTAATCATAGGTGCTATGAGTGTAAATGGAAGCATATTATGGGCAGGAACAAAGCAATAACAACAAATTGAAATTAATGCAGTAAATTATATTTAATTATATCAAAAAACCTATTAAACGGTATTTAAAACAATCTTTAATTCCTTTTACGAAAATTGCATAATGTGAGCCAAGGCTGAATGCCAGTCATATTCACTCGTAACAACTTAGCACAGATAAATAAATAAGTAAATAAAAAAAATCTGATGTGTTACACTCACATGACTTTCTCTACTTTTGTACAAACTATTTTTACCAACTCTTATTCTCCATCTACTTATGTTAATCGAGATAAACATTTGCAGACTCTATCTTATTCTAATTTTCTTGTAGATGTAAGGGGAATATATATTTACAAGGGCAATATAGAAACACAGTAGCCTTTAAGCACATACATATCTCTTAATAGCTGGTTGCTAGGTGCACCACCATTCCCTTTGCCACAGATTAATACTCTTTGCATATCCAAGACAAAAAAATGAATAACGAATTCCCATTTGAGAAAATAAGTATTGAAAAATTTAAGGGAATAACAAGCAATATCTCGAAAATGGTTTACTCAACAACAAAAATGTATATGACAAATTGTGTATTTTAAACGCGATCTACATTTTTTGTGTAGTAAAATTTTGTCTATCTCTTATGGTTTACAAGTTATGCAAAAGTCTTTCACAATGAATAATTTTGGAGACATTCCCAGAAAATGCGAGATATACATTTCATTTGTCATGAAAATATGTTAAAAATATGATATTTTAATCAAAATCGTTAGCCATTTTTGAGAAAATTAAAATTTTCGAAAAATCTTCCATGTAAAGGGTAATCTGGGGTGGGGGGATTTTCTTGAAAACCTTCGTGTCGCATCTCTGGAAGATACTGAACCTAAATACCAAGTTTGGTGTTTATCCGACTGTTCGTTTCTGAGTTATGCTGTTCACAGACACACACACACACACGTTTCCAAAAATGCTTTTTTTGGATTCAGGGGGTCTCAAAACATGTATTTCCGGTGAAATCTCGGTATCAAATTTTTGGGTGGAATGCAATACTTCCCCTACTTACTATACGTAGTACAGAAAGTAATGAACATATGTTCAACAGATTAACCAAAAACTAAATAAAAATACAAACTTTGAATTTCTACGGAACATGGTTAAATATTACTGATGACTACCCTACTTTCTTTGAGAGTAGTCCATTTAGTTTATATCTTAAGCTATTCTTGTAGTCTGATACAGCTTTGAAACCTCACTCTAACCTTATTTTCTCTTTTCTTAGGTAATCAAGGATCCTCTACAGTTCATCAGCTGTATAACAACTTTTTGTTTCATATTGCCATACTCCTGGGCTGATAGAGCCACAATGTTTTACCTTGGGCATTTTAACAAACAAAATGCAAAATAAATGCTATAGGAATTACCAAGATGATGTAAACCTACTAAAAGAACGTCCTCTCAAGACAGGGAAAGAGTTAATAATGCATTTATGTTTATAAAGTAAATTGATGCTTATGCATTAAGTTGTTTATAACTTAAAATTACAAGTAACTGCTTATGTTATTGGTAAAATGAAACAGCAGTTACTTTAAACCAGCTCAAAGTTTACACTGAAAATGATGTGCAATATTATGTCCCTTGATTTTCTTCTTAGTAAGTATTTTAATATAAAGAATTCCTAAATACAAGTAAAATTCATAATATGTAACAAATAACGAAAGGGATCAAAATAAAAACAGTAACTTACTTGCACTAGTTTAGTTGAGACAGAAACTTGAAAACTTTGCATATGTAATGTACGAGTGACAGATATGCTGTACTCCATAATGCAATGTGTTCTTCCTATGGACGAACTTTCTGCTCATTTACCACATGATGGAGGGCAGTGCACTCCTACCTGCTTGCTGAATTTATGTGTCCAGTGTCAAATTTCAGCTGTTCCAGGTGAGTGTTTTTATTTACTTTCTCTACTACGTATAGTAAGTAGGGGAAGTATTGCATTCCACCCAAAAATTCGATACCGAGATATCAACGGAAATACATGTTTTGAGACCCCCTGAATAAAAAAAAACACTTTTGGAAACATGTCCATGTGTGTGTGTGTGTGTGTGTGTGTGTGTGTGTGTGTGTGTGTGTGTGTGTCTGTCTCTGTGAACAGCATAACTCGGAAATGAACAATCGAATAAACGCTAAACTTGGTATTTAGGTTCAATATCTTCCAGAGATGCGACACTAAGGTTTTCAAGAAAATCCCCCCACCTCAGATTACCCTTTACATGGAACATTTTTCGAAAATTTTAATTTTCTCAAAAATGGCTAACGATTTTGATTAAAATATCATGTGTTTAAGATATTTCATGACAAATGAAATGTATATCTCGAATTTTCTGGGAATGTCTCCAAAAGTATTTCATTGTGAACGACTTTTGCATAACTGGTAAACCATAAGAGGTAGACAAACTGCTTGTTATTCCATTAAATTTTCCAATACTTATACTTTTTCTCAAATGGAAGTTCGTTATTCATGTTTTTTTTGTCCTGGTAATGCAAAGAGAATGGAATACTCCACATAGCAACTAGCTCTTAAAATAACTGACTATAGCTTAAAGCTTACCAATTCCCCTTGCATCTACAAGAACATTAGCAATAAGATTAACATGAAGCATATGGAGAATACGCGTTTGTAAAGATAGCTTGTACAAGAGTAGAGAAAGTCATGTGAGTGCAACATATCAGTTTTTTTTTCTTTTCTTAATTCTACAAATTACTCATAAAGTGCATTTTGGCTCTTGTAATTTCAATGGCACTACATATCTTTGGTGTAATTCATATGTGCCAACTTTTTTTTATAACCCTCCGGTGTCTGATTTAAATACCCTCATGGCTACCTCAGAAATGTGATTTAAAACCCTGTACAACTGCACAAGTGCATTGTACAGTTTAAAAATTCATAGAAAATGAACCAATTTCTTGCCTGAAATTTTGCATGTATGATACTGGAAGTTTTGACTTGCCAATTTTGATGGCCTGATTTCATTGTTGCGTGTGGTACATCTCGAAACAGTTCTCCAAATAAAGAACGACAACACGTTTTGCGTTTCCAAGCACTTTCACCATTTTTCATCCTCCTCTAGCATACAACACATCTTTTTGTTCAATTTTTTACTTTCTCTACTACATACAGTAAGTAGGGGAAGTATTGTATTCCACCCAAAAATTCAATACCGAGATTTCACCGGAAATACATGTTTTGAGACCCCCCGAATCCAAAAAAAGTATTTTTGGAAACATGTCTGTGTGTGTGTGTGTGTGTGTGTGTGTGTGTGTGTGTGTGTGTGTGTGTGTGTGTGTGTGTGTGTGTGAACAGCATCAGATTTTTTTTTTCTTTCTTATCTATGGGTGGAATGTCCATTGTTTAGCTTACAGTCTCAATATTATCCCCAGTTGAAGGTTAACATCAAACAGTGAACTTGGTTGTGCTACACTTTGAAGCAGCTGATGAATGACATTGTTTCAAGTCCATGTAGTTGGCCTTTTTCTTACCAGTCTTCTAGTGAAACACTAGAAACAATTGAATACACATGTTCTAGCAAATAGAAAAATATTTTCCTGTAACCTTTAACTGTGTATTGCTTTATAGGAAACAAAGCTGTCACCAAATATTGGCACCTCCCATTCACTTCTGCTATTCAAGGGCACATTTTAGTTTCTTTACCTCCTCTCTGGGTGTACATTTTCTTCTTTTCGGCTTGTCTGTTGCTATATCAGCAGCTTCATGTTCCACTAATAGGAAATAAACATCTTTGTTATTCTTTCATTTCACACATAACATATTCATTTGCAGTGCATGATTCATACTCAATGTTTCACTTTATTATAAGATATATATCAGGTGACATAATTTCCTCCTTATTTGCTCTCACAGTACCAACAGCATTAGTTTTTCTATTCATTAGTTTTCTCTGGGGCAAATTAAAAACTGTTGTGTACAAGACAAACCTGTACCGTACAAGAACTGAAACAATATTTGCCAGGATCCTCAAAGTGAACTGCAACATATTGTATAATTTCCTAATCAAATGCCAAAAATATGTGGAGAATGAAGGTAGGTAGTTTCAAGACGTCCTTTCATAATTTGGTAAGTAAATGAAATTCTTAACATTGTGTTACTGTTGTATGTTTACCTTCCTGCTACTGACCTCAATCCACATGTGGCCAACGAGCATACCTTTGCTCATAGGAAATAAAAAACTAAGATACTATGGAGTAAGGCATATCTGACTGTGTAGTATGAACACACAACCTTACAAAGTAGCTGAATGCAAAGTGAAGCCAACTCCAGTTTTGTCAACTCATGTTCTTAAAAGCAATTGAAAACCCAAAATCTCTCAATCAAAATGTAGTACTCGCCATTATCTGTATGTTAAGCAAATAATATGAAATACTTAAGAGTGGTTATCCTAAATGATTGAGTCATTGTTCAGTCGTTAGAAAAGCTGAGTCTTGAAAACTATTTCACAGGAATATCAGCCAAGGCTTGTCTTACTACAAGCTTTCAGTCAACATTTTTCTGTCACCTTCCTCAGTCCCTCTGCAATTTACACCCAAAACAGTAATTCATTTACATTCAACATTACCAAGTACTTTGTAATCTACGAGGGTGGTCTGAAAAGTTTCCGACCTAATAAAGATACAAGATATTTTTTCAGAATTTTTTTTATTTTTCAACATAGTCTCCTTGTAACTCTACACACTTCTCCCAGCGATGCACCCACATCTGTAACCCGTCCAAATAGTACTCAGTGCTTTTCTCTGCAAATTAATTGCTCACGAAGGTGATTGCCTCTTCATTTGACGAAAATCTCTGTCCTCCGAGCGCAATTTTCAGATGAGGGAACAAAAAGAAGTCGCTTGGGGCTAGATCTGGTGAGTAAGGCGGATGGTCAAGCAGTTCAAACTGTAATTCGTGGATTTTCGCCATTGCAACTGCTGAGGTCTGAGACAGAGCATTGTCTTGGTGAAACAGGATTTTCTTTTTCTGCAAGTTCTGCCTTCAGCTTGTCAAGTAATAATGCGTAGTTTGCTCCTGTAATGGTTTTTACTTTTTGAAGATAATCGATTAAAATAACTCCATGACTATCCCAAAAAAGTCGCCATCACTTTCCCAGCCAAAAAAACAGTATTTGCTTTTTTTTGGAGCTGGTTCCCCCTTTGCAGTCCACTGTTTGGACTGTATTTTTGTTTCGGGCGTATAATGGTGTATCCAAGTTTCATCTACAGCAATTAATCGGCGCCAAAACTCGGATTTATTGCGCCTAAACTGCATCAACAGAGCGTTGGAAATGTTCATTCGAACGTGTTTTTGGTCAAACATGAGCAAACGTGGCACCCAACGCGCAGACAGCTTTCTCATGTCTAAATGTTGATTTAATATGTGACAAACACGTTCTTTTGACATGTTCATAGCCTCTGCTATCTCTCTCACTTTAATTCAGTCGGCATCTAGCACCATTTGGTGAACTTTGGCGATGTTTTCGTCGGTAGTTGCAATTTTTGGAAGTCCCGAACGTTCGTCTCCCAAGCTCTTACGGCCACATTTAAATTCAGCTGCCCAAAATTTCACTGTGGTAAATGATAGTGCAGAGTCCCCATACACAGAATCCAACTCATCTTTGATTTGCGTAGGCGTATTGCCTTTCAAAAACAGATATTTAATGACAGCTTGATACTTGATTTTGTCCATTTTCATAAAAACACTCACATCACCTCACTCAAACGACTGTTACATAACAACTGAGTGTCCAAAATGGCTGAACTTTGGTGAGTAACTGTCAACAGATGAACAACGAAATTCATTAGCTTTTATTTAGGAGTGCTGCCATCTTCATGTTGAGGTCGGAAACTTTTCAGACCACCCTCGTATTTAGCTCTACATCACATATTTTCCTTGACCATTTCCTGCTTTAAGTTAACTTTTTGCTATTTTGTTTTCCAGCAACGAGCATCTTGTAATAATCTGATCTATGGTTGCACTTGGAATGGTGGACCATTCAACTGTTGTGAGAATTTCCTACCCCTAATGACTTGGATGGGGCCTTGTTTCTCCATTAATACCCAGCTCATAAGGTTAGCATCACACAAACTATAAAATAAAGTGTATTCCAAAAAGTACATAGGATTTCATGCTAGCATCTCTCTTCAACTATTACTACTAGTGCATTACAGCAAATTGTAACAAACATGAAGGTTGTAAACAAATAGCTCAAACTTGACTAACACAGATTTTACTCACTCTGTGCATTATATTAAAACACAATAATTCCTTCCACTATTATACTAAGCCACATTCTAAAAAATGTAAAGAAAAAACTGCAATAATGTTGCTCTGTGTTAGAAGAAATTGGCATAAGGAATATTTGGTTATTAGATAAAAGTAATAACAGTGGATTTTGGAAAGCAGTAAGAAAGAGATTGAAAGACATAAAGAAACAAGAGATATGGCCTAGTATTGAGCATAAAAGTTTGACTTTGTGTAAAACAATTAAAAGAAATTGTGGAAGGGAGAAGTATGTAGGCATGTACGATTAATTTGAAAGATTAGGTCTTGTTTGGATGCGCACAGGAGTGCTATTTTTAAAAAGAATACAAAATAATTGCTTGGGGAGATGTATTATGTGTGAAAAATTGGGTACTATTTTCCATTGCCTAATAGAATGAGAAAAGGTTATAAGATGGAGAGATGATTATATGGAACAAAAAATGGGATAATTGAAACAAACAAATAGCAATTAAAATGCTGGCAAGCCCAAAGGCACAAACAATTAAAATGGTGGGAAATTTTTTAGGAAACGTAAAAGATAAATGTACAAGGAGCCTAAGAAAGGGGGCAACAGAATGGTTACAGCCTGTAAAGTGCAGAAATGGAGTAGCTTTATTCTATACATACAATCTAGAGGTTGTACAGGAGAACTAGTTTATAGATGCACTAAATTTTTAAATGTATGTTATATTTTAATATTGTATCAAAGATAGAAATAAGCCTACAAATAATGGTGCTCAATGCATAGGTATCCTGTCAAAAATAATGGAATGGCCAAGCCTTTAATACAATGAAGCAGTGTTTCCCAAAACTGAGCTAGGTCAAATGACATGCTGGAGCACATGCTCTCACTTTAAGGAGTCAAGTTCAAATAAACATCATGAATTTTATTATAACGAGGGCCAAGAAACTACAAACCGGCTGCACTGTGTTTTTCCACTGGGCATGTGGAAACATAACGCACTGCTGCTATAAACAAGGTCACGCTGTTGATGAGGTTTTGCTCTTCAGTGTGAAGTGCAGTATTGAGTTGACTGTGATGTAATGTAGTTCAGCTATTACAAGTTATTTATTATTTTTTCCTGTACTTAGTCACACAGTATATTATGGCTCAGTATATGTTTTATGCCGCACAGCGTGTATTTATTTATGATTCGTATGCGTTAACTCAGTCAGCTCGCCAAGGGAAAGTATGATTTGCAGAAAGATTTCCAGGTGTAAAAGTTCCAGGCCGTACAACAATCCATAAACTTTACAATAAATTTCAAGGCCACAAGAAGTGTTCAGGCTAAGAAATCTAAAAGACGGTGTACGTTCTTACCTAAGAAACATTAGACATCGGTCATCGTTTGGAGAATTCCCCCCAAAAATTTTTAGGCGTCTTTCATAACAGGCAGGCATTTCTTATGGCTCTGCGCAGAGCTACCAAATTGGAGTTAAAACCACATAAAATAACTGTGGCACATGCTCATTAATCAGGTGATCCTGTAATTAGGCGCACATTTTGTGAGTGGAGTCTCAATAGTGCACACAATGGCAAAATAGACCCATATTTAATATTTTCACGGACGAGTTCCACCTTCATGGATATGTGTGTACAATGTTGCGGAAGGTCTACCAGGGTAAGAGCCAATAGCCCTTGCCCCCCTAAAAGAATCCGGGGACAGCAAAAACCATCCCGGGGGGTTTCCCATGAGGCCAATACCTTGAAGCTAAAAAGGCCCCCCCTGCAGTGCAGGAGATGGAAGTGGATACGCCACTTACGCGCGACACCCTGAAGGGCAACTACTGAAAACCTCGGTGAGGCCAACAGCAATCTAGCATGCTGTCTACCGGCTATCCAGGGCGGTACCAGAGATCAATTAGGCGTCTCACAACCCCGTCAGCATGTAAAACCATACAGACATACCCAACACCCATGGGTTTCGGGAACCACTGCCCTGCCGAGTTCAACCCAATCCGAACTCCACAGTGGGGAGGGGCTCAGTTCGTTCGGCCCAGCATACTTCTCATAACATCAGAAGTACCATGAGTGCTAGGGGTCTGCAACGCCCACACCACGGCAGCTGAAGGGATCGGAACCCCTCCCCCATGGGGGGATGTGTGTACACAAAATAAACATTATTGGAGCTCTGACAAACTTAATATTGTTCATGAAGTACCCCTTCATGACAAAAAAATTGGTGTATGGTGCACCATCTCTAGGGTAACTTAAACATAAAGTGTACACGACAAACCACACGTCCTGGAAGAATTAAAACAAAATATCTGCCAGGAAACTGCCAGCATTTCTCAACGTGAACTACGGCGAGTGATGGATAGTTTCCTAAAAAGGTGCCAAAAATGAATGGACAATGACTGGCCAGTTTGAGCATCTCCTTGGTAAATAAAAGCCTTTAAAAGTAGTTTTAAAAATGTATGGTTTCGTCTACACCTTTCTATGATAGCGGCAGATGGCAACGAGCGCCAAGGATGCGGACAGGAAAAACATCGCGCAGCCAGTTCGTAGATTTTTTGCCCCTCTCTGTATTAAGGAATGTTTAAAAAATGTGAGATGTTCTTCATTAACATCACATAATTTAATTCTTCAAAAACTTAATTTACATGTGTCTGGTTCTTATCTTAATCTACTCTGCAAACTATAGGAGTTTTATACAGGGATCCCATTATTCTTTGCTATTTAACATTGCGACCTATGACTTCATGCTAAATATTGCCAATGACAATGTTATATACATTGATGGCATTTTAAAATCTCATAGCCGCCACAACCAGTTATAGGAGGTTTTAACAAACTGACTGGGCCAAATCAACAATCTAGAATTCAGCAAAAACACTGTCCCTAGATTTCAGAATAGGTTGCAGATTACTGAAAAGCACTTTACCTGCAGAACAAATTCTACAGTAGTCAATAACTTCAAATATCTGGGAATGACTTTGCAGTCTACAGGAAATATCTTCACAGAACACCTAAAGAGGACAGAACGGCCAGAAATAATGGCTATCAATGACATTCAACACCACTTTACCATTGTAGTTTATACTTACCACCGTAAACAGCTATAAAATTATTTGCTCCAATAGCCACATATGGAATTAACACAGCTTGATAAAAAAGGCTAAGCAAACATTTCTAAAACACATTACATCACTCTCAACTACACTCCTGTAGTGCATGGCTTTCACTATAAAGATTATAAAACGAAAAGATTTTATTATCTGGACCTAGGATATATTCATGAAGGTGCGGGAAGTCCATATGGAAAATACCATATCATGGTGTAAGCAAAGAATAATATCACTACAGAAATTTAGTCCCCCACCAAAAAAAAGAAAAAACCCTATTGAGTTGCACTCACATTACTTTCTCTTCTCACTCTTTCACAATTTACTCTTACAAAAGCTTATTCTTCTATCTACTTCTTGAGATACTTTTATTGCATAAGTACACAGTAGCTAAAACAATCAATTTTTAACAAGCGGGTTGCTATGTATGCCCTGAAGTTCCATGTTCCTTGCATAATGACAAGAAAAAACAAATACTGATTTACTACTTGAAAAAAGCTAAGTATTTGGAAATTCAAACCAATCAATTCAAAAATCCTAGAAATGGTTAATGCCAAAAAATTTTATATAAATAGTGTTCTTTAACAAGATCTATATTTTCTGTATTCTAAGATTTTGCCTATCCTTTAACTGTTTCTCAATTATATAAAAGTTACTGAGAACGAAGAGAATTTCAAAGCCTATTCTCAGAAAATTCAAAATGTATTTGATTTGTTATGAATATATTAAGTATATGGCATTTGAATTAAAATGTTAAGAGCCATTTTTGAGAAAATAAAAATATAAAGAGAAATTTTCTATGTAATGGGCAGTTTGAGCTGGAGAATTTTCTTGAAAATCCCCATGTTGCATCCTTGGAAGATGCTGACTTAATTATCAAGTTTCGTAATGAACAATTTGTTTTTGAGTTAATGCTGTTCTCTCTCTCATGCACGCACAACTTTTTCTAAAAATTCTCTTTTGAGACTCCCTGAATCCAAGAACATACATTTCCAGTGAAATCTTTGATATTTTTGGGTGGAATGAAAAACTTCTACTTAATATAGATAAGCAGTAAGAAAGTAAAAAATAAGCATAACTTGATCTACTTGCAAACTTTCTGAATAAATTGTTTTTAGAGGGCCCTCAATAGCGATGGAATTGATGTGTTATATGTCCTACAGATGTCACTGTAGGTCATTCTCTACCTCTAACGTAATGCTGGCAACGTATGAATAACTAATGCCGCCAAAACCGGTAAGATACTCAGCCTCAAGGCGTAGCCGAGGGATCTGCGTGTCTAAAACTCGAATGATTCACGATTGCAGAAGTTCCCTTACTTAGCGGATTTCACTTATTTAGGTTGGCACTTCCCATTCAGCACCTGTTTTAGCGGGACGATGGCTACGTTTGTTGTGTTCATATCGCAATTTTCCTATAAAAGTAAAACACCTAAAACGGGAGGGTAGGTGGGCACCAGGTATTGGCGAGATCACATCTACTTCTACATTCGCTCCTAAGGTAATTTATTCCAGTATTTCTTGCTTTCTTCCGCATTTTCTAGGTGAGCCCTCTAAGAACAAATTAGTCACTTTCTCTTATTCTTTGCATGTATACCTATAGAGTTATGTCATCTGCTGTAAGCTCCACTGCTAGCAAGGCATTTCTAATGGGGTCATCCTCTGTGGTCTAGGGGTACCTCTAGTTCCAGAGGTCACAGTTTCAAACCAGGCACAGGGCAATACAGTTTTTTCAGGCGTAAAAATCCTTAGCATGGCTTTCTTTGGAAGAGAAGAGAAGATAAGACAGTGGTCCCGTGTTGTAGACTTGCGGCACATGAAAGAACCTCAAGCCTAATAGAGAGACCTCTGAGCAAAATTTTCAGTCTTTCACGTCCAATGCAGAATAGGACATTAAGAACCATAGTTGTTAAAGAGCATCCATAAATAAAACATAAAAAAAAAAAATATTCTAATGGTATGAGCCGCTTTAACCAATCAGAAATAAATAAATCTAAGATGAACACATTTTGATATGTCTACATATGGCATACATAGAAGTTCATAAAATGTTCCTCTGATTGTTATTCTGTACCGAGCTTCAACAATTATTTTCACCTTTACTACATCATGTGATACCCCTCATATTTACAAAAAAACATGCAACTTGCATCTTCATTTTGGAGTATTTGTACTGAAAGCCCACAGACTGCAAAATTAATCAACAAATATCTCAAGTTGTAATAATTTATAATTATACATTCTCCAGTAGTCATACCATCTGTAACATAAAAATCTTCTCCAATTTCTTCCTCCTCTTCTTTGTGCTCCTGTAGCAGCTTTCCAAAGGCCCTTGTAGAAGAGAGCAGTACTTGGCATCTCAAATTTCTATGTATTCACTTTCTACTGGGCCTTCTGCATGAAACCTGACCACTCACACGATGTTATGCATCAGAGCCAATGCTCACACCCTGCACTCATTACACGCTTTCTGTCCTTCAGTTACCACATAGTCATTAGCTTCAGTAGTCCACCTTACTTTGCAAAGATGGGAAGTCAGTTATCTTTAGAGAGGGTTGCCTCACTTAAGCTCGGATGACTGATTTGCCCTCCCACTCTTGTCATTGGTCAAACTGCTTAAGTTTATTATTGCATCAGCTCATAACAGTGCAAGCTGTCTTCTGGACTAGTCTGAGGCAAAATTTATTCGTAATGGCTTCAACAATAGCCGACTTGTGGCAGGGGTACATTATTGGGCTTTCCAATGCCAGCTACAGCCTTTCAATGATAGTGGAAAGGTGCAAACAAAAATGTCTTACTATAAGTAAGTCATGTGTGGCCCATATAACACACTGCATAAAAATAGATTCCCACCTGAGGCTCAGTGTGCAAAAAAACTAGCAACAAAAAGGCCACAACCTAAACCAGCAGTAGCCAAGGTGAATGCAACAGTGACTCATGAAAACCCACCAACCCAAAGCAGCATTGGAATGTCCAAAGGGACCGTCTATCGGATAATACACAGCAATTTGGGTCTAGAACGGGCCATAAAGCATGTGACACGCCTTGAAAGAGCGGTACATCAGAGAACGCTTCACCAATGCAAGAAAACCTTATGAACAACACCTGGCAGGTGAAAAGTGGCAATGGGTGGTTTCTTTAGATGAAGCATGGGTTTATCTAGAGGACACAAAAAAAACAAACAAGCAAACAAAAGACAAAACCCGAGCCATTTATTACCATCAATTGGGCCAAAAGAGGCCCTCCAACTTTATTCAGAGAACAAGGAAAAGTTTTCCAAGAGATTCATGGTGGTTGCAGGTTATTGCTTTCGGCGGAAACTCGACATTCACAGAGTTGCCAACAATGTAAAAATTAATGCAGCCTACTATCGAAGGAATGTTATGGACCCAATTTTTTATGAAGAAATTCCTCAGTTGTAAGGTGAGGATGCCCCAAATGTTTGGATCCATATGGATAAGGCATCCAGTCACACTTCTCGGTCTTCCTTGCATTACTACCGCCAAAGCTACGGAAACCAGCATCAATGTGATAACATTTAAAAAGATCCCTGTGAAGTCACCAGATGCCTCATCAATGGATTTTTGCGGATTTGGTCTGCTGAAACAGGGCCTTGCTTCTCAGCATTTCACCACAAATGAAGGACTCTGGACTCTGGAAAGCCTGCCAGGAGGAGTGGGCTAACACCTTCAATGGAAATTGCGCTGCAGAGCCATAGATAAAGCCCATGGAAATCACATTGAGCACAACATGTGGTGGCGAAAGGGAATCTCGCCATGATAAAACATAAGCAAAAACATTCGAGCTTAAGTGGGGCAACCCTCATCGCGTTCGTGAATAATTCATCCTGAAGTTTCCTGCATAATTGCCTGCTTCCAGAACTTCAATTCACAAACTTGTGAATAAATTTGAAACTACTGGTTCAATGCAAACAAACACATGCAAAGACATACAGTGTTGATAGAAGAAACATTAGTCAAAATTGGCGCAAATCTTGAATGCTCGCCACAAAAATCACAAAGTTGGGATTTCAGTGATTTCTGCACATACAGACTCTGCTGTGAGGTAAGAGTTAATTTTGTTATATTTTATGTACAGGTTTACGGGAATACAGATTTAAGAGGCGAAGACAGAGTGGTGGCACGGCTGGTTGTGGCATGTTGTGTTACCCAGATGCAGAACCCCATACGAGTGGTCAGGTTTTATACTGAAGACTCTAGTTTGTACACTAATCATGTGTGAACTTGGAGAATGCTAAAATACTTAATAAGTTGTCTTGATTCTACTTCCTTCAGATCTCCTATACTAAGATGGTTACAGATAACTTTGCCCTATGTAGTTATTGGTGTGATCTTCATTCTAAATACTTCCATAGCTGTATTCATTGATGAATGCTATTCTTGTCAAAATGTTCTCGGTTATATGTTCAGTAAATACACTTCATGTCTGCAGGGTCAGTCCTAAGTATTTGAATTTATTTACTACCATATTTAAATTCATTTCTTCATAACGTTCTCCGATTTGTGTCTGCTGCCTTTTTCTGAAGACAATGGAAACTGTTTTGCTTTTTTGTCAACTTTTACATTAGGTACTTTACTTTGTCCAATCAACCCGTTGAAAACCTTCTGCAGCTTATCATGGCTATGTAATGCCAGCGTTATGTCATTAGCATACATTAACAAACTAAAATGGTCACTCACTACAGTGAAGGAGAAATTACCTTGTGATTGATACACACTTCTCAGAGTGTCATCTACTGGAGAGCAGCTTATCTCACAGCCCAACCATTTCAGGATGACAAACCACCATATTAACAATGATTGGTCAGTTAGATGACAAGCCTTCTCACAGCTGACTGAAAGGAGCGTTGTCAATCACAAGATAATTTCTCCCTCAATATCATGACATGTTAAATAGCGAGGGCTTTTCTGCATTACTTTGCTCTCCATTGAAAACGTTGATAAAAGTAACCTCCCGTGAATCAGGACCCTAAGCTCACATAAAAAAAATAACTAACCCTAACCTAACCTCCCATAAATCAGAAACGTAAAAAACTAATAAACCTAAAATAAAAACTAATTAGGAACGCATGCTGTGAGCAATGGCGGTATCTCACTGGCTTTGAAGACCAATGTAATGCAGGTTACCCCAAAATTTATCATGAGAATCTAAAATAAGGAATTTCCGCTGTATAACAGTATTTTGAATGCACAGAAACATTATAAACTGTAAAACTTAAGAGCTTTTAATTATACTAAGTAAACATGTAAGTTATACATGTTATACTATAACAAAAGTATTTAATGCAATTTAACAAACATTGTAATATCTGATCTAGAAATAAAGGAGCAAAGAAGGTACACTAAATTCACAAAAATGGTGCCTGAATTGTTGTACACAGCTGAAACATTCTGAAATAAAATTACGGACATTCTGTATTACTTTGTTTTTCCACTGAAAACGTCTATCTTCAAAGCCAACATAGCTAAAAACACAATTGAGAGCCTCAGCCTCAAGGCGTAGCCGAGGTATGATTTTTAGAAGAGGGGTGTAACGGCCGTATCAACTCTTTCCAAAAGTCGCCAAAAACGACTATATAACCATTACTTTCGTTAACGTTTTCAGTGAAGACCAAAGTATTGCAGAAAAGCCAAAATTTTCCTCCTACTTGAGTTTTGTCCCACACAATGTTTTTTAAAAATAAAACGTTTCAATTAAATTGCCTGGTTATCTGTAGTTGCTCATAACCGAATTGATCCTCTATGCTCAAGAACTATGTACACAATACTGATTATATGCTACTCTTCATGACAGTCTCACCTCAAGAGAAACACAATAATTTTGGCAATACTTTCTGGAGATGCTATAACTGCGATACGTTTATTACATTGACAGGTGTGCTGCTTTTTATAGCTTTTTGTCTAGAATGCTCCACAATCTTATTTTTGACAACAGCGTGGTATTTTAGTTTCCCAAAGCAATTCATAAAAAACAATATGAAACAATGCACAATTTGAATTTGGTTTAGCCGTTAACCATTTCCTCGAAAAGAAATCGGTTGCATTTATTCGTCATCGGTTTAGCAAGTCTAATGCCATTCGAGAACAATCCATGTTTACATGTCAATATTGGACGCGGAATTCAATCCCAACCTCTTCTCCATAGCAGTATCGGCTTTGGAATTCGGACAATGGATAATCGATTTCATTAACTGCAGAATTGTACTTCGAAAATACAGCAGCATACTACGAAGCTGTCAATATTTGATACTGCTGCACAAAGAGCTTTTTAAATTTGAGAGCTATTTTTGCAATTGTTGTTATCCTGTAAATGACTAAACCTTTAATCTACTTATTAACGTTCAATATCTCTTACCCTCGTGGCAGCGTGCTGTCCCAAAATTAATCCGTAAAAGAATAAAGTGCTACACTAATCTAATCAGCCACCTCAGAATTAGCTTTCCGTTAAAGCCAAGTTAGTTTTGCACATTCATGATTCATTCTTTCAAAATCAGATGTACCGGAAAAATCCTTGATTTTATCTCTCTCTCCTTTCTTATCCCACTCTAATTCACAGCTCTACTGTGGCTCTACTGTTCGCCGCCTTCTGCTGTCCGTCATAATAAGATGATACTGCGTCGTCGACAAGCACTTGGAGACGGAACACCCGAAGTTGCCCGGCGAATGCCGAAAATGAACGAAAACGAACGATCTTAAGGGAACATTCCAGTGCAAGGGAAGGTAGTCCATTCCGGCACATTTTGCTCCCATTGGCTGTGGGCAAATACGTAACGTGGAACGTTGGCGCGCGCTCTTCGACTGGCAATTGAAAGTGAATACATAAAGCCATGCGTTTCAAAGCAGGAAATTGTACATACATAGTACAAATCGGTGCTTATAAAGTACTAAACTATAACATGAACAATAGCATGTATTGAAAAAGCCATTTTCCGTGAAAATTCATGGATTATCTTAAACTTTTATACTGATGCAAGCAGCTTAGCTGTCACAACTAATATTTGGGTACTACTAAGATAAACTGAAATATCCTGTTTTGTAACACAAATTTGACTTATATTTAAAAATGATCATTCATGCTGTTTTAGAAGAGTTGGATGTTACCTACTGGCGATTTTTCCTGGAACTTTGTTCCTCAATAGCAGCAATTTTCACTTTCTCCACCACGTACATATTAGGTAGAGAAAATATTCCTTCCACCTAAAAATTCGATACCGTGATTTCACCGGAAATACATGTTTTGAGAATCCCTGAATCCAAAGAGGTATTTTTAGAAAAATGTCCGTGTGTGTTTAAGGTCTGTGAACAGCATAATTCAAAAACGAAAAGTTGGATAAATACCAAACTTGGTGGTATTTAAGTTCAGTACCTTCCAAAGATGCGACACAATGATTTTCATGAAAATTCCCCTCCCAAAATAACCCTTTACATGGAAGAATTCTCGAATTTTTTTCTGAAAAATGACTCAAACGATTTTGATTAAAATGCCATTGTATTCAAGATATTTACATGAAAAATAAAATGTTTATTTTTAATTTTCTGGGAATAGCTTGTGAAGTTCTCTTCATTCGGAAGGAATTTTGTATAATCTTGTGTAACTGGTAAATTTAAGCAACAGAGGAAAATGGGCTACACAAAAAAGTAGATCTCTTTAAAACACACAATTTATTCCAAATAACTTTTTATAGCAGCAGTAATTTCCAAAATATCCATTATTAATGGTTCGAATTGATCAATACTTAGCCATTCTTTTAAAGTCCTGTCAATTGAGATGTCATGGAAAGAGTGTGGAATTTTAAGGTCAGGGTATAGCGTACAGTTCGTAAACATTTGACTGTCGTTCCCTTTTATTTATAGTGAAATGTGTATGCAACTATTTCTGCAAAAATTTAAATTTAAGGTTCCCATGTGGTGTAGGACCTCTACTGTATTATATCAAATGTTATATACAGAACCTTTCCCAGGAAAAGGAATCAAAGTGTATTTTCTATTCAATAACTGCAAGTTTTATTAACTAGAACTGGCTTTGTGTATGCATAAGTGACTAAGTGCAATTACAATTACCTATAAGATCATTCCAATAGATTATAATAACAGACATTCAAAAGGTTAGAATTTAATGGACATTTTAATTGGGTAGGCCATTCAAATGTATATTAGTGTAGGCATATGTTCCTTAAAATACCATACAAATGTATTATACAGTATTATTAAATATGAATGTGAATGCAATGTCTCTAAATAATAACAATGTCTCTTTGTGTTTAACCATATCACACCCACCCTTCATAATTGTCAATCACTTTAACATGTAGTTTAGTGTGCCAGTATTAATTGTTTTTCATATGTTGACTGCAGAAAGAATGTAACAGCATTTTGTATGACTTTCATACTATTGTTTTTTAAGCAATTACAGAATTTAAATTTGCTTAAAATGCAATATTTCATAATTACCTACTTACTTTCCTACCCAATTATATTATCACTTAAGTATAGTTATATTATTGTTTCTGCAGGTTAATGGTCCACATGCTTGGTTTATAAATTTGGGTGGCTGGATGAGACACTCGTTCATTAGTATTGCTCTCTGTCCTCTATAGTATTTTTAATTTTAATGTCCCTTTTAACTTCACAGGTTTACAGAGATTGGTGGGAGGGGGGATGACAATGATGAAGATGGTGCAATTGATGGAATTATGGTGGGGAAAACCAGAGAACACTCATTTTAAGTGCCATTTTATCTACCACAAAATCCCACCTCTGATCCCTAGGATTGAATCCAGGCTTTTTTATTTTGGGAGAGGCCATAGTGCTGCCCAATTAGAAGTGTGAATATGAGACAACATTTAAAACAGAGATAGTATTACTCAATACCAAGGGTGGCGAAAACAACTTCCTTCCGCGAGTCACCAAATATGCAACATGCACTGCAACACTCTGCAGCATGTGAAAATCAAATGGAGGTCGCAGAGAGGGAATGTGCACCTGCAAGTCAAAATGACTCGCGAGTCACGTTTTCGCCACCTCTGCTCAATATTATCAAGTAATGAAACAAAGAAGTTGTTTCACAAGGCAGCTCCCACTATGACTTCACAAATGAGGTGTATGTAAATAAAGCATTAACAGATACTTAAAAAAGAATAACTATTTCAGCAGATATTTCACAATGCAATACATATTATACATTTATATAATTTAAGTTGGGTGTTATGTCATAAATATGGTAGCTGACATTTCGATATGTAGAAATCATTCAGCAATAATGTGCTAATACACAAGTTTTATGTAACTCTTTGTGCTTCCAAGGCCAGCGCTTAGCCGAGTTACCCAGATTGACAAAAAATTCCCAAAGATACACAGTACATATGGAGAATTTTATATTTATGAAATGCTTTAAGTTATTTTGCAATGAAACGAGCATTATGTCCTAATTTATTTATTTGGTATAACAGCAGGAAATAGTGTTTGAGCACAACACTAATACACATCCAAAATCATCTATTATCATTACATCACATTCAAAATTGAAATAGGTATCAGACATAACCTTTGAGCATGTATACAGATAGAGAGCACATGATGTCACACTAATCAACATCTCCATTAGCTGACAGAGGTATAAGCAATGAATGCAGGCTGAGCTTAGTACGGGATATTTTCCTGTAGTTCAATTAAATTCAAAATTTATACCACCCAACTAGACTATGGTACATTATTCTGCAGCTGACAACAGAGGAAGCATTATAAAAGATCTGGCGTACTTTTTTTCACAGATACATACACATTTTTGAAGAGCACAGTAGAAAAGAAATGGTGCTGCTTTTTTTTTTTTTTTTGACAAAGTTAAAGTGTCAAATTTGTTCAGTCTATTACTTTATGAAAGAAGATGTGGGTACAATTTTACATTAATATTTAATACAACAGTACACAAGAAGAAGACAACAGAGTTAAGAGTCTAAAAAAATGTGCTTTGTTACATTCCTTTGTGTTATTGACATTCAGGTTCTAACACCTTATGACAGCCTTGTACATATATATCTCACCCTAAATACCATGATATGTAAAACCTAGAGAGAAAAAGCAACATTTACTCTAGAAGCTACCGATCCCCCACCACCCTTTCTTATTTAGGAAATTGATGATGTAAACATAAAAGTTTAGGACTCTTGAGAGGAAAAAATTCAACAAGCTCTAATTAGGCCAGTTTTACAGAATATGAGGTACGTAGTATTTGAGTTAATAAAAATTGTTTACAAGATGCAGATATATACCTCTGAATCTGTATATATATATATGTATATATACATATATATACATATATTATATGTATGTCTGATGTGCTGTTTTGGATGTTAAATTTCTTTTCTAACTGCTTTATATGAAGTTTCCAAATTCTTCTATAATTAAAAATGTCACAAATACAAATGAAATTGGGTCAGCTTTTCTGGATACACGTAGAAGCGATATATAATAAACACACAAACACAAAAAATGTAAATTATTTATTTACATGGTATAGCATTTGAAGAACGCTGGAGTTAATTCTTACGTGGCCGTCTTCTACTTTACTGGGTTTTCAGACTATGTTCCAGTTTTAAACATAGAATGCGCGTTATTTGTACTCAATATTAAATAACGTATCACTATAAACTCCTACATTTACACAATTGCTCGTTGATACGAAAATTCAGGTTCATTTTTATATTTTCGGCATTGCTATTTTATCAGCTGACTTCCATCTTAGTTTCAAGCCTCAGCAATCAGCATGGCAGAGGTCGCTCTGGAAGCTCCGGACACGTTCGTTTACCTTCGGATGTTCCGTCTCCAAGCGCTTGTGCGTCGTCAGTCAGGATCACACAGAACGGTCAGGAACTGTGGTCAGGATAGCAAACTAAACTGCGACACACAGAGCTGCCACTTTCCAAATTTTTGCATATCACCTTGAAACAATATTAATCATTTAATTCAGAGGTGGCGAAAACGTGACTCGCGAGTCATTTTGACTCACAGGACGTTCCCTCTCTGCAACCGTCTGTTTGATTTTCACATGCTGCTGAGTGTTGCATATTTGGTGACTCGCGCCACCCTTGATTTAATTAAATGAACGCTTAGATATACAGCTTTGTGACAGTTGAACTCAATTGCAACATGTTATGCAATGTAATGCGTTATTAAAATATTGTTTTCCAAACTTGCAGGCTTTTCGTCTTGAAAGTTTCCGTCTCTCTTGAGCAGAGCATACGCAATAGGAACTTGTTAAATGCAGTAAGAAAAGCGGTATTTTCAAAAAGCTTTAAACTTTAATCAATTGTTTCTGTGCGGCAAAGTTATAATAATAATAATAATAATAATAATAATAATAATAATAATAATAATAATAATAATAATAATAATAATAATAATAATTCATTCTTATTGGCACTGAGCTGTATACAGCAATAAACGTTATAAAAAAGCATGTAATGTTACATATAACCATTATAATTGAAACATTACCAACTGACCGAGCGGGATGGCTCAGGCGGTAACGTCTTTTAAAAATTTATGACACAATAGGAAATTTAGAAGGGTGCATAGCAACAAATAACATAGCATAAAGTGTTAATAAGACAAAATGTGACAAATAAAAATAAGCAACACCAAATTAATGTAAACAAACAAGCATTATCATGCAAAACATGCAACAATTTTTAGGAATGATCATGATGAACATTTGCAATAGAAGAATCATGTATATATCATAAATAAAATGTGTAAGATGCATTTGCCATTTCTGTACTTTGAAACATATATAATATTCACATGCTTAAATTAGTTTAATTTTTAATCTCTTATGGAATTATTGCATGGGTCTCATCAAATTAACTTAATCACGTAACATACAATGCACAAAAAGATTATTAGATTGGTGCTTAATTTTTAAAACAGGTAAGTTACTTTGCGGACCGTATACCAATAGTTTATTACATATATAGAAATAAACATCAATCAAAATTAAATAATGAAACACAGTTATTCAACAAAAAATAATAATGAAATTCACATTACACAAAGAAGTTAAATTCAGTTTTGTACAGAGGGATACTGTTACACAACTCAGCCTCTGTGTCTTTTTTTTAATGTCCCATTTATATGCCACTTTTAAAATGTAAGTTCATGTTGGCTTTTTTACCCTTGGAAGCATTGCTCATCAGCAATGATGTTTATTGCTTACAGTGGTATTAATATTTGGGATGGTATTACTTTTGGTTATTACATTAAATTCACCCACATATTCACACACTCATTTATACTTCCAAGACTCTAGGGAAGATGGGGAAAATCCTGGCGAAACAAAAATTCCCACCCTCCAGCCAGGAATTGAACTTGCAAACCCGGTATCTCGGACCTCTCTGTCTTGTGATGAACATTATAATATATTTAAGAAAAAGTTTTATATGTAGTTTTTTTCTGGGGTGTTGATAAAAATTAAAAGAGAACTAAAAGGTTTAGCAACACATAAACATGTTTCTTCTTCTTATGCTTGCAATGCAATTAGAACTCTTGTGTTAACTAGTTTATATACACAAATGACACTGTCAAAAGATTTTTATAATTTATTAAGCACCCCTTAATTCTATCAACAGTAGTAGCTCACCTCTGTGGTGTGGGAGTAGCATGCCTGCCTCACATTCAAGAGGTTAAGTTTGAATCTTGGTTAGGGTGAACTACCTGGATAAGGCTTTTCTCTTATCCTGAAAAAATGCATGTCAGGTAACTTTAAGCTCTATGGACTCTGGTCTCATCTAAGCATCATTTCATTCATTCATTGACCAATATGGCCTACCCAGTTAAGGGACATTAAGCTCCTTAAAAAAACTCCTAAAAGCTTACACTTATCAGCTTTTGTTATGTAGCATTTTTCAGAAAACTTAATAAGTGAGATATTTTGACTGTCTGCTTTTGCACATATTAGTAGCCCCTCCTTTTGGCAAAGCTTTTAAAGTATTATATAGCTTATTTTCTTAATAGAATATAGGATGTGTTTGGCTTCAGGGTAATCCATTATATATACATTAGTAGCAATTGTTCATTCAACATCGAAAATTACCAAAATAATCTCCGACTGCAGGCATAAACGTGGTGGAACTTCATTTTATTATATTTACATGTACAAATTATGTACTTTATTAAAATGTAAGTGAGTAAATACAAATATAAATAGAAGGATGCCTTAATTTACTTACATGGAATTGTAAATCTTACAGGAAAAATGGCAGTACCATAAATATGGTAGTCAATAGAAAAACAGGATCTGGACGTCTACATTTCAGTGCAAAAACAGGAATCAGGGTAACTTTTTCTAATCCTTGATGCAGGAATGTAGTTCCTTAGCTCAATTCATGCCACATGTCACATAGAGAAAATTTTCAATACAATGTAAAATGACAAGTCAGGACAAAATTGGCTTTCAGCGTTATGAGTTAGTTCAACACAATAACTACATTTCCGGAATGCACTCCTGTCACGATGCTGAAGCTAGAAGAGATATTTTGTTCAAATAACATAATCATCCAGAACAAAGTCAAATCAGATTGCTAATGTCAAATTTTCCATAAGTAAAAAAACTTGGTGAGTTTGATATACAGTAAAATTTGTAATTTTACATTTAGAGGGGTTAATCTTTCTTTAAAATGTTCAGAAATGATTTTCCAATTTGAAAGAAAAAATATCAGTCTATCTGTGTGGTCGAGTGGTTAGCACCCTGGCTTCTCAACTCAAAAGTCCTGGGTTCGATTCCTGTCTGGCATGGGGAATTTTTCTGTAACTAGAATCATTTCCTATCCTCACAGAGGTTGGAAATATGAATGTGGGAGTGGATGTGTTTGATAGATACAAAATATTGATAAAACCAATTAAGAAAATCCACAAATGAAGGAGTAATAACACCATTAGTTCTCAAGTCAAAACTCCCATTATTGCTGAAGAAGTTAAAGGAGCTACATAAATGGCACAATTAAAAAAAAAATATATATATATATATTTTGGAGACATGTGGCATGGTTTCCTGGACTACATCCAATATGCATGAATAATGTAGTTTAATGTCAACAAATTGTATAAAAAATTCTTTCTCCAGATTTCATTTTGTCCCCACTCTTTCTTACTTTCTCTCCCACCTAACTATAATCCACCTACAAATGTGATATCAGAATTTCACCAGAAACACATGTTTTGAGGTCCACTAAAATAAAAACTCTGATATGTTACACTCACATGACTTTCTCTACTCTTGTACAAACTATTTTTACAAACGCTTATTCTCCATATGCTTCATGTTAATCGAGAAATCGAGATGTTAATCTTATTGCTAATTTTCTTGTAGATGCAAGGCAAATATGGTAGTATTTAAGCGATAGTCAAATCTTTTAAGAACTGTTTGCTATGTGGCGCATTCCATTCTCTTTGTATGTCCAGAACATAAAAAAAATGAATAATGAATTCCCATTTGAGAAAAAGTATTGGAAAATTTAAGGGAATAACAAGCAATATCTCGAAAATGGTTCACTCAACAAAAAAATGTATATGGCATAAATTGTGTATTTTAACACGATCTACATTTTTTTGTGTAGTAAAATTTTGTCCATCTCTTATGGATTACCAGTTACACAAAAGTCGTTCACAATGAAGAACACTTTTGGAGACATTCCCATAAAATTCGAGATATAGATTTCATTTGTCATGAAAATATCTTAAACATATGATATTTTAATCAAAATCGTTAGAGCCATTTTTGAGAAAATTAAAATTTTCGAAAAATGTTCCATGTGAAGGGTAATCTGGGGTGGGGGGATTTTCTTGAAAACCTTCGTGTCGCATCTCTGGAAGATACTGAACCTAAATACCAAGTTTGGTGTTTATCCGACTGTTCGTTTCTGAGTTATGCTATACACACGGACATGTTTCCAAAAGTACTTTTTTTGGATTCAGGGGGTCTCAAAACGTGTATTTCCGGTGAAATCTCGGTATCGAATTTTTGGGTGGAATACAATACTTCCCCTACTTACTATAGGTAGTAGAGAAAGTAATAAAAAATTAGAAAAATATCAAATGTCATATTTATGTCAGATACTTTTCAAAATGCCAGGCAAAGTTTTTCAAGGAAATCCCCCAGCCCAAACTGCCCTTTGTATAGAAAAGTTTTTTATTTTTAATTTTCCATAAAATTGCTTCAATGATTTTGTTTAAAATGCCATATATTTAGGATGCTTACCTAATTAATAAACTGTATACTTTATATTTTCTGTGAATAACCTTGAAGTTGGCTTTATTCTGCATGAATTTTTGTGTAATAATTGTGTATAAGAAGCCACAAGAGATTAAACTTATTTCAAGTAAGATGTATAGCTCATTAAGACATACCACTTGTTTTAAATAATTATTTTCATAGTATTAACCATTTTCAGAATAGTTTATGTTGTGGTTTCAAATGTAAGAATGTCATCTGGTGGAAGAGGCTTAAAAGTTTTGATTTTTTTTTCTTTCTTTCTTTTTCGCAAGATGGCATTAGTATGTTCTGAATTTATTCCGCCATTTTTTTAATAAATATTGTTTGCGCATATTTTATATAGTCAGTACCATTATATATATATATATATATATATATATATATATATATAGAGAGAGAGAGAGAGAGAGAGAGCGAGAGAGGGAGCAATATATAGGGCAATACTAAGGGCAATAATATATTTTCGCCTCAATAAGTTATTTTTGAACTCGCGAAAAATCGCGAATTTATGTTTACACAAAAAGTTCGCGAGTTCTGCTTAACTTGCGAAAAATGTTCACACAAAATACGATGTTTTCTATTTATTTATTTACTTATTTATATTTTAAATGCGTTGACTATTGTAATTCAAGGCTTCAGAACGAAGGTTGTAAAAAGTTCACGGACATTTCCTTGAGCAAATATTATTTCCCTCGAAACAACGGAATAATATGAACGGATGCCTGGCTTTGTTTTCAACATTCATCATTTCCGTGAGCAAACCAATGCACGTCGCGATAGGCAAGTTACGAATGCTGTCGGAAACAACCGAATATGAATACCTGGCTGTTGCCGTGCCGCCGCCATTCACCTCAATTTTTCTTTGGGGGGGAGGGGGTAGGAATAAAGGTATAAGGAAAAACAAAGATAAAGAGGTTTATTGTTTTTTATACTTTGTGTTGAGCCTTGGCTTTTAATGTATTCTGCGTTCTCTTGTGTTGCACGGGTTCGTCTATCATTGTATTCTGCGTTTCTTTTGTGTAGAGCGGGTTCGTCTATCATTGCATTCTGCGTTTCTCTTGTGTTGCGCGGGTTTGTCTATCATTGTATTCTACGTTTCTCGTGTTGCACGAATTCATTTATTATCGTGTTCTGTGTTTCTCTGGTGTTGCGCTTGTTTACGGTTTGTGATATATTCGTACAAGCAGTTTGAAACTTTAAAGCAGCTTTCTCAGAGGAACGCCTAACCCGAACATATCAACAAGGGAGCGGGCTTTTCAGTAAGAAAAGCATGGATTTTTCGCATCCGACAAAAGCACTGTTATGTGCAAATTCTGCAACTGCCACGTGGCTTGGGAGCGAAAAAATTCCAATGAAAAACACTTAAAATCAAGAAAACATATCGCCGCGGCCCCGGGGGTGCCCATCCCCCAAAAATCGTCCCCCAATTTTTCGAGAGCTCAATATAAATTATAGTTTTTTCTATGTTGCTGGAAAGCTTCGCAACGGGGCTGACATAGGTACTATAGTGGTTATTGTAAAACCGGTACACAATAAAAGCTTAAACAAATAATTGAATAAATAAAAAAAATCATGTTTACAGCAAACATTAAAAACAGAAATATTTGGTAGTTGGTGTATTTTATTAAGAGACAATCTTGTAGCAGTTGTAGCCATATTCTGTGATGAATTAACAGTCAACCGGGAGAATTGTTCATTTGCTATCCCCTTCAAAATCATTGAAGCTGGAAATGCAATTGACATAACTGTAGGTAATGTTTACACCTTTGAATCCGCGAACAGCAAAACATGTTCAAGGGCAATACTGAACACAATGGACAAACTAAATACCCAACATGAAAAAGTTGTTGCTCTAGTATTTGATTCGGCAAGGTATTTATGGTCAAGTGTTTTGACGTGCTTATAAATCACCCATGCAGACAACATATTAATCATTCGGTGCTGGACTCACAAACACAGTAATGTGGACTGTACTATAATAGGAAAGCAATTTACCTGAACTGCATGCTATCGTAAAACTGCTTTCCTGAATACGAGGAAGAGGAAACATCTTCAGGAACTATAAAGTATATCCTAGACAGAATGTGTCCGAGTTTCCCATACCTGTACTAACAAGATAATTATCTTGGTTTGAGTCGGTGCAGGGGTATTCAGAGATAGTATAGTACGTGAGGTTTAAGTTGAAACATGACCATCTTGACGCTACCTGACTGGTCTAGTGGAGGGGGATACGCTAATGACTAGGGCTAGGATAGTTATCTAATAACGACTTGTTTACTTTCTCTACTACGTATAGTAAGTAGGGGAAGTATTGTATTCCACCCAAAATTTCGATTCCGAGATTTCACCGGAAATACATGTTTTGAGACTCACTGAATCCAAAAAATCTGATGTGTTACACTCACATGACTTTCTCTACTCTTGTACAATCTATTTTTACAAACGCCTATTCTCCATATGCTTCATATTAATCGAGATATCGAGATGTCAATCTTATTTGTAATTTTCTTGTAGATGCAAGGGGAATATGGTAGGTTTTAAGCGATAGTCAAATATTTTAACGCTGGTTGCTATGTGGCGCATTCCATTCTCTTTGCATGTCCAGGACATAAAAGAATGAATAACGAATTGGAGAAAAACTATAAGTATTGGAAAATTTAAGGGAATAACAAGCAATATCTCGCAAACGGTTCACTCAACAAAAGAAATGTATATGACATAAATTGTGTATTTTAACGCGATCTACATTTTTTGTGTAGTAAACTTTTGTCTATCTCTTATGGTTTACCAGTTATGAAAAAGTCGTTCATAATAAAGAATACTTTTGGAGACATTCCCAGAAAATTCGAGATATACATTTTAATTATCATGACAATATCTTAAACATATGATATTTTAATCAAAATCATTAGAGCCGTTTTTGAGAAAATTAAAATTTTCGAAAAATGTTCCATGTAAAGGGTAGTCTGGGGTGGGGGGATTTTCTTGTAAACCTTCGTGTCGCATCTCTGGAAGATACTGAACCTAAATACCAAGTTTGGTGTTTATCCGACTCTTCGTTTTTGAGTTATGCTGTTCACAGACACACAGACACACAGACAGACACACAGACACACAGACAGACACACACACGGACATGTTTCCAAAAATGCTTTTTTTGGATTCAGTGAGTCTCAAAACATGTATTTCCGGTGAAATCTCGGTATCGAATTTTTGGGTGGAATGCAATACTTCCCCTACTTACTATAGGTAGTAGAGAAAGTAAAAAAGCATTTTTGGAAACATGTCCGTGTGTGTGTCTGTCTGTGTGTCTGTGAACAGCATAACTCAAAAACGAAGAGTCGGATAAACACCAAACTTGGTATTTAGGTTCAGTATCTTCCAGAGATGCGACACGAAGGTTTTCAAGAAAATCCCCCCACCCCAGACTACCCTTTACATGGAAGATTTTTCGAAAATTTTAATTTTCTCAAAAATGGCTCTAACGATTTTGATGAAAATATCATATGTTTAAGATAATGTCATGAGAAATGAAATGTATATCTCGAATTTTCTGGGAATGTCTCCAAAAGTATTCTTCATTGTGAACGACTTTTGCATAACTGGTAAACCATAAGAGATAGACAAAATTTTACTACACAAAAAATGTAGATCGCGTTAAAATACACAACTTATGTCATATACATTTCTTTTGTTGAGTGAACCGTTTTCGAGATATTGCTTGTTATTTCCTTAAATTTTCCAATACTTATACTTTTTCTCAAATTCGTTATTCATTTTTTTTATGTCCTGGACATGCAAAGAGACTGGAATGCGCCACATAGCAACCAGCGTTAAAATATTTTACTATCGCTTAAAAGCTACCATATTTCCCTTGCATCTACAAGAAAATTAGCAATAAGATTGACATCTCGATATCTCGATTAACATGAAGCATATGGAGAATAGGCGTTTGTAAAATTAGATTGTACAAGAGTAGAGAAAGTCATGTGAGTGTAACACATCAGATTTTTTTTACTCGGTTAAAACATATGATGTTAAATGTCACGAAACAATGTTTCCTGAGACCGAAAATGTAAATTTTATTCTTCATGTTTTTGCATATTTTCGATTATTTCGCAATTGCATAATATTTAGAGAATGTCGTTACAATTATACATATTTTAGATTTTTCACAAGAAAATGTTTTAAAAAATCTGATGTGTTACACTCACATGACTTTCTCTACTCTTGTACAATCTATTTTTACAAACGCCTATTCTCCATATGCTTCATGTTAATCGAGATATCGAGATGTCAATCTTATTGGTAATTTTCTTGTAGATGCAAGCGGAATATGGTAGCTTTTAAGCGATAGTCAAATATTTTAACGCTGGTTGCTATGTGGCGCATTCCATTCTCTTTGCATGTCAGGACATAAAAAAATCTGATGTGTTACACTCACATAACTTTCTCTACTCTTGTACAACCTAATTTTACAAACGCCTATTCTCCATATGCTTCATGTTAATCGAGATATCGAGATGTCAATCTTATTGGTAATTTTCTTGTAGATGCAAGGAAAATATGGTAGCTTTTAAGCGATAGTCAAATATTTTAACGCTGGTTGCTATGTGACGCATTCCATTCTCTTTGCATGTCCAGGACATCAAAAAAATCTGATGTGTTACATTCACATAACTTTCTCTACACCATCAACATTTCAGCTAATTTATATTATTTGTATTCTTAAGTTAATCAAGTTAGTTAATATCTGCATAGAAATGATTTCAGCTAAGTGGTTGTTGTGGAGAAAGACATAAATAAGTTGAACTGCAATCTGCAGAAGCAAGTTATGTATATTTCATAATCTTCACAGATGTTTTATTTAACAGGTATTAAACTCTTAACAGAAGAAAAACTCATAATATACAATTGTAGAGTTATTATTTTGAAATATTAATACATATATGACGATAACTTCCATCATAAAAGAACGATTATGGCTGCAGCTGTAACGTTGTTGGTTTCATCATACTGCTGGTATATCCTGGCCACGGACCACTTGTAGACACTTACCCCGGTATTCACCTTGCGAGACTGGGGAAAACCGTGGAAAACCTCAGTCAGGGTACTTGCTAACTGTTTGAGCGCCCACTCAGATATTGTAGGAATATCATCTTTAACAGTTATAAATATTTTTCCTGGAGCACGTCTTTATCAGGCAGTAATTGATAGAATTCTAAGCTCTTTGCGAACTTAGTAGATGAACGTGCAGGCTCTATTCGGTATTACTGTCGTGAACTGGGAATTCCGGCGTATTTCGCTTCTTGAGCCTTCTCTTGTAACCATTCTGTGACAGCACCAAACCTGCCGAGCAAGGACGGATACTCCAATCACCTTCACCTAAGGTTGGACCTCATAGCATTGTTAGATTCCGGCTTTCGGTGTCCCCCTCGGTAGCGATAATATGTAACAAAAATCATTATACCATCATTAAAAACTATTGCTGAATGTTTATGTGTTAACAAACTAACCAAATGTTATAAGACGTTGCGCGTTTTACTTGAGTAGATTACGCTTTGTGCATAGAGTAACAGGCCTTTTTGAAAATCACTGACTTTCACTTCGTATTGTTTCATCCGGCAAAACTGCATATATAGGTTTATGGTCAGAGAAAAGGGTTTCATACACACCAGCAGAAATGTCGATGTTGGAAAATATTATATCTATCTGAGTATTAAAATTTGTTGTTGAAATGTTCTTATGCAACTTGCTTATTAAATTAAGTTTATTCAAATAGTTTGAAATATATTTGTTCTTTTGCTCGTAAATGTCGAAATTAAAATCTCCCATTAGTAAGATTTTATTTTCTAAGTTGATGTTCTTTAAAACAATTGTATTTATACTATCTTCAAAGGTATTACTTTTGGCTCCAGGAGACTTGTATCCACAGACTACGTAGTGCTCGTTAATTTGAAATGAAATTAAATCAATATGACCTTCATTATCAGCTCTATTAACGTAATTTACATCCTGAATTTGAAACTCTTTTTTCACGTATATGGATATTCCTCGTGAGTTTTTTGAAAATGCAATTCTTAACTTCTCATTGAAACCATCTATGCATAATTTATGTTGAAGTGAGGCTAAAGTTTCACTAAATATTAATATGTCTCCATTACTATACCACTGATCTGACCTTATACAATCTATTTTCTTTGGCAGTGAATTCACGTTCTGATAGATGATTTTTATTCCTCCGCTCTCCCTCAAAGTGTTATAAGACAACTTTAGACGTCTTTCTTGTCTTAATCTATCCATTTCTGCTATTATAGGATCATTGCTTCTAGGAGCCTGAGGAGATCTAAATTTACCTATAAGGTATAACCCAGACAAAGTGGTCACTCTGCTCAAAGCAACATAGAGCATTGATCTGCTTATTCTTTTACATTTTGTCAAGTCAATGCATACTTCTTTATATGTTTGTCCTTGACTTTTATGGACAGTTAATGCTTCGGCACAGACAACTGGAAACTGTATTCGAATTACCTGTTGTTCCAATTTGTTTGATATATTTAGTATTTGCCTTTTTAAATCTAATGGAGTTAAATTTTGGTTAATATTTTCGTTTTCCATATATGCACATCGTACCATTCTTGCTCTTCGACCCACGTGTTCGTCACCAAAGTCTAAGAATATTATATTAGGTTCGCTGGAATTGGGTTTCAAAGCAATTTCTTTGAGTATCCCGCAAGCTCCATTGACTAAACCATCCTCTACATCTATATTGCTGGTTATCATGTATTTAATACCGATTTTTAACCTCAATTCATGAGGCAGTCCATTAACTTCCGTTAGCTTCTTGTTTTTAACTGCATTCAAAATGCCATTTTTAGCGCTCTCAGATATTGTTCCTATAATAATGTCTCTTGCTACCGATATAAACTCTTCTGCATTATGGCTTGTTATTCTCTTTTCATTGTACTCCTGTACATCTACGTTCCTTGTAAATAATCTTATCGCGCTCTCTGGTACTTCATTTGTTTCCACAGTTCTAGAATTTATTAAGGTAATATCGCTAGTGCTTGTTTTTCCAGTGGCTAAATTATTTAAGACTTTCACAAATTCTAGTTCATCTCTTTGCCTCATTATTTCCGTCAATTCATAGAATTCAAACTCATCCCATAGAGGATTTCTGTCAATTAAGGAAGAAAATTCATTTGAAGCAAATTTATAAATTGGAGTGTCCATTACAGGTGGTAGCTGATGGAGGTCGCCGACTGTTATTACCGAGACTCCTCCAAATGAAAGATCAATTCCCATTATCTGTCGCAGCCTGCTATCGACTCTGCTGAACATTCCGCTTCCAACCATGGATATCTCGTCAATAATCAGCAATTTCAGATTAAATAATTTCTCTCTAATAGTATTGGCTAAGTCGCTGGATAGGGCGGGCATATTGCCTGCAAACTGTGTCACAGGTAAAGCGAAAGCTGTATGCAATGTGACTCCGTTAATCAAGAAGGCTGCCTTTCCTGAAGGGGCGCATAGCAGGACTACTATTTTGTCTTTATCGCCTCCTGGTAAGCTGTCAAAATAGCGCGTTATCACCTGATACACCGCATTTATCACCGTACTTTTTCCTACACCAGCGGAGCCGCTTAGAAATATCCTCATTGGCAGTCTGTTAGTTTTAAAGCTGTTTAGTACATGCATGACGAATTCTCTCTGCTTTCCGTTTAATTTGTTCAATAATTCAAACATTTTTTCTCGTGATACTCTGCTAGGAATTGTGAATCTGTTTATGTCTTGTTTATCAGCCCCTTCCAAGCCGCCTTGTTGCAAAATATCCACTATTTCTATCGGTTCATCGTTCTGAAGTTCTGCATCGTAAGAACTATCACTTTCAAAAATATTATTCTGAACCATCTGCAAGGCTTCTTCAAGTGCTTCATCTGTTTTAATAGAAAATTTCTTTCCATTTTTTTCGATTTCTTCCAAGCTAGCGCAATATAATTCGTAGCAATTCTTGCTCTCTATGTCACGAATCTCATCTCTAAATGGCATTAATAATAGCACTTGCTCTCGATAATAATTGTCGGGATCTTGCGCCAGCTTGTATCTCCTGTATCTAATCACTGCAGGCTTTCCTCTTTCTTTTATCGCAGTTTTAGCATTTTCATCATCGTTCATTTCATCAATTATTCTTTTGTAGGGTTTATAATAATTAGCCACGAATTCTGCTAAACACACATGCTCTAAATGTTTTGGACGTCGACAGTATTTCTGTATAACATCTTGCATATAAACATCTTCTGAATCTGCCGGCAGTTGTTCCAAAGCTCTCCTGTTCTTCAGCATCACCACCCGTTCTTGTGAAGGACTGGTATTTATGAAGATGACCTTCCTGCTGCTCTTTGACATAGGGAGAGAAAGTACACAATAAGCTGCTTCCTGAGCTGACATTAAATTGCTGTTTAAAAACACGTTGGATATTTTGCGCAATTTTTCCTTTAAGCTCTGGTTCCCTGATTCGACATCTTTCGCTGCGTTTCTCAGAAGTTTCGACAATCCAGACTCTACCTTGCTTATATACTTTATGATGTAAGTAGCCAGTCCGTACTCTTCCAGAACTAGTTGTATGTCCATGTTAGACTCGAACAAATGCAGCATATCTTTGTTGTAAGCATTAATACCAACTTCTAGGCTAGATCTTTTTAGGAACACACGTGTTTGCTTTAAAGATGATCTTATTGCATTCATGTACTGCATTTCAGTAATGTTAAGTCTTTTTAAAATTTCTTCGAAAGAAATTGATTCTAGCTTTTTATAAAAGTAACACATCAAATTATTTATCTTTTTCAGGCTGTTCTTTATTTCGTTGTTGTTTTCAACTTCTGATAATGGAGTTAAAATAGTGGTCCTAGGCATCATAGGTAAAGGAAAATGAAACCTGCATGACATTTTGTTTTTCCTGCCTTTGTAGCAAGTGTGTGTGTGTTTGTGCTTCTGAAGAGCAATGTAAGGATCATGTTCATTGTACTCGCACGTGATATACTTGTCAATAAAATGTACAATTTCTTTGATTGATTCTTGATTTGATGGATTATAACTCGGAGAATCTTTCAACCAGAAAAACATGTGTTCATGGGGGGAGCCTCTCATTTGAAATTCTACCCTCTGATAATAATCCTCAACAACATGCTCATCAAATATACTGTCCTCTGCAGTAAGAAGTTTTAAGAAAGATGAAATCTTATAATCGAAATATCGAGCACACGTAACAGGGTCATTTCTAATCAACAGCGTCTTTTCACTGTTGCTCATTTCAAGTGCTTCTTTTGGAGTTAACTTCTTATTGTGTTGCATAAAGTATAACGATGTAAGCAGTTCGGGCCACCAGCTTTCGGCTGCAGACAGAGTAACAAACCAGGTAGGTTTTCCTAACTGCCTGATCATTGCCATTAAATCCTTCTTCTTCTTCTCCCAGAATGCTGGACTGGATCGGATTTCTTTGGTGAATTGGTAGCCGCTGTCAACTTTAATTAAATTATTGACAAATTCTTGATTTAGTAAATTCCCTGCATTAATGCTAGTCGAGGGTCTTTTAGTTCTCCTCAAGCACATATTCATGTTGGCTACGCATTGTCTTTCTATCTTCTGTTTGGCCATGAACAATAGTCTGCTTGGTGTGGAGGATCTGCGATCAACTCGTCTACATTCAGATTTAGCCCGATCGCTGTATGTAAGATATTTTGGCATATTAAAAGCCTGGCCCGCGAATATTTTAGGAAAGCAAAGTTCATCAAAGTGTTCTATTAAATGCCAAGCCACTGGTATTTTGTCCTGTCCTGGCGCTATTATCTCTATTGTGTTTCTTCCTATTTTATTTCTGGACATTAAAAGTACCTCTTCTCCTTCGTCGTCCTCACTGTCATGATCTAATGAAATTTCTTCTTTGCTTCTAGTTTCCAAAGAGTTTACCTCTTTAGCTTTGTTATCGACGATAAACTCCATATTTTCTGTGTATTGTTTTTCATACCTCTTTAAGTACATTTCATCTATTTGGATATCATTATTCTTATATAGTGGAGTTTCTTGCAGGTATTTCAATGCATCACAGACGATTGCTGGTCTAATTGTCTCATACATGTAGTACGATTTGTGCAGAATATGCCGTTTTAACTGTAGCTGGATCGTAGCCATATCATCAAAAGATCTGGGTAGAACTTGCAGACACTCGTTAATGTCTATTGGAATATTTACAACTGATCCCTTTACTCCTAACTGTGGATTAAGTGCAAAGGCTTTTAAAGGTCGCATTTGCATAAATGGTATATAAGGACTACATAATCGCTCCTCTAAAGGAGATAGTTTCTTGATACATTCTGGTATATCCACAAATTTCATACCACAGCTTGTCGCCATTTTTGGAACTTTTAGTTTCATGATATAATTCTTACAAGTACTACACACATGTAAAGAAGGGTAATTATGTATCCTTTCAAGAAACTCTTCAAAATTGTCGTTACCTTGTTTTCTTTTAATTAGATTCGTGTTTAGTTTACTAATGGAGTGCTCAAAAAACAAACCTTCACAACAACAGCAAACATACTCTGGTACATTTTTTCTGCCTCGGATAAAATTCAATTTTAATCTTGACGAATTGTTATCTGTTTGTACTAATTTGTTATAGATGTATTGTCTTGAACAGAGAATCTCGTTACTTCTTTGCGATAGTTTTAATTATTTATTCTTCATTTTTTCGGTTTCTGTGTAGTTTTCATTTGTTCTAATTTACTTCATATGCTCTTTGTTTTTCTCTCTTTCCATTTCCTTGTAATTTTCGTCTTTTCTTATTTGCTGCATATGATCTTTGTTTCTTTGTCTTTCAGATTCTCTGTATGCTTCGTCTTCTCTGGCTTGCTGCTTATATTCTTTGTTCTTCTTCCTTTCAGATTCCTTGTATTCTTCATCTTCTCTGGCTTGCTCCATATACTCTTTATTTCTCTTCCTTTCAGATTCCTTGTATTCTTCATCTTCTCTGGCTTGCTGCATATAATCTTTATTTCTCTTCCTTTCAGATTTTTTGTATTCTTCATCTTCTCTGGCTTGCTCCATATACTCTTTATTTCTCTTCCTTTCAGATTCTTTGTATTTTTCATCTTCTCTGACTTTCTTTTTATACCCTTTATTTCTCTTCCTTTCAGATTCTTTGTATTCTTCCTCTTCTCTGGCTTGCTCCATATATTCTTTATTTCTCTTCCTTTCAGATTTTTTGTATTCTTCATCTTCTCTGGCTTGCTCCATATACTCTTTATTTCTCTTCCTTTCAGATTCTTTGTATTTTTCATCTTCTCTGACTTTCTTTTTATACCCTTTATTTCTCTTCCTTTCAGATTCTTTGTATTCTTCCTCTTCTCTGGCTTGCTCCATATATTCTTTATTTCTCTCCCTTTCAGATTTTTTGTATTCTTCATCTTCTCTGGCTTGCTCCATATATTCTTTATTTCTCTTCCTTTCAGATTTTTTGTATTCTTCATCTTCTCTGGCTTGCTCCATATACTCTTTATTTCTCTTCCTTTCAGATTCTTTGTATTTTTCATCTTCTCTGACTTTCTTTTTATACCCTTTATTTCTCTTCCTTTCAGATTCTTTGTATTCTTCCTCTTCTCTGGCTTGCTCCATATATTCTTTATTTCTCTTCCTTTCAGATTTTTTGTATTCTTCATCTTCTCTGGCTTGCTCCATATACTGTTTATTTCTCTTCCTTTCAGATTTTTTGTATTCTTCATCTTCCCTGACTTTCTGTTTATTCTCTTTATTTTTCTTCCTTTCAGATTCATTATATTCTTCATCTTCACGCAATATTTTCTCTTTTTCGTGCGCTGTGAATAGGAATGATGCAACTTTCTCTTATTAACTTTTTGATCAGTTAATTCCTCACTCACTGTTCTACGTTCTGAACGACCATCGGTCTCGGAACCATTAAACACAAAAGGAACTAATGTGAATGGATCATTAGAATCATTAGCTACGGGAAATTTTTGTATCATTAAATTTAGCAACTCATTTATGTTCTCGAAAGCAAGTGCGATAGCTACACCTTCTGCATCGTACAAACCTTTTGCATTACAGCTGTGTGGGTCAAACAACCAGTACATGGACTTATTCTTAATAACAGCTATAGATTTTAATTGTGCAGTAAACACACCGTAGTGATAGCACTGGAAAAATGTTTTTAACACACTGCCTAAATCCCTCAGTATGATCCCTTGTAATGCAAAATTATTTGTTACTGCATTGCAGATTACTTTTACATCATCAATTACAATATCCTGCAGCCAAACCTCATCAGCACACAAGTAAGGCGGATATGGCATAACACCATCATAATTTGAAATTGATTTTAAGTGCAAATCATTGCCTAAATGAAGAATTTTATCAATTACTTCAGAACTCCAAGTATCAATATTTATTACAGTTGAAAAACATAACGCCATCACCGAGTTGCTTGTGCACTGTGTGTTTTTAACCTCACCAAATATGTTATTGTTTTGGTTCAAGGTGCCGGTAATGACTTTGGCTGCTTTCACGTAAAACAACTTCTTAACATTAAAATTAAAACTGGTTCGTTTCTTACTAGGCATTATGAAATGTCCTAAAACGTAAACCAGTAAACAAAGTACACAAACCAAAATAGAAACACCTGAAATGGTAGTATAACAAATAATATATGAATGAATAAAATGAAACAGCCCTTAAACCGTGGAAACAAAAAATATAAACTAAAATAGGAACACTTAAAATGCTACTATAACGAACATTAAGATATGAATTAATAAAATGAAACGATCTTACCAAATTGGTTCAAATCAGCATTCCTTAGAAGCAATAGCCGCTAGAATATTCACAAAATCATAGCAGTTCGTTTATTTCTCAGTATAAACAAGAAGTGCATAGTTACGACATGCGAGAACCGCATTCATATATTTCATTCCTAGCATAGATAAGTTATAATGTATAGATGGTTAACTCAGTGTTAAAACATTGGTATCTCTGCATTCAAATATTTCATTCCTTGCATAGATAACTAACAACAAATAGATAGTTAATTCTGTATTAAAGCACTGATCTCGCATAACACTTCGGGCGATCGACTAGCTTCCATTTATTTTCATACGGTAGGTGTAGAAACTTACACAGACTTCGGTGGCTTAATTGCACAAATAGCGTGATATCGTATCTCCATTTCTGCTTTTGGTCTACAATATGAAATTGGTTAACTGTTCTCACGTTTACAACCAAATCAAAATAATACCTGAGGTTTTCTGTTTTTTCTTTCCACTACAAATCTCTGAACCAAACCCAAGTTTGTGATCTGACTGTAGACCCGAAAACAACTTAAATTGGGTGTTTTCAAAAGATCCACATTTTAGGTGTAGTACATTTTCGTCTATCATTTAACGCTTACCAATTATACAAGATTATATAGAATTCCTTGCGAATGAACAGGATTTTACAGGCTATTGCCAGAAAATTCAAGATATACATTTTATTTGCCATAAAAGTGTCTTAAACATATGATACTTTAATAAAAATTGTTAGAGTAAATGGTAAACCGCAAGAGAAAGACAAAAGTTTAATACATAAAAATGTAGATCACGTTAAAACGCACAATATATGTCATAAACATTGTTTTTGTAAAGTGAACCATTTTCGAGATATTCCTTGTTATTTCTTTGAATTTTCCAATACTTACATTTTCGTTGTTCATTTTTTTTATGTTCTTGCCATGCAATGAGAATTACATTTTACACATAGCGACCAGTTCTAAAAGTATTTGACTATCGCTTAAGACCTACTATGTTCCCCTTGTTTTGTATTTGCAAGCGCAATATAGAAAAAAAATACAGTAGCCTTTAAGAATTGACATATCTCTTAATAGCTTGTTGCTATGTAGAGCACAATTCTCTTTGCCACAGATTAATACTCTTTGCATATCCAAGACAAAAAAAATGAATAACGAATTCCCACTTGAGAAAAAGTATATTGGAAAATTTAAGGAAATAACAACCAATATCTCGAAAATGGTTCACCCAGCGAAAAAAATGTATATGGCATAAATTGTATATTTTAACGCGAGCTACATTTTTTGTGTTGTAAACTTTTGTCTATCTCTTATGGTTTACCAGTTATGCAAAAGTCGTTCACAATGAAGAATACTTTTGGAGACATTTCCAGAAAATTCAAGATATACATTTTATTTGTCATGAAAGTATCTTAAATATATGATATTTTAATTAAAATCGTTAGAGCCATTTTTGAGAAAATTAAAATTTTCGAAAAATGTTCCATGTAAAGGGTAGTCTGGGGTGGGGGTATTTTCTTGAAAACCTTTGTGTCGCATCTCTGGAAGATACTGAACCTAAATACCAAGTTTGGTGTTTATCCGACTGTTCGTTTTTGAGTTATGCTGTTCACAGACACACACACAGACACACGCACGGACATGTTTCCAAAAATGCTTTTTTTGGATTCAGGGAGTCTCAAAACATGTATTTCCGGTGAAATCTCGGTATCGAATTTTTGGGTGGAATACAATACTTCCCCTACTTACTATACGTAGCAGAGAAAGTAAAATGAATAACGCATTTGAGGAAAAGTATAAGTATTGGAAAATTTAAGGAAATAACAAGCAATATCTCGAAAACGGTTCACTCAACAAAAGAAATGTATATGACATAAGTTGTGTATTTTAACGCGATCTACATTTTTTGTGTAGTAAAATTTTGTCTATCTCTTATGGTTTACCAGTTATGCAAAAGTCGTTCACAATGAAGAATACTTTCGGAGACATTCCCAGAAAATTCGAGATATACATTTCATTTCTCATGACATTACCCTAAACATATGATATTTTCATCAAAATCGTTAGAGCCATTTTTGAGAAAATTAAAAGTTTCGAAAAATCTTCCATGTAAAGGGTAGTCTGGGGTGGGGGGATTTTCTTGAAAACCTTCGTGTCGCATCTCTGGAAGATACTGAACCTAAATACCAAGTTTGGTGCTTATCCGATTGTTCGTTTTTGAGTTATGCTGTTCACAGACACACACACAGACACACACACACACACACAGACACACACACAGACACACACACACACACAGACACACACACGGACATGTTTCCAAAAATGCTTTTTTTGGATTCAGGAGGTCTCAAAACGTGTATTTCCGGTGGAATCTCGGTATCGAATTTTTGGGTGGAATGCAATACTTCCCCTACTTACTATACGTAGTAGAGAAAGTAAAAATTAATAACGCATTTGAGAAAAAGTATAAGTATTGGAAAATTTAAGGAAATAACAAGCAATATCTCGAAAACGGTTCACTCAACAAAAGAAATGTACATGGCATAAGTTGTGTATTTTAACGCGATCTGCATTTTTTGTGTAGTAAAATTTTGTCTATCTCTTATGGTTTACCAGTTATGCAAAAGTCGTTCACAATGAAGAATACTTTTGGAGACATTCCCAGAAAATTCGAGATATACATTTCATTTCTCATGACATTACCCTAAACATATGATATTTTCATCAAAATCGTTAGAGCCATTTTTGAGAAAATTAAAATTTTCGAAAAATCTTCCATGTAAAGGGTAGTCTGGGGTGGGGGGATTTTCTTGAAAACCTTCGTGTCGCATCTCTGGAAGATACTGAACCTAAATACCAAGTTTGGTGCTTATCCGATTGTTCGTTTTTGAGTTATGCTGTTCACAGACACACACACACACAGACACACACACGGACATGTTTCCAAAAATGCTTTTTTTTGGATTCAGGAGGTCTCAAAACGTGTATTTCCGGTGAAATCTCGGTAAGGAATTTTTGGGTGGAATGCAATACTTCCACTACTTACTATACGTAGTAGAGAAAGTAAAAATGTAATTGATTACGTATTTCAAAACAAATTAATAAAATAAAATAAAGCCTGAGACAATAAACGGCAAGCGGTAGGTATCGCATTTTCAAAGAGTTTCCGATTGTTAACGCCGGGAGTATTATATCAAAGAACTGCCGATGTAATCTTATTCATTGGGACGATAATACAGATGCAGTTTGGTTTTGTTTGTGCGTGTAGAGTGATTGCGTTAACTTCCTACTCAACTAAATATATTTGTACGTGAAAACGAATGGACTAGTTCAAATTTATTACAAATGGAATAATTTTATTTTGTGTTGCGTGCGAAAGGCGTATAAGTGCAGCCGCTCGTTTCCAAGTGACGCAACATTTAAAAACAGTAAAACATTTTTAAAAATCTGATGTGTTACACTCACATGACTTTCTCTACTCTTATACAAACTGTTTTTACAAACGCTTATTCTCCATCTACTTCATGTTAATCGAGATAAACATTTGCAGACTCTATCTTATTGCTAATTTTCTTATAGATGTAAGAGGAATATATATTTACAACGGCAATATAGAAATATAGTAGCCTTTAAGCAAATGCATATCTCTTATTAGCTGGTTGCTAGGTGCTGCACCATTCACTTTGCCACAGATTAATATTCTTTGCATATCCAAGACAAAAAAAATCTGATGTGTTACACTCACATGGCTTTCTCTACTCTTGTACAAAGTATTTTTACAAACGCTTATTCTCCATCTAGTTCATGTTAATCGAGATGAACATTTGCAAACTCTATCTTATTGCTAATTTTCTTGTAGATGTAGGGTAAAATATATTTACAAGGGCAATATAGAAAAACAGTAGCCTTTAAGCACATACATATCTCTTAATAGCTGGTTGCTAGGTGCAGCACCATTCCCTTTGCCACAGATTATAACTCTTTGTATATCCAAGACAAAAAAATGAATAACGAATTCCCATTTGAGAAGATTATTGAAAAATTTAAGGGAATAACAAGCAATATCTCTAAAATGGTTCACTCAACAAATAAACTGTATATGACATAAATTGTGTATTTTAACGCGATCTACATTTGTAGTGTAGTAAAATTTTGTCTATCTCTTATGGTTTACCAGTTATGCAAAAGTCGTTCACAATAAAGAATACTTTTGGAGACATTCCCAGAAAATTCAAGGTATACATTTTATTTGTCATAAAAATATCTTAAACATATAATATTTTAATCAAAATCGTTAGAGCAATTTTTGAGAAAATTAAAATTTTCGAAAAATGTTACATGTAAAGGGTACTCTGGGGTGAGGGGATTTTCTTGAAAACCTTCGTGTCGCATCCTTGGAAGATACTGAACCCAAATACCAAGTTTGGTGTTTATCCGACTGTTCGTTTCTGAGTTATGCTGTTCACAGACACACAAACACAGACAGACACACACACGGACATGTTTCCAAAAATGCTTTTTTTGGATTCAGGGGGTCTCAAAACATGTATTTCCGGTGAAATCTCGGTATCGAAATTTTGGGTGGAATACAATACTTCCCCTACTTACTATACGTAGTAGAGAAAGTAAAAATGAATAACGAATTCCCATTTGAGAAAATAAGTATTGAAAAATTTAAGGGAATAACAAGCAATATCTCTAAAATGGTTCACTCAACAAATAAACTGTATATGACATAAGTTGTGTATTTTAACGCGATCTACATTTTTTGTGTAGTAACATTTTGTCCATCTCTTATGGTTTACCAGTTATGCAAAAGTCGTTCACAATGAAGAATACTTTTGGAGACATTCCCAGAAAATTCGAGATATACATTTCATTTCTTATGACATTATCTTAAACATATGATATTTTCATCAAAATCGTTAGGCCATTTTTGAGAAAATTAAAATTTTCGAAAAATCTTCCATGTAAAGGGTAGTCTGGGGTGGGGGGATTTTCTTGAAAACCTTCGTGTCGCATCTCTGGAAGATACTGAACCTAAATACCAAGTTTGGTGCTTATCCGACTGTTCAACAATTGTGAAAATTTTCAATAATGCAGTGTTGCTATTATGGCCAGAGGGAATTATGTATGAAAATGTAGTTTTGTTTTTATCTGACGTGGCCCCATATATGGTTAAGGCAGGAGGGGGGGGTTAAAACTGCTTTATAGTAGACTGATTCATGAAACATGCTTGGCGCATGCAATGCATCGCCTGAGTGAAACTGTGCGCTTAAATTTTCCTACTGTTAATAGTTTAATATCAAGCGTAGGTTTTCCTTAAATCTCGGAGTAGAATCAGTTTGTTAAAACAGTTGGCTCCAGGAATTCCACTTCCTCCTGAACCGATCATTACGAGATGGGGGACCTGGTTACATGCTGCCATATATTATTGTAACAATTTTGACATTATGGAGAACATACTTCAAGAACTAAATGAAAACGAAGCAGAAAGCATTGTTGAAGCGAAGGGTACTATATGTAGGGATGGGATAAAGGACGTACCACTTGTCACAAACTTAACTTTAATAGAAAGTCTCTCACTGAAGCTAAAATTTGCGCCAGGTCAAGTTGCAAAAAAAGAGGTTGAAAATTTTTAATATGTACTACAAAAAAAATCCAGGATAGCATATATTACAACATATTGCAAATATCATTTCTGGTAAAACGGAGAGCAAATTGTTGGACATTGAAGAAACATTGTCGCTGGAAGAAATTGTAAAGTTTAAATATGCACCTATAACGTCTGTTGTTGCCGAACGTTGTTTTTCTCAGTACAAATCAATTCACAGAAGCAACAGATAATTGTTTCTGTTTTCAAACCTTAAAATGGTTGCTGTTACACAATGCAATGGGAAGAATTAAGTTCACTTCAGCAGCAGCTGTTCCAGTCCACAAATTCCGTGAGTTTTACATTAATTTGTTATTTTGGTGGATTATAATGTTAACTTGTATTTTCCAATGTAGCGAATATTGAATGAACTCACAATGTGGATTTTTAAAAATTATTATTTCACAATTTTTGTGAGATTTTGGATAGCACATATTTTCTAGATTGTTAATGCATATATCGCTGTTTTAAACCGCATAATTACATACATATTTTACGTTTTTTAATGCATAACTATCCGAACCCTACTCTTGACGGTCTGAGTGCTGAGAAACCCTGTCACAGTCATCCTTTACTGCCTAGTCTCTCAGTACAGTTGTACTTGCCAGTTGTAGATACTTTTGGCAGTGAAATGCGGAAAATAATTCTGCTATCTTCAGCTGTCCTTGCTTCGCTGGCTTTCGTATTGTTACAAGCGGATGGTGGTTGTTCTCTTCTAGATTCCATGTTTCAACCTAACCCAAATTTTAAATAGCAAGTTTCAGTAGTAAAGGTTTTGAGATTAGGCAGTTAAGGATCACCAACGGTCATGTGGAATACAGTGCTATCTCTTTCTACTTTCCATGTTTCAACTTAAAACAAATGCACTATAGATGAAGTGGCATTTCACCAATATTTGTACCTCGCCACACTTATTTTTAAATCTATCTATCTTACCACGTATGTGGGTTTTTACTACAAACCTATTTCCCTATTACTTTCTCTACTACGTATAGTAAGTAGGGGAAGTATTGCATTCCACCCAAAAATTCGATACCGAGATTTCACCGGAAATACATGTTTTGAGACCTCCAGAATCCAAAAAAAGCATTTTCGGAAACATGTCCGTGTGTGTGTCTGTGTGTGTGTGTGTGTGTTTGTGTGTGTGTGTGTGTGTGAACAGCATAACTCAAAAACGAACAGTCGGATAAACACCAAACTTGGTATTTAGGTTCAGTATCTTACAGAGATGCGACACGAAGATTTTCAAGAAATTCCCCCCACCCCAGACTACCCTTTACATGGAACATTTTTCGAAAATTTTAATTTTCTCAAAAATGGCTCTAACGATTTTGATGAAAATATCATATGTTTAAGATAATGTTATGAGAAATGAAATGTATATCTCGAATTTTCTGGGAATGTCTCCAAAAGTATTCTTCATTATGAACGACTTTTGCATAACTGGTAAACCATAAGAGATAGACAAAATTTTACTACACAAAAAATGTAGATCGCGTTAAAATACACAACTTATATCATATACATTTTTTTTGTTCAGTGAACCGTTTTCGAGATATTGCTTGTTATTTTCTTAAATTTTCCAATACTTATACTTTTTCTCAAATTCGTTATTCATTTTTTTGTCCTGGACATGCAAAGAGAATGGAATGCGCCACATAGCAACCAGCGATAAAATATTTGACTATCGCTTAAAACCTAGCATATTTCCCTTGCATCTACAAGAAAATTAGCAATAAGATTGACATCTCGATATCTCGATTAACATGAAGCATATGGAGAATAGGCGTTTGTAAAATTAGATTGTACAAGAGTAGAGAAAGTCATGTGAGTGTAACACATCAGATTTTTTTTACTAGGTTAAAACATATGATGTTAAATGTCACGAAACAATGTTTCCTGAGACCGAAAATGTAAATTTTATTCTTCATGTTTTTGCATATTTTCGATTATTTCGCAATTGCATAATATTTAGAGAATGTCGTTACAATTATACATATTTTAGATTTTTCACAAGAAAATGTTTTAAAAAATGTAATTGATTACGTATTTCAAAACAAATTAATAAAATAAAATAAAGCCTGAGACAATAAACGGCAAGCGGTAGGTATCGCATTTTCAAAGAGTTTCCGATTGTTAACGCGGGGAGTATTATATCAAAGAACTGCCGATGTAATCTTATTCATTGGGACGATAATACAGATGCAGTTTGGTTTTGTTTGTGCGTGTAAAGTGATTGCGTTAACTTCCTACTCAACTAAATATATTTGTACGTGAAAACGAATGGACTAGTTCAAATTTATTACAAATGGAATAATTTTATTTTGTGTTGCGTGCGAAAGGCGTATAAGTGCAGCCGCTCGTTTCCAAGTGACGCAACATTTAAAAACAGTAAAACATTTTTAAAAATCTGATGTGTTACACTCACATGACTTTCTCTACTCTTATACAAACTGTTTTTACAAACGCTTATTCTCCATCTACTTCATGTTAATCGAGATAAACATTTGCAGACTCTATCTTATTGCTAATTTTCTTATAGATGTAAGAGGAATATATATTTACATCGGCAATATAGAAATACAGTAGCCTTTAAGCACATGCATATCTCTTATTAGCTGGTTGCTGGTGCTGCACCATTCACTTTGCCACAGATTAATATTCTTTGCATATCCAAGACAAAAAAAATCTGATGTGTTACACTCACATGACTTTCTCTACTCTTGTACAAAGTATATTTACAAACGCTTATTCTCCATCTAGTTCATGTTCATCGAGATGAACATTTGCAAACTCTATCTTATTGCTAATTTTCTTGTAGATGTAGGGGAAAATATATTTACAAGGGCAATATAGAAAAACAGTAGCCTTTAAGCACATACATATCTCTTAATAGCTGGTTGCTAGGTGCAGCACCATTCCCTTTGCCACAGATTATAACTCTTTGTATATCCAAGACAAAAAAAATGAATAACGAATTCCCATTTGAGAAAATTATTGAAAAATTTAAGGGAATAACAAGCAATATCTCGAAAATAGTTCACTCAACAAAAAAAATGTATATGACATAAATTGTGTATTTTAACGCGATCTACATTTTTTGTGTAGTAAAATTTTGTCTACCTCTTATGGTTTACCAGTTATGCAAAAGTCGTTCACAATATAGAATACTTTTGGAGACATTCCCAGAAAATTCAAGGTATACATTTTATTTGTCATAAAAATATCTTAAACATATAATATTTTAATCAAAATCGTTAGAGCAATTTTTGAGAAAATTAAAATTATCGAAAAATGTTACATGTAAAGGGTACTCTGGGGTGGGAGGATTTTCTTGAAAACCTTCGTGTCGCATCCTTGGAAGATACTGAACCCAAATACCAAGTTTGGTGTTTATCCGACTGTTCGTTTCTGAGTTATGCTGTTCACAGACACACAAACACAGACAGACACACACGGACATGTTTCCAAAAATGCTTTTTTTGGATTCAGGGGGTCTCAAAGCATGTATTTCCGGTGAAAGCTCGGTATCGAAATTTTGGGTGGAATACAATACTTCCCCTACTTACTATACGTAGTAGAGAAAGTAAAAATGAATAACGAATTCCCATTTGAGAAAATAAGTATTGAAAAATTTAAGGGAATAACAAGCAATATCTCTAAAATGGTTCACTCAACAAATAAACTGTATATGACATAAATTGTGTATTTTAACGCGATCTACATTTGTAGTGTAGTAAAATTTTGTCTATCTCTTATGGTTTACCAGTTATGCAAAAGTCGTTCACAATAAAGAATACTTTTGGAGACATTCCCAGGAAATTCAAGATATACATTTTATTTGTCATAAAAATATTTTAAACATTTGATATTTTAATCAAAATCGTTAGAGCCATTTTTGAGAACATTAAAATTATCGAAAAATTTACCATGTAAAGGGTAGTCTGGGGTGGGGGGACTTTCTTGAAAACCTTCGTGTCGCATTTCTGGAAGATACTGAATCTAAATACTAAGTTTGGTGTTTATCCGACTGTTCGTTTTTGAGTTATGCTGTTCACATCCACACAGACACACACACACACACACACACACACACACACACGGACATATTTCCAAAAATGCTTTTTTTGGATTCAGGGGGTCTCAAAACATGTATTTCCGGTGAAATCTCGGTATCGAATTTTTGGGTGGAATGCAATACCTCCCCTACTTACTATACGTAGTAGAGAAAGTAAAAATCTGATGTGTTATACTCACATGACTTTCTCTACTCTTCTACAATCTAATTTTACAAACGCTTATTCTCCATATGCTTCATGTCAATCGAGATATCGAGGTGTCAATCTTATTGCTAATTTTCTTGTAGATGCAAGGGGAATATGGTAGCTTTTAAGCGATAGTCAAATATTTTAACGCTGGTTGCTATGTGGAGTATTCCATTCTCTTTGCATGTCCAGGACATAAAAAAATCTGATGTGTTACACTTACATGACTTTTTCTACTGTTGTACAAACTATTTTTACAAACGCTTATTCTCCATATGCTTCATGTTATTCGAGATATCGAGATGTCAATCTTATTGGTAATTTTCATGTAGATGCAAGGGGAATATGGTAGGTTTTAAGCGATAGTCAAATATTTTAACGCTGGTTGCTATGTGGCGCATTCCATTCTCTTTGCATGTCCAGGACATAAAAAAAATGAATAACGAATTTGAGAAAAAGTATAAGTATTGGAAAATTTAAGGGAATAACAAGCAATATCTCGAAAACGGTTCACTCAACAAAAGAAATGTGTATGACATAAATTGTGTATTTTAACGCGATCTACATTTTTTGTGTAGTAAAATTTTGTCTATCTCTTATGGTTTACCAGTTATGCAAAAGTCGTTCACAATGAAGAATACTTTTGGAGACATTCCCAAAAAATTCGAGATATACGTTTGATTTCTCATGACAATATCTTAAACATATGATATTTTAATCAAAATCGTTAGAGCCATTTTCGAGAAAATTAAACTTTTCGAAAAATGTTCCATGTAAAGGGTAGTCTGGGGTGGGGGGAGTTTCTTGAAAACCTTCGTGTCGCATCTCTGGAAGATACTGAACCTAAATACCAAGTTTGGTGTTTATACGACTGTTCGTTTTTGAGTTATGCTGTTCACAGGCACACAGACAGACACACACACGGACATGTTTCCAAAAATGCTTTTTTTGGATTCAGGGGGTCTCAAAACATATATTTCCGGTGAAATCTCGGTATCGAATTTTTGGGTGGAGTACAATACTTCCCCTACTTACTATACGTAGTAGAGAAAGTAAAAAAAAATCTGATGTGCTACATTCACATGACTTTCTCTACTCTTGTACGAACTATTTTTACAAACGTCTATTCTCCATATGCTTCATGTTAATCGAGATATCGAGATGTCAATCTTATTGCTAATTTTCTTGTAGATGCAAGGGGAACATGGTAGGTTATAAGCGATAGTCAAATCTTTTAAGCGCTGGTTGCTATGTGGTGCATTCTATTCTGTTTGCATATCCAGGACATAAAAAATCTGATGTGTTACACTCACATGACTTTCTCTATTCTTGTACAATCTATTTTTACAAACGCCTATTCTCCATATGCTTTATGTTAATCGAGATATCGAGATGTCAATCTTATTGCTAATTTTCTTGTAGATGCAAGGGGAATATGGTAGCTTTTAAGCGATGGTCAAATATTTTAACGCTGGTTGCTATGTGTCGAATTCCATTCTCTTTGCAAGTCCAGGACATAAAAAAATGAATAACGAATTTGAGAAAAAGTATAAGTATTGGAAAATTTAAGGGAATAACAAGCAATATCTCGAAAACGGTTCACTCAACAAAAGAAATGTATATAACATAAGTTGTGTATTTTAACGAGATCAACATTTTTTGTGTAGTAAAATTTTGTCTATCTCTTATGGTTTACCAGTTATGCAAAAGTCGTTCACAATGAAGAATACTTTTGGAGACATTCCCAGAAAATTCGAGATATACATTTCATTTCTCATGGCATTATCTTAAACATATGATATTTTAAACAAAATCGTTAGAGCCATTTTTGAGAAAATTAAAATTTTCGAAAAATGTTCCATGTAAAGGGTAGTCTGGGGTGGGGGGATTTTCTTGAAAACCTTCGTGTCGCATCTCTGGAAGATACTGAACCTAAATACCAAGTTTGGTGTTTATCCGACTGTTCGTTTTTGAGTTATGCTGTTCACACACACACACAGACACACACACACACAGACACACACACACACAGACACACACACGGACATGTTTCCAAAAATGCTTTTTTTGGATTCAGGAGGTCTCAAAACATGTATTTCCGGTGAAATCTCGGTATCGAATTTTTGGGTGGAATGCAATACTTCCCCTACTTACTATACGTAGTAGAGAAAGTAAAAATTGAATAACGAATTTGAGAAAATGTATTGGAAAATTTAAGGAAATAACAAGCAATATCTCGAAAATGGTTCACTCAACTAAAAAAATGTATATGACATAAGTTGTGTATTTTAACGCGATCTACATTTGTTGTGTAGTAAAATTGTGTCTATCTCTTATGGTTTACCAGTTATGCAAAAGTCGTTCACAATAAAGAATACTTTTGGAGACATTCCCAGGAAATTCAAGGTATACATTTTATTTGACATAAAAATATCTTAAACATATGATATTTTAATCAAAATCGTTAGAGCCATTTTTGAGAAAATTAAAATTTTCGAAAAATCTTCCATGTAAAGGGTACTCTGGGGTGGGGGGATTTTCTTGAAAACCTTCGTGTCGCATCCTTGGAAGATACTGAAGCCAAATACCAAGTTTGGTGTTTATCCGACTGTTCGTTTCTGAGTTATGTTGTTCACAGAGAGACAGACACACAGACACACACACGGACATGTTTCCAAAAATGCTTTTTTTGGATTCAGGGGTCTCAAAACATGTATTTCCGGTGAAATCTCGATATCGAAATTTTGGGTGGAATACAATACTTCCCCTACTTACTATACGTAGTAGAGAAAGTAATGAATAACGAATTTGAGAAAAAGTACAAGTATTGGAAAATTTAAGGAAATAACAAGCAATATCTCGAAAACGGTTCACTCAAAAGAAATGTATATGACATAAGTTGTGTATTTTAACGCGATCTACATTTTTTGTGTAGTAACATTTTGTCTATCTCATGGTTTACCAGTTATGCAAAAGTCGTTCACAATGAAGAATACTTTTGGAGACATTCCCAGAAAATTCGAGATATACATTTCATTTCTTATGACATTATCTTAAACATATGATATTTTCATCAAAATCGTTAGAGCCATTTTTGAGAAAATTAAAATCTTCGAAAAATCTTCCATGTAAAGGGTAGTCTGGGGTGGGGGGATTTTCTTGAAAACCTTCGTGTCCCATCTCTGGAAGATATTGAACCTAAATACCAAGTTTGTGTGCTTATCCGACTGTTCAACAATTGTGAAAATTTTCAATAATGCAGTGTTGCTATTATGGCCAGAGGGAATTATGTATGAAAATGTAGTTTTGTTTTTATCTGACGTGGCCCCATATATGGTTAAGGCAGGAGGGGGGGGGTTAAAACTGCTTTATAGTAGACTGATTCATGAAACATGCTTGGCGCATGCAATGCATCGCCTGAGTGAAACTGTGCGCTTAAATGTTCCTACTGTTAATAGTTTAATATCAAGCGTAGGTTTTCCTTAAATCTCGGAGTAGAATCAGTTTGTTAAAACAGTTGGCTCCAGGAATTCCACTTCCTCCTGAACCGATCATTACGAGATGGGGGACCTGGTTACATGCTGCCATATATTATTGTAACAATTTTGACATTATGGAGAACATACTTCAAGAACTAAATGAAAACGAAGCAGAAAGCATTGTTGAAGCGAAGGGTACTATATGTAGGGATGGGATAAAGGACGTACCACTTGTCACAAACTTAACTTTAATAGAAAGTCTCTCACTGAAGCTAAAATTTGCGCCAGGTCAAGTTGCAAAAAAAGAGGTTGAAAATTTTTAATATGTACTACAAAAAAAATCCAGGATAGCATATATTACAACATATTGCAAATATCATTTCTGGTAAAACGGAGAGCAAATTGTTGGACATTGAAGAAACATTGTCGCTGGAAGAAATTGTAAAGTTTAAATATGCACCTATAACGTCTGTTGTTGCCGAACGTTGTTTTTCTCAGTACAAATCAATTCACAGAAGCAACAGATAATTGTTTCTGTTTTCAAACCTTAAAATGGTTACTGTTACACAATGCAATGGGAAGAATTAAGTTCACTTCAGCAGCAGCTGTTCCAGTCCACAAATTCCGTGAGTTTTACATTAATTTGTTATTTTGGTGGATTATAATGTTAACTTGCATTTTCCAATGTAGCGAATATTGAATGAACTCACAATGTGGATTTTTAAAAATTATTATTTCACAATTTTTGTGAGATTTTGGATAGCACATATTTTCTAGATTGTTAATGCATATATCGCTGTTTTAAACCGCATAATTACATACATATTTTACGTTTTTTAATGCATAACTATCCGAACCCTACTCTTGACGGTCTGAGTGCTGAGAAACCCTGTCACAGTCATCCTTTACTGCCTAGTCTCTCAGTACAGTTGTACTTGCCAGTTGTAGATACTTTTGGCAGTGAAATGCGGAAAATAATTCTGCTATCTTCAGCTGTCCTTGCTTCGCTGGCTTTCGTATTGTTACAAGCGGATGGTGGTTGTTCTCTTCTAGATTCCATGTTTCAACCTAACCCAAATTTTAAATAGCAAGTTTCAGTAGTAAAGGTTTTGAGATTAGGCAGTTAAGGATCACCAACGGTCATGTGGAATACAGTGCTATCTCTTTCTACTTTCCATGTTTCAACTTAAAACAAATGCACTATAGATGAAGTGGCGTTTCACCAATATTTGTACCTCGCCACACTTATTACTTTCTCTACTACGTATAGTAAGTAGGGGAAGTATTGCATTCCACCCAAAAATTCGATACCGAGATTTCACCGGAAATACACGTTTTGAGACCTCCTGAATCCAAAAAAAGCATTTTTGGAAACATGTCCGTGTGTGTGTCTGTGTGTGTGTCTGTGTGTGTGTCTGTGTGTCTGTGAACAGCATAACTCAAAAACGAACAATCGGATAAGCACCAAACTTGGTATTTAGGTTCAGTATCTTCCAGAGATGCGACACGAAGGTTTTCAAGAAAATCCCCCCACCCCAGACTACCCTTTACATGGAACATTTTTCGAAAATTTTAATTTTCTCAAAAATGGCTCTAACGATTTTGATGAAAATATCATATGTTTAGGGTAATGTCATGAGAAATGAAATGTATATCTCGAATTTTCTGGGAATGTCTCCAAAAGTATTCTTCATTGTGAACGACTTTTGCATAACTGGTAAACCATAAGAGATAGACAAAATTTTACTACACAAAAAATGTAGATCGCGTTAAAATACACAACTTATGTCATATACATTTCTTTTGTTGAGTGAACCGTTTTCGAGATATTGCTTGTTATTTCCTTAAATTTTCCAATACTTATACTTTTTCTCAAATGCGTTTTTCATTTTTTTTTTTTTTTTATGTCCTGGACATGCAAAGAGAATGGAATGCGTCACATAGCAACCAGCGTTAAAATATTTGACTATCGCTTAAAAGCTACCATATTTTCCTTGCATCTACAAGAAAATTACCAATAAGATTGACATCTCGATATCTCGATTAACATGAAGCATATGGAGAATAGGCGTTTGTAAAATTAGGTTGTACAAGAGTAGAGAAAGTTATGTGAGTGTAACACATCAGATTTTTTTTAAATCTATCTATCTTACCACGTATGTGGGTTTTTACTACAAACCTATTTCCCTATTACTTTCTCTACTACGTATAGTAAGTAGGGGAAGTATTGCATTCCACCCAAAAATTCGATACCGAGATTTCACCGGAAATACATGTTTTGAGACCTCCTGAATCCAAAAAAAGCATTTTTGGAAACATGTCCGTGTGTGTGTCTGTGAACAGCATAACTCAAAAACAAACAGTCGGATAAACACCAAACTTGGTATTTAGGTTCAGTATCTTACAGAGATGCGACACGAAGATTTTCAAGAAAATCCCCCCACCCCAGACTACCCTTTACATGGAACATTTTTCGAAAATTTTAATTTTCTCAAAAATGGCTCTAACGATTTTGATGAAAATATCATATGTTTAAGATAATGTTATGAGAAATGAAATGTATATCTCGAATTTTCTGGGAATGTCTCCAAAAGTATTCTTCATTATGAACGACTTTTGCATAACTGGTAAACCATAAGAGATAGACAAAATTTTACTACACAAAAAATGTAGATCGCGTTAAAATACACAACTTATATCATATACATTTCTTTTGTTGAGTGAACCGTTTTCGAGTTATTGCTTGTTATTTCCTTAAATTTTCCAATACTTATACTTTTTCTCAAATTCGTTATTCATTTTTTTATGTCCTGGACATGCAAAGAGAATGGAATGCGCCACAATGCAACCAGCGATAAAATATTTGACTATCGCTTAAAACCTAGCATATTCCCCTTGCATCTACAAGAAAATTACAAATAAGATTGATATCTCGATTAATATGAAGCATATGGAGAATAGGCGTTTGTAAAAATAGATTGTACAAGAGTAGAGAAAGTCATGTGAGTGTAACACATCAGATTTTTTTTTTGTACTGCGGTACTCTGTTGTAGAAGCAACGGGGATGTCCGACCACGCGACTTGTGGCATGGAAGTAGTCTTCCTCACAGAACACCTTTCTTTCTTTCTTTCTTTCTCGTTGCTCAACCTCCTGGGCCGAGCTTACCAAGCTTACTGTATGGTTACTATAGCAACTGTGACGTCACCTACTTGAGTTTGTCTTATGGGGGGCATGGGGTGGAGTATAGATGGAATTCTTGTTCCCCGCTGCTTCAACTTGAGAGGCAATCACTGCTTCATTACGAATGCCGGCGGAGAGAGCCGAATGACAAAGCGAAGAATGGGGTACACCTATGTACATGGAAATTTCATTGGAAATACACTATTTAAGCCTAAAATAAAAACTTTAGATAAAGGTTCAGTAAACATCTAGTTCTTTTTGCTTCTCTACTACGAATACTAGGTAGTGGAGGTATTGTATTCCACCCAAAAATTCGATGTTGAGAGTGGATTAATGTTATTTATTTAACATTATTGTAGCCCCACGTTGTGGTAGCCAATTTGCGATGGTAAGTTTATAATGTTATTTGTGTATGTGTGTTTACTTCACGTGGTGAAGCCATTTTGTGACGTAATTCTTTGTTAGGTTTGTAGCTCCATCTGGTGTTAGCAATTTGCGGCAGTATTAGTGTTAGTTTGAAAGAATTCTACTGTTATTTTATTTAATTTTTGTTCACTGTCCTCCGGCTAGCTATGATCTTTTGGTCAAGCACTTCTCTTTATACAGGTTGTGTAAACGGAAAGGAATCTTTTATCCAAAGATAACACTGATGAAGGAATTTGTTTTACACTTTTATTGTCGAACACATTTACTATCACATTTACACATTGATCTTGACGCTCGCCAAACTGAAACTGTTATAACAACTTCTTACTGATCACTTTTAATCCACGTACTTTAACCTTTTGTATAATTAACTTTACCATACTTGAGATTTTTCATAACTCTTATACGCGTAACTTGCGAATCGATAGCCGACGTGTAATATTTCTGCTGGACTGAAGGCGACGTGTATCATACAAAATATTTTCGACGAACTGACGGACTGAAGGCGTGTAGTGTACAAAGAATTTTGATGAACTGACGGGGTCCAGCAATCCAGCAATCGAGAACAGGTCGCCCAGGTTCACCTGGGCGGAATATAATCGCCACAGTACCTAGCCGCGTATGCGGCTTTACCTGTGCGATATAGAAGGATAAAAAGAATGTACACAAGCTTTTGATTTATGTCTGTCTTGGGCGGGGTTTAGCTTTCTGCGCTACCATTGGCTGGGTCTCGGTGTCCCCTCATGGGCGGACTAGCGACCATGTGGTGACCAAGCCCAATGCTGCTTAACTTGGGCGACCGCTTGTGTGGTCGTCAAGTTAAGCAGGTCGGCATGGCAGCAAAGCAAGATGGGAATGCAGGTAATGGAATGGGGGTACTCAAGTTGGCGGCAGGGCGGGTCGTTGTTAGATGGTCAGTCATCAACTAGCGACCGGGCCCAATGCTGCTTAGCTTGGGGAGGTTTGTGAGTTGAGGGATTGGCAGACCTCAGCCTCGGGGGCCCAAGCCGTCTTTCGGCAACCGGTAGCTCTTCCTCCGCCGTGGCGCCTTGTGGTCATAGCGGCCCAAAGAGTTAACCAGCTGGTTGGTGTGGTAGGTGAGTTTCGTGTACATGGTGCGGGTTCTCTCCCGCACCACGTCCACGATGTATGGGAGACCGGAATGGGTATGTAGGATATGACGGGGTCTTTACCTCTAACCTACCTTTTATACTCCTACACCCAGATATGCCTAAAGATTATAACTGAGCTGCAATTGGCTAATAAAACGCGCCAACATTAGCGTCTATTTTTATATCCAATGAAAATTATGAATACATATGCTCTAGGGAAATGTTCCAGCAAATTCTAAGAAAAACGCGCCAACATTACGTAACTTCCTCGTCTCCAATAATGATAAACAGCTCACCCCCTCGCTGCATTATTGCACGCTATTATTGTCAGTTTCAGTAAGGCCGTATAAACTTACTTCTCAACAATAATTACAATCAATATACATCTCAAATCAATGTCACATAAAAATGCATATTCATATTACAATCATTATTTACATTTAAATAATTTATGATACAAATTACTGCATCAATGTCGAGATTTCACCGGAAATATGCTTTGAGGCCCACCGAATCAAAAAAAAAAGAGCAGTTTGGAAAAAGCTTCGCGCTTTTGTGTGTGTGTGTGTGTGTGTGTGTGTGTGTGTGTGTGTGTGAGAGAGAGAGAGAGAGAGAGAGAGAGAGAGAGAGAGAGAGAGAACAGCATAACTCAAAAACGAAAATTCGGATAAATATCAAACTTGGTCTTTAAGTATCTTTCAAAGATACGACACCAAGATTTTTATAAAAATCCCCCACCCCAACTACCCTATACTCGGAACATTTTTCGAAATTCTTGATTTTCTAAACAATGGCTCTAACGATTTTTATTAAAATACCATGTATTAAAGATATTTATTTACATGACAAAATGTACATCTTGAATTTTCTGGGAATAGCCTATGAAGTGTCCTCTTTATTCGGAAGGAATTTTATATAATCTTGTATAACTGGAAAACCTTAAACTATTGACGAAAACTTACTGCACAAAAAAATGTAGATATTTTAAAACACACAATTTACTCCAAATAACTTTTTTTTTTTTTTGTATAAGCCATTTCTGAGATATCCGTTATTAACGGATCGAATTGTTCATTACTTGGTGATTCTTTTCAAGTCCTGTCAACATTCAGCTGTTTCTCCCGATTGCATGGGGAAAGGTATGGAATTTTAAGGTCAGTGTATAGCGTCCAATTCTTAAACATTTGACTATCGCTGTTTCCTCTGTATCTGTAACGAAATGAGTAATGCAGCTGTTTCTGCAATGGTTTATTTGGATTAAAATGAAATAGATGGAAAAAATAAGATTTAGTAAGAATAAGTTTATATACTTTCAATAAACGATAGAAGGTTTGAAGTCATGTGAATGTGTCACATCAGATATTTTTTACATACCAGTGAATGAGATGAGTATTATTAATGAGTAATTAAATGAGCCACGAGTTCAGAGAGCTTGGAGAACTCATTGTTTGTTTGCGATAAGATAAAAACCAGAAGAAAACAAATCATGTGTTATATTCACATTACCTTTTCTATCCTCTATCACTTACTAATGGGTATAAAACTATTCCTACAAAAGCTTATTACTTTCTCTTCCTCCTACACATTAGGTAGAGAAGGTAATGCATGCCACCCAAAAATTTGATAACGAGATTTCACCGAAAATACACGTTTTAAGGCTCACTGAATCAAAAAAATCCTTTTTAGAAAAATGTCCGTGTGTGTCTGTGAACAGCATAACTCAAAAATAAAAGTCAGAGAAATACCAGACTTGGTAGTTGGGCTCACTACCTTCCAAAGATACGACACAAAGATTTTCAAGAAAATTCCCCCACCACAAACTACCCTTTACATGGAACATTATTAGAATTTATGATTTTCTAAGAAAATGACTAACGATTTTTATTAAAATACCATATATTAAAGATACTTACATTACAAATAAAATTTATATCTTGAATTTTCTGGTAATAGCCTGTGAAGTCTACTTCATTTGGAAGGAATTTTATATAATCTTGTAGGTAAAACTGGTAAACGTTAAGGCTTAGGCAATATACGAAAACGTACTACACAAAAAATGTACATCTTTTTAAAACACAGAATTTATTTAAAATGCGTTTTTTGTGGCATAAGCCGTTTCTGAGATATCCCTTATTAAAGGTTCGAATTTCAATATTGTCATACTTAAGTCCCATCGAGTTTTCAGCTGTTTCTCCCGATTGCATGGAAACAGTATGGAATTTAAGGCCGGCATATAGATCCAGTTCTTAAACATTTGACTATCGCTGTTCTCTTTGTATCTGTAACGAAATGTGTAATGTAGCTATTCCTGCAAGGTTTATTTGGATTCAGATGTAGTAGACAGAAAAATAAGCTTTAGTAAGAATAGTTTGTGTACCCACTAATAAAGATAGAGGGTAGAGAAAGTAATGTGAATGCATCACATCAGATTTTTTCTATCTACTTCATTTTAATCGAGACAAACTTATGCAGAAATATCTATAGTAAATATTTCGTTGTAGTTATATATTCAAAGAGACAGCAACAGTCAAATGTTTAAAAGCTGGACGCTATATGCTGGCCATAAAATTCAACACTGTTTCCGTGCAGTTGCTAGAAACGACTGAAAATGTACAGGACTTTGGTAATTATCCAACTTTTCGTTTTTAAAATATGCTGTTCACAGACAGACACACACGCACGCGCGCGGATCTTTTTCTAAAAAATCTTGTTACATGTACCCTCTAGCCCTTATTAGTGGGTATACAAATTATTCTTACAAAAGTTTATTTTCCTATTTCATTATAATTGAGAATAACTTTCCCGGAAGTGGCTGCATTACACATTTCGTTATAGAAACAAAGAGAATAGTCAAGTATTTTAGAACTGGACGCTTTATGCTGGCCTTAAAATTCCATACTATTTCTATGACATCGCGAGAAAAGCTGAAAGTCGACATGACTTTAAAAGGATGACTAAATATTGAACAATTCGAACCATTAATAGCGGAAATCTACGAAATAGCTTGTCATAAAAAGGTTATTTGAAATAAATCGTGTGTTTTAAAAATATATAGATACATTTTTTGTGTAGTAGATATGTTTTCGTCCATTGTTTAACGTTTACCAGTTATACAGATTACGCAAAATTCATTCCGAATGAAGAGGACTTCAGAGGTTATTCCCAGAAAATTCAAGATATACATTGTATTGGTTATGTAAACATCATTAATATATGGTATTTTAATCAAAATCGTTAGAGCCATTTCTTAGAAAATCAAAATTTTGAAAAATGCTCCATATATGGGATATTTGGAGTGGGGATTTCTCGAAAATCATTGTGTTGCATCTTTGGAAGCTACTGAACCTAAATAGCAAGTCTGGTATTTATCCGATTTTTGTTTTTGAGTTATGCTGTTCATAGACACACACACACACACACACACACACACACGCACACACACGTTTTTTTCTAAACGTTTACAAATATGTGGTACAAAAGAAATTAAACATTCAGGTAAATGTTGCAATCTTAGCTCCAAACGATCGTGGTTTATGGAATTTTCATAGTTGTGCTCCTCTGCAGAAATTGTTTTGTTGACCATGCTTTCTTTTTAGCAATAAAAGCAAAGTTTGGAATAGAGAAAGATTTGCTGCTTTGTTAAATACTCGTATAACACGATCACTTCACAAACACTCAGATTCGTCAGAACATTTAAGGTGCCAGGTTAATTTGAAAGCTTTAGAAATAAATAAAAATATAATAATTTCAGAAACCCTAAAAGGAAAATGCTAGACTCGTATACCATGCAGTTCAATGTAAAGGTACGCTTGAACAGGCTTTTGCTATGGTTAGTGATTGATGCATTACTATATTTAAGTAAGCAAGAATTAGCATTTCGCGGTAACGATGAAATAATAGACTCAACAAATCATTGGAATTTTAAGGAACTGTTGACGTTGCTGGTATCAAGGAGTCCTGTAGAAATACAGAATCAATATTCTAAGATAAAAAGTGTGTTCAGTGGCGAATCAAAAAGTATGCAAAATGAACTAATCGATTGCATTTCACACTACATCAATGCGTTTGTAAAAACTGAATTGGAAAGTGCTGGATTTTTTTCTGTCCAGGTAGAAGGTACAACGGATATTACACAGCTGTCTCAGAGTTCTGTAATAGTGAAGTTTATTAATGCTGAGTGACCTCTAGAGAAGCGCTTCTTAGGTTTCTATGATGTAATTGCCGAAGAACACCAGAAACTTTGTTTACTTTATAACACATCTTGGAACCATTTGACTTTGAGTACAAATCAGTGGGGAGTGTTATGATGGTGATGTCTGGCCATTTAAATGGACTCAGAAAAAAATTAAGGAAAAAGCTCGTTTAGTAGTATTTGTACACTGTTTGGCACATTGTTCAAATCTAGTGTTACAACAGAGTTGCATAAAAATACAAATGTGTCGTATGTTTTTTTTTTTTCTATTACTGGAATTCTACCTTTTTCCATTATTCAACAAAGAGAACCTAGCAACTACTTCATCGGCACCATGCATTGGAACTGTTAACAGCTGTCCGCTGGAGTTATCCAACTCGAAATTAATGCGTGTAAATTACACAGTGCAATAATTGTGGATGACTGGAAAAAGTCGAAAGAAGATTTCAATGTCATAGTTAGCTGTGAACAGTCTGATGATAATTCCACTCAACTTGCCAGAAGTTTGAACGATTTTGAATTTACATCTCTGGCAGTAATGTTGCATGACATATTTTGTTTGACAGATATACTGTTCGATGTTTTGCAGAAGAGGTCATTGGATATTAACTACTGCATATAAAAAATAAGAACTAGTTATGATATGCTGAGAAACAAGAGGAACGGACACTAGTTTTCAATTATCCTTGAAAAGGCCAGCAAAATGATGGTTATGCGCCTCTCACATGAGTGCAGCTGCCTTTCACAGGATGAATGTGTTCAGATGTATTGAGCCTTGTATTATGAAATTTTGGATCAAGTTTTGATGGAAATGAATGAGAGATTTTGCCATTGTGAAAAAAACTCAATTTGTTTGCCCTGCTGATACCACAAAATTTGAAGAATATCACGAATGTTTTCCTTCTAGTGCATTTGAAAACTTGTAAAATTTCTTTGGACCTGTATTCCCCAAGACACAACGCTTAAGAATCCAACTCTCTATTTTATATGCCGATGAGAAGTACAGTTTTACGAATACTTATAAACTGTTCTCCTTTATTCTGCCCATCTCTTCTACTACAGCATCTGTGGAATGAAGCTTCTCTTGCCTGAATCGTATAAAAAAATATCTGAGGAATGCAATTTCAGAGAGAGTTTCTTCTTTAGCGAATATTTCAATTCAGAAATAACTTATAGTGCAGTTAATAAAAACACAGCCATTCTATGAAGACATCACCGACAAGTTTGCAACCTTAAAGTATCGAAGGATTGATTTTGTGCGCAAGGAATAGGTCAGCTCAATTATTAAGATAAGCTTGTATAAATATAGTATTGTTATACACCGGGGTGAGGCCAAAAGGTTTTGCAGCTAAATATTAAATTTAATTACCCCAGCATAAACATTGGGGGACTTGCTGCACAAATCTAAGCAGACTTGGGATTTTCATAACAAAATACACATTTAACACATTACCTACCTGTGGTTTATTAAAATTGATAAGGTGCCGCTACGTTGTTCACAACAGATTACGGACCTTGTATCACTCATACGAAAAACGCACGCACTCTTACATACACATCCACACGACCTGAAGACATGCACAAGACTAACGCTACTAGTGACACCACCAGACTGAGGAGGTGGGGAGGAAAATGTCACGTCGGACGGAATTCAAACTCCCAATTAAAATGTTTATACATGACAATGTCATTCTACACAGCAATAATGTGTCCGACGCGACAATGCACACACATACGCTACATCTCCCCCACTCACAATAATGAGGCGTCCCCACCGAAAAGAGAAAAAGAAAAGAAAGAAAATGAATATAAAGAAAATATAAACATACAAAATTGAATATACAAAGATAAACCCTGATGAATCCCCACAGGGATAATGATGCTGTTTTAACAATGAAGTAGTCCCACAGGAACCCCCCCCCCAGCTCATAACTCATCTTCTGCACAAACAGTATATTACGATATGCCACTTGAGAATGGAGCAAAAAAAGCTGCTTTGTCCGGTAACTTTTCCCACCACTGAACCACACCCACCGAAGAAAAGATGGAAAAACTTATCACACAGATAACTGTACCACTCGATCACCACGGCAACACAGTGACATAGCTGGAATTCCTTAGAATAGGTCTGTGACCGACGGGCCCTGCCGGCACAGACAAACCAAGAGGGAAAACACCCCCATAACTGCCATGGTGAGAGGGTCGAAGATGAAGTGTAGCTGGAAACCTGTGCGGGTGCGGCTGGGGGAAGTACCACCATTCTCCGGACGATCTGGGGCTGTCCTCTTCTGTGGAGGCGAGTGTTTCCTGGGGTTACCGGTAGACTGGAACAAGATTTGGAGAAAGATCAGGGTCACAATATACAAGGAAAAATACACCAAATATTACAAAAACAAAAAGGCAGGGGACACACAAAGCTAATAAAACTTAAATCTAGAGCAATCTTGCAAAAACAAAATACATTGATTGAGCGCTTAATTTTTTGGATATGACTAACAACTATTCATGAATACATTTAAAGTAGGGACACCAAGTCAAATCTACTAAATGCGAAAAATTTTCAGGGCCAAAATGGAGGGGGGGGGGGAAATACAACTTTGCTATGCCAAAGAAATAATCGCCATGCCACACTTTGAAATAATTTAGAATTTCCGGTGTAACAGTCAGTTACTGAGCCAAAATGTGCTGCCTTACACTGGTACGCCATCCCTTAAAAAGAAATTGTATCACATCGCTGCGATCCTACATGAAAAGAAAACTCACTATACAAATTCAGATAGACAAATAAACCCTTCACACACTCACATATAAGAAACTTACCTCAAATCATAGATATAACCACCACGTGCACACACACACAAAAAAATTTAACATACACATGCTACACATGAAATTTTCTCTTCACAGTGATGTGATCACAAATATTATTTCATACCTGGCGACAAACCACCAAAAATTTTATACACCGGGTTGAGGCCAAAAGATTTTGCAGCTAAATATTAAATTTAGTTATCCCGGCATAAACATTGGGGGACGTAACAGCAGAGGCAAATGAGAGATACCAGGAACTTGCTCACAAATCTAAAGCAGGAATGAGATTTTCATAACAAAATTCACATTTAACACATTACCTGTGGTTTATTAAAATTGATAAGGTGCCGCTACATTGTTCACAACAGATTATAGACAAACTTTGGAGGGAGATGCTCCACACTCATACAAAATATACACGCACTCTTACATACACATCCACACGGCCTGAAAAGATACACAAGACTGATGCTACTAGTGACGCCACCAGACTGAGGAAATGCCACGTCGAAAGGAATTCAAACTCCCAATTAAAATGTTTATACAATGACAATGTCATGCTACACAGCAATAATGTGTCTGACGTGACAATGCACACACATATGCTACAGTATATTTTTCTTTCCTACTAGCTATTCACCTAAATTCCCAGCCATGAATCACCACCGAGTTGATGGTCTACATATCGGATCACCTCAAGGATGTAGTGGTCTTCATGCTTTTTGCTGCTCAGGCAGCAGCTGCTTTTGTGCAGGATGTTGGTCAAAACATTATCAAACTTTTGGAAGGCCAGTCATATACAAGAGTACATGTGCTAAATGGTCACTTGCAGTGCATTGAGTGGAGTCTGCAGCTTGCAGCTACTGGTAACTACAGCAGTAAAGTGCAAATGCAGACATGCCCTAACATTGCAATAAAACAAAAAATCTTGTCTACTCTTAACAATGCAGCAACTAAATTAATTTCCATGCTATCCTCTGATTCTGCTGATGCCTATCACAAGGCAGTGAGTGTGCTCGATCCTGCAGAGATTGTGGCAATGGATGCTTCATGAGTTGATTGACATGTAAAGAAGATACACTTTTTCTGATTTGCAAGAGTATGAAATTGCAAAGGGTTACTCCAAATTCCAGTGCTTAGTGAAAAACAAAATATGGGGGTGAAAAGCAAAGCAGTGATACAATTGTTGGTAGAGATGACCCTAAAAGATGCAGATTTTGTGAAGGCTGCTGCTTTAAAGACAATTTGGATGATTGTGAACATATTGTTTCAAGTTATAACAATATCCCAATAGACAAGCGTCACAGTCTGCAGCAAGAAAATCTTATTCTGCTTTCTGAAATGTATTTTGAAGGCTGAAATGTTTCATTTACCACTTTATATAGCAGCTGGATGTTTGCTAAATATACATTTTTATTTTAGTACTAATAATTGAACAGCATTACGCATGAATGAGCTATATGCCATTTCTTAAATTTAGAGCTATGCATGTTTAAAGTTTTGGGAATATTAATGATTATATCGAAGACAGTTTGATTCTTAATTATTATTTAGATCATTATATAAATGTTGCCAAAATCTTGTGTATAAATAATTTATGCTTGTATACAATAGTTGCCATCAAAATATCAATATTTTGAAAATTGGCGCTAAGCTGGTTGATGCATAATGCCATCTAATTTGTGTTCATGCTTCCTGACATTTGCCCTGTCCCTTTAAGTCATCAATTTTCACATTTGAAGGCACTGATTTTTACATCTGAACATGCTGATTTCCATGCTTTCAACTCACAAAAAATTCCAAACCCTAATCATGAATAGCGTAACACAGATAGATGAATCACTTTCTAATAAATGTTATAATATCTATAAAGTATGCCTGCAAATTTGTAGTGGGTAGAAAAAGTTATGTGAGTATACCATGCAGACTTTTCATGTAGGTGTTCCTGAATGGTATCGATGACATACCTATAAAAGATCAGCGCAGTAAATGGGAAGTTATGAGCTTTGGTACACAGCAAATCAGATTTAAGGTAGGTTAACATAACAACAATCAGACGTTGAGCATTTTTATTTTGAGTACTGCACAGTGACATCTTAGCAGTTGGAAACATACTTTGACTATTTACACTCATCTTCACTATTTGGTACATGCACTTTCTGGGCAGGTTTTTCAGAGGCATTTGACTTCATCATTAGCAGTGGTTGACTGCAAAGTTGTTTGACATGGTTTGTATATGACTCTCCATAGCCTGATGTGCTGGAAGATTAGATGATTGTGTTTTGGTCTCTCAAGATGTAATAAATGACATCTGTTTTTTGGTATGTAGATTTTCTAATAAGTCTATGAGTTTGTTTACTGTCCACAATAATTCTACTTCTCCCTGTCTGTAGTGGTTACTTTTCCAGAAATGATATGCATCTAATGAGTAATACACTTTCCTGTACTTCAGACATCTCATGTGTTGCTTCAGTCTTGTACCAATACTCCTTACCAAAATTTCAACTAATGTGAAATGAAATGCAGTGAAGCAAATATAATTCAATAAAGATTGCTGAGGAGTCAGTTTATACACTCCTGCCTGTTTTACAGTTTTTCACCTACAACATAGTACCTCAATATGCATTGACTATCAGGGACTTCCAAACAATTCCCATTGAAGCTGGAGGTCACTTGTGGCTTTTCAATCTACTTGTAAAGGGGATTGCCTACTTCAGGACCTTAAAATTTCATTAGACATCAGAAAAAATCAACATAAAAGAATATTACTCATTTCAAATGAATTTTGAAGCTCCTGAAGCAGGAATCATTTTGCTCAAGCTCATTGAAAGACCAGCAGAGACCTCCAACACCAACAGGAATTGTTTCAGAAATCCCCGGCAATCAACAAAAAGCTGAGGATATGGGCAATTCCCCATAAACATGTTCTAGGTGAAAAACTGGTACGCTAAGTAAGGAAAAGTGGATAAGTTGACTTCTTAGCAATTCTTAGAGAATTCCTTTGCTTTTTCCTATAAAGACAGTCCCACAAGAGTAAATCTGGGCACAGATAAAATAAAATGCAGTGAGTAGGGAAAATGGAAAGGAGTATTGTTACAAGGAACACATGAGCAATTTTAGATACAAATTGCAAAAGCATATCATTTCTAAAAACAGGGGAGAGTTACACTATTAACAGCTTTGAAAAAACTCAGACTTGTAATGAGAGATGATCTACATACAAAAGGCAAGCATTTTTTTTTAAAATTTTGAATTGTTAGAGCACAATGATTTTAACTCAAAAACAGACATCTGAAGGCCTATAATTGTGGTGATGGAAATAAGTGTCTCTGAAACATATTCATTGAGGTAAGCACATTCAGTAATTAAATTGAGTAAAACAATGGTTAAAAAGTGTTTCTAATAAACAAATGTTTTGCTTGTTTTAGTTTCTCCACTACCTACCTATAGTAAGTAGAGGAAATATAGTGTTCCATCCAAAATTTGATTTTGAGACTTTATCAGAAATATGTTTTGAGGTCCGCTGCTTTCAAAAGATAAGCATTTGTGTGAGGACACATTTGTGTCATTCTATATTATATTATACATTTTAAATCTTTTCACAAATAACAAAATGTGTTTTTAATTTTCTGTGAATAGACTGTGAAGACTTTCTCACTGAATTTTACATCACTTAGAAACCATCAAAGGTAAACCAGAACTTACTATTGAAAACAAGACACTCATCTCATTAAAATAAACAATTTGTGCTGAATAACTCTTTGTAGCAGTTAACATTTCCCATTTCTAAAATGTTCTTTGTTTTATATTTTCTCAGTTTGAAGTGCAGCATCTAATGGAATTATGATGAATGCAATGAATTTGTGATTATTTCCTTTCCTTTCCTTCATTTAATAAACAAACTTGTAGTTATAAACTATTGAATGTTGGGTACTTCCACATCTTGCATATAACCAAGTATGCATTCCCTAAATTGAAACAATATCTATGCAAGCATTTAAAATGTGTACTATAATGTGAATAAAAGAACATTTTTATATGTATGGTATAATATAGAATATACAGTATGTGAATTTGTATTGGATAGATAAAGATATTATTATATTCTGATATGAAATATTTATACTGTAATTTAATGTTAATTAATGGTCTTTATTTAGATAGTACAATTTATGGGAATTATAGAGAATGTAAAATATCCACACATTATTTTGGTTTATATAACCTGTGAAGGTCTTAATAACCTGCTGCTTTATATAGAACCTAAGGTACTTATATCACACATTACGAATATTAAAACATCAATGTAGGCCACAACTGTTGGGCACATTTTACTTATTGTTAAACATTGTCATCCCCATTCTCAGTATCTTCAGAAAGTTGTTTAATTTTTTAATAATGAGTAAGTAATTGTTATGAAGTAGATACAAAATTAGGATTCATTTAAAAAATATGTTAATATAACTACTATTTTTTGTTGGTACCAGGTAAATGAAATAGAAAATGATCCTCACCTTAGTGAAATTTCTTTGAACAGAAGAGGTTGCCGTTTCCGAGAAGAAAAACCTTCAGACTTTCTGCTTTATGATATTTACAGTTTTAGTACCTGTATGGATGAATGCAAATTGAAAAAAATAATGCATTTTTGTAGCTGTGTGCCCCACATATACTATGATGGTAAGTGCTTTTTAGATGTTATCAGTTATCACATAATCCAACTGAAGGTTCAGTTTGTTTATGAAAATAGTTCAGCAGTAAGAGGATTCTACTTATTTATTTTTCATACATTACAAATAAAAAAAAAATTCTACAGCAATACATGAGGAGAAACCTTTTAAGATTAGTGCATGAAGTAAGTAATTGTTTAAATTAATTATACTTTTCTACTTCATGCAGTGTTGAAGAAATTAGATCACTGAATTCAAAGAACTGTATTTATTGCAAATAAAAGCGTAATGAATGCTGGAATTAAAGAATAAAATTATAGATAAACAATTTCAATGCTATTACTAAAGTTAAGCATTTAAGCCATTTGTGGCCTTGAAGTTCTGAAATTGCATGCTTCAATCTCCAGTTCCAACAGTATCTGCTTCTTTTCCTTCAGTTTCAAAACTGCTGGTGTAACTGCTGAAATGCTCTTAATAATAAAAGGAAATACTCATTCCTTTTTTTCCCTTAATTTCCTACTCAAATCATTCATAACTATAATGCATAATTTTTAGTTCAAAGCTTCACAAGATTGGATGAGCCCATCTCTTTGTTGAGAGGGTAGTGTGTCTAAGAGATTTTCAAAAGATCCCAAGTTCGAATCTTGGTTAAGGCGAGTTACCCAGATAAGGCTTTTCCATGGTTTTCCTTTCTGCTGAGAAGAGGAATATCAGCAACTCTAAGCTCTAAGTTCCCTAGGTTTGATTGAGCAGCACCATTTCATTAATTCATCATCTGATATGACCTAACAGATTATAGGATGTTACACTTCAAGAAAGAAAAACAAATTGATGAAGTAATAGATCATTGTTGTATATCTCTCTTATTGTCCAACATTGCAATTCATGATGTTCTCAGTGACTGTCACTATAATAATCATCTAATATGTAAATTTATAAACTGAAAATATTGTTTCTCTTTTTTATTTCAGTCTGTTGTAGAAAATAAATCATTGTTTGGTACACATTCATAAAACTTGTATCATTAAGTGTCTGAGAATCTAATTAAGCCTGGGCCTTTCCATGCCAACACATTACTGTTATATTGCCACGATGAGTTTCTCTGGCATGCATTAAACTTCTCTTCTCTGATTCAGCTTTCCATGGGCTTCAATTCTTTAGGATTAATATTCCTATGGCTGAGGGTCCTAACGTCTAATTATTCTGCTGCTGGTGATAATGTGTATATGAAGCTTATACCTAATAAATTGAAAGGATTGTTGCTCATTCTTTGTGCAGAAAGCTTCTTGAAATTTTTTCTGTTTTATAGGATAAATAAGCGCACTATGTTGTAAAATGAATTAAGAAAAAGGACAACAAAAATATCACAACAGTTATTATGAAGACAAAAACTAAAAACACCAAAACTATATCACAGCTGAATATTGTTAGTGTGTGTTGTTGGCAATGTTGATAGTGGCCTAATGGTTCTAGCATTAATAATTGTGCTTTGGCAGTGCTTTTGAAGTTTGTTGTGGTCAATATGGCCAAAGCAATGATAGAGATCAAAATGGTGGTGTAGTTGCATATTATAATGCTAGTGATATTTATGAATTAATTAATATATCAGCAATTAATAGGAATAACTGTTGGTTACAACATAAATCAAAATGTTTAAAACTGTTGCATTAAGTGTATTATTAATCCACATATGTAGTCAATTTAGATATATATTTAAGTGATACTTCTGATAATGATATGCCACCTGCAAATTTAACTGTAATAATTGTTTAAGAGTAGGTATATATTTAATTAACAGTTTATAAAGAAAACAATTAAGTTTCTCTTTGTAGCTTCCAATAACAAACACTTCAGTAACCGAAGATGGAGATAAACTACTCTTAATTCACACTGTGTTGTTCAAAGTTTTAAGTCATGAAATAAAATACAAGCATTGAAAAGTTGTTCAAAAAAATTTTAATCATAAACTATGCGGAAGAGTGACAAATGTGATCATATGATCTCGAGAAGTTAAACTGTCAAATTTGTCCAGAAGCATAGAGAAATGTATATGACCCATTTGTTTTTGGAATCAATACAGGAACAGTTTACATACAAAGTCATTTTCATTAGGCTATCAATTTATAAACCATAACACTGTGATATCAAGGATCCATCACAGATCTTTAGGCTACCCTAATCCAATGCATGGCAGTGTTGGGGATTATGATAATGATGATTATTCTGTAAAAATTAAAAAGAAGGGCAGTCATAAATACCAACTTACTAGCTGCAGCAATGTTGCTCCTGCAGTCCAAGGGCCCAATTTTTAATCTCTGCTACTGTCATGAGTATGGAGTGCACTCATCCTCAAGACATCCTTGTGGGCTATAGTCAGGAAGGCATGGAGGACATGAAGGCAGGAGGTAGAAGCCATTACATAGAGAGAGATAGTACATTGTCTCTTTCTTTCATTCTCACTTGTTATGTAGTAGCAGGTCACTGACTCAGAGAAATGCTACTGTGCAACCTGCACTCGTGGGTGGTGTGTGTACTCCCAACTCTGAATGTGCATTACCAAGTGGTAGTCTGTGGTCTAGTAAATAGTGTTTAAACACCTGGAGGGGGATAGACTTGGCCTCTTGTCCATGTGCTACTCCCATTACTACACTCTGTCTCTTATATAGTTTGGTTATGACAGAATAGAATTTAGCGGATATACAGTGGGCCTTATCCTCATGCACTGTCGCATAGGGAGTTTACAGGTTTTCTTATGTTTAAAATTAAGAGTATCCATTGTATGTTACTGATCTATATTTAAAATTACTTTTACAGCTGTCTCAGTAGATTACCCCATGTGTACTCTACTACAGGGACTTACTTGCATTTCAGAGAATTACAGTAAGTATTCTACGATGTACTCAATGTGAAGCACTGAATGTTTTTCACTTGTAAAATGGTCTTAATGCACTAGAGATGGGGAATGAATAAATAATATCTTTTAGATGCAAAGTGCATTGACTTACTTGATAAAAGGTATAAGTGGGGCTGGCCCCATAGCCCAGTCGGTAGAGTACCTGTCTGCTGTGCAAGGAGTCCCAGGTTCGATTCCCGGCTGGGAGAGGGAAATTTTCACTAGCCAAGATCATTCCCAATCCTCAGGAGGGTCTAGAAGTGTGAATATGTGTGTGTGATCTAATGTACTCCAAATAAAAACCAGAAATCTAATGACAACTATATATGAGTTAACACCATTGCCAATAGGCAATATGTTCCAAAGACAAAAGGCCGCTGATATGACCATTACATTAATATGGAACAATACATTTTAAATGGAACAATATTCCCTTTTGAGCACTTTTCAGTTGAAGATGTCATATTAATTTGCTATATTATACACCAACTATTAATGTGTTTACATGAATAAATTAAAGCAAGAATGGCATAAGTTTCTGGCATGTCTGCCAAATAATTGACTATAAATATAGGTACAAAGACATTCAAACATGCCATAAAGATATCTTTTGACAGGAGACCTATGATCTTGTAAGCTTTTTAACATGATCCTGCTTGAATTAATAACAAAAAATATTTTAAACACACAAAAGAATTGAATCAATTTTAAAGTATTCTACTGAAATCATGTTAAAAATCCAATTAGAAAATTAAATGTAAAGTGCAGCTCACATATGATAAAAGCTACAGACACAAAGCTGGATGTCGTCCTCCTTGGTGTAGTGGTTAACATGCTAGACTCTAGTTCCCAAGGTCGCGCATTCAAACCCGGCGGAGGGCGATGGATTTTTTTGGGCGTAAAAGTCTTTACCATGGCTTCCTTTGGAAGGGAAGTAAAGCTGGTGGTCCCATGTTGTAGATTTACAGCACGTAAAAGAACCTCAAGCCTGATAAAGAGGCCTCTAAGCAAAATTACAGTCTTTCATGCCAAATATAGAATGGGACGCTAAAGACCACAGCAGTTAAAGAGCGTCCTAAATAAAACTCAATTTAATTTACAAAGCTACTATTCCTTAGTAATCCATCTTGGATTACAGAATTGGAGCATTGTTGCTCTGACTACTAGAAAACTATGGAGTTCAGGGATTAGTAAAGGATTGAATCAATTCATATCAGAGAAGAAAAATAAATAAATTACAGAAATAAAGATGGAACAATGGAGAAAATGAAATCACACTATGAAGTTATTAAACAGTGGGTTCCACAAGGTTCTAAACTAGGGACATTCTTATTTTTGATATATGTGAGATATATTTGAACTGATTTTAAGAAATGGTGGCTTAGCCATCGGATATGCAGATGACATGACATTAATAATTTAAGCCAAAACAATAACTGAAGTTGAGCTAAAAGCAAATTCTATACTAAAAATAGTGCACAATGGTATTATGCTAGTTTGGATATGGTATTAAATGTTAAAAACACAGCCTGGATAAATTTTGGATTAAAAAAGAGCTTCACAATTAATAACAAAATAAAAGTAGAAATAAATGGAGAAGTTATCTCAGAAACAAATTGTAGTAACTTTCTAGGAGTGATAATTGACTAACACCTAAATTGGAAACCATAATTAAGACATATTAATAAAATAATAAATAAAGGTATTTATATCATGAAACAGGTAAAGAATATTATGGATAAAGAAACTGTTAAGGAGATCTACTATGCTGTAATTTATTTACACATAAAGTATGGAATTACCTTTGGGGAAATATCACAGAAATAGGCATGGAAAGGATATTCATGTTACAAAAAAAAAAGAACAAGTTTAGAACATTAGAAAAATTAGATAAATAGAATTAATGTGGACCAATTTTTAAAAAGTATAAGATTGCAACAGTTTACTGTATATGTAAGAATAAAAATATTGTATTAAATAAAGAGGACCAAAAAATAACAATGTTCATAAATATTATTTGAGAAACAACAATGAATACTTTAGATCACCACTTATGAGTACTTTAAACAACTGAGATGTAAAAAACTTTGAGGAAATAAGTATTCAATAAGTTAACTAGATAGATAAAAAGAAATAAAAATAACAAATCTTTACTAAAATTGATTAAAAAATCTGATGTGTTACACTCACATGACTTTCTCTACTCTTGTACAAACTATTTTTACAAACGCTTATTCTCCATATGCTTCATGTTAATCGAGATATCAAGATGTTAATCTTATTGCTAATTTTCTTGTAGATGCAAGGGGAATATGCTAGGTTTAAAGCGATAGTCAAATATTTTAATGCTGGTTGCTATGTGGCGCATTCCATTCTCTTTGCATGTCCAGGACATAAAAAAAATGAATAACGAATTTGAGAAAAAGTATAAGTATTGGAAAATTTAAGGGAATAACAAGCAATATCTCGAAAACGGTTTACTCAACAAAAGAAATGTGTATGACATAAATTGTGTATTTTAACGCGATCTACATTTTTTGTGTAGTAAAATTTTGTCTATCTCTTATGGTTTACCAGTTATGCAAAAGTCATTCACAATGAAGAATACTTTTGGAGACATTCCCAAATAATTCGAGATATACGTTTGATTTCTCATGACAATATCTTAAACATATAATATTTTAATCAAAATCGTTAGAGCCATTTTTGAGAAAATTAAAATTTTCGAAAAATTTTCCATGTAAAGAGTAGTCTGGGGTGGGGGGATTTTCTTGAAAACCTTCGTGTTGCATCTCTGGAAGATACTGAACCTAAATACCAAGTTTGGTGTTTATACGACTGTTCGTTTCTGAGTTATGCTGTTCACAGACACACAGACACACGGACACACGGACACACAGACAGACACACACATGGACATGTTTCCAAAAATGCTTTTTTTGGATTCAGTGAGTCTCAAAACATGTATTTCCGGTGAAATCTCGGTATCGAATTTTTGGGTGGAATGCAATACTTCCCCTACTTACTATACGTAGTAGAGAAAGTAAAAATATTTATTAGGTAATGCTTTTTATAGTTTAGAAGAATGTAAATTAAAATAAAATAAAAGTAACATGGAAGATCGTTAAACCAACACACAAAGAAAACAAGCCAAAATGAATGGAAAACATGATCATTGAAAAAACAAAGAGTTAATAAGAGATCCAATAAATATAGCCGACTGCTTTAACAAATACCATATAAACATTGTAAAAATTCTAGGGATTAAACAAACTCATAACAAGCCAATAAATGAAAATAACTCTATGATGTTAGAGAAATTACAGAAGAGGAAGTCACTAGACAGATAAACTCATTAAAAAGTAAAAGGTCTAGCGGGCTGAACGAATTCACAATGAGATGATAAAACACTGTAAATATGAATTTATAGACATACTTATGCACTTTACCAACCAATATTTTAATTCTGGAACATTTCCTAATAAGTTAAAACAGGTAGTAGTTAGACCAATATACAAGAAAAAGAATTCAAAACTAGCAATGGAAAATTACAGACCGATATCCTTATGCTCGACTTTCTCCAAAATAATAGAGGGACTATTTTTAGAACAGCTACAGAGTTTCTGCAGCAAATTTGAAATCCTCTCAGAATCCAATTTGGGTTCCAAAAAAAAAGTCAACAATACAGGCAATCTGCAAAGGAAATGCCATCATTATAAATGCAATAAATAGAAAACAATATGTAGTAGCAATCTTCCTAGACCCTCCAAGGCATTCGATTGTGTAAACATTGAAAAACTACTAGAAAAACTTGAAAATTGTGGGATTAGGGGCACTCCACTAAATTGGTTAAGCTCATATTTAAAAAAACAGAGAACAATGTGCTGAAATTACACACAATACAGGAGAAAATCTAATTAAAATCAAATCAGCTTTTAAAACAATAACACATGGAGTGCCACAAGGCTTGAAATTAGGACCATACTTATTTCTAATATACATTAACAAATTATTTAAACATATAAAAGATGCGAGGGGAACAGCTATTGGTTATGCAGATGACACCACAATTGTAGTCATGGGGAAAACAGAAATAGAGGCACAAAAAAAAGCAAATGCACTATTAGATATAATTAGCAGACAGTTAGCCAACCTAGGGATGGCATTAAATATAAACAAAACAGAGTGGATGCAAATCAGTGTGAGTAATAAAACATAGACCAACATTAAATTAACAATAGAAAATAAACAGATTCAGCAAGTCACAGAAACAAACATTTTGGGGTTAATCATAGACAGTAGTCTGAAATGGAACAGACATGTCGAGAGAGTCTTATATATTTTAAAACAAACAACACAAATAACGGATAGAAAAAGTATCATACCAGTATATTATGCCTTCATCTACTCCCACTTAAGTTATGGGGTTGTTCTATGGTTACAGCACAAAAATCCTCAGTTTTAAAGATATTCAAGTTGCAAAAAAGAGCAATACGTATAATGTTAAAAATGAAAAAAAACTGATACATGTAGAACTGCATATAAGACACTCAAGATTTTAACATTACCTTCACTATATATATATATATATATACGAATGTATTAAATTTGCTGTAAAAAGTTACAATAATCAGAACAAAAATAAGAACATTCATAACCATAATACCAGAACAAAAAATAACTATTTCAGAAATAGATTAAGAGGGATACTAAAAGACAAATGCATAGAAAATAACACCAAAGATACGTACAATCATTTACCTTCACAAATGAAACAGATAACAAAGGAAAAGATAAAACTAAAAGCCATCAAATCCTATTTGTCAGAAAATGTCTTCTATTCCTTAGAAGAATACAAAAAAACAATGTAAACGCACTGTAAAACAGGTATTTTTTCACCTCTCATTTACATGTATATTCACTGTTACTTATGTATATTCACTGGTATATCTTTATATAATTGGATGATCCTTGTAAAATGTAGTTACATTGGAGAAATAAATACAATACAATACAAAAAAATCTGATGTGTTACACTCACATGACTTTCTCTACTCTTGTACAATCTAATTTTACAAACGCTTATTCTCCATATGGTTCATGTTAATCGAGATATCGAGATGTCAATCTTATTGGTAATTTTCTTGTAGATGCAAGGGAAATATGGTAGCTTTTAAGCGATAGTCAAATATTTTAACGCTGGTTGCTATGTGGCGCATTCCATTCTCTTTGCATGTCCAGGACATAAAAAAAATGAATAACGAATGTGAGAAAAAGTACAAGTATTGGAAAATTTAAGGGAATAACAAGCAATATCTCGAAAACGGTTCACTCAACAAAAGAAATGTATATGACATAAGTTGTGTATTTTAACGCGATCTACATTTTTTGTGTAGTAAAATTTTGTCTATCTCTTATGGTTTACCAGTTATGCAAAAGTCGTTCACAATGAAGAATACTTTTGGAGACATTCCCAGAAAATTCGAGATATACATTTCATTTCTCATGACATTATCTTAAACATATGATATTTTCATCAAAATCGTTAGAGCCATTTTTGAGAAAATTAAAATTTTCGAAAAATTTTCCATGTAAAGGGTAGTCTGGGGTGGGGGATTTTCTTGAAAACCTTCGTGTCGCATCTCTGGAAGATACTGAACCTAAATACCAAGTTTGGTGCTTATCCGACTGTTCGTTTTTGAGTTATGCTGTTCACAGACACACACACACACAGACACACACACACACACAGACACACAGACACACACACAGACACACACACGGACATGTTTCCAAAAATGCTTTTTTTGGATTCAGGAGGTCTCAAAACATGTATTTCCGGTGAAATCTCGGTATCGAATTTTTGGGTGGAATGCAATACTTCCCCTACTTACTATACGTAGTAGAGAAAGTAAAAAAAACATTGTAGAAAGAAATGCTTTGAATAAAGGTTGCTTGATACTATGGGGGAAAGTAAATGCCATTAGTTGCATTTTATTTGGAGGATGTTGTGAGGTCATTTTACCATAAATTTAAATTGACCCTAATTGCAGGTTCCCATTTACAAAAAATTATGTAATCTCACCCAAAGCACTTAAATATCTCATATAGGGAGAAATAATTTAATTTCTCACAAACATAGTGCCTTAAATTAAAAGCTTAGGATGGTTTCTGCAATAACATTTTTTTTAAGATCTGCAACATATTAATTTCTTTTTCACAGAAAATGGCATGCAAAATGATTGCACATATTAATATATTGTTCAAGCATTTGTGTGTGCAATGCTTACATCTTTCATAAAATTTCATGATAGGTTTAAATTTTCCGAAGTTTGTAATAAACTCATTATTCTGATCACAAATCAAGTGCTACACTATTATATTTTTATTTTGCAGAAGCGATTACTCAAGCAGTCACTGAAGGCTTCCCATGTGATTGCATGACAGGCTGCACTGAAGATGATATTTCCATCACCTACACTAACTTTATGTAATTATGTAATTTTATATACTTTTGAACAATCATTAATTTATAAATAGTATACTGAGAAATATTCTTTGCAAAATTAAGCTGCAGATAAGGGCTGCAATTTGTATACTCTATTAGATTTACACTTAATACTGATTTATAATGAGAAATCAATAAGTTTAATGTCCTTTCATACAATAATTGTATTGCTTGTATGTACAATAACTTCCAACATAGCAAATGCAGTTCTCTCAGCACAATAGCTGATGGAACTATGCATGTATTTAAAGCATTAAACTCTATTTAGGGAACTACAGACTATCTTTAAAGAGAAGTTGATATGAGCAATTTAAATTAAAATTACATAGTGTAACATTTCCTAAAGACTAAAAAACTTTATTTTATAGTGAAATAAAAAAACTTTTGATGTGTTACACTCACATGACTTTCTCTACTCTTGTACAAACTATTTTTAGAAATGCTTATTCTCCATCTACTTCATGTTAATCGAGATAAACATTTGCAGACTCTTATCTTATTGCTAATTTTCTTGTAGGTGTAAGGGGAATACGGTAGGCTTTAAACGATAGTCAAATCTTTAAGAGCTGGTTGCTATGTGGAGCATTGCATTCTCTTTGAATTTCCTGGACATAAAAAAAAATAAAGCATTTTTGGAAGCATGTCCGTGTGTATGTCTTGTGTGTCTGTGTCTGTCTGTCTGTCTGTGAACGGCATAACTCAAAAACAAAAAGTCGGATATACACCAAACTTGGTATTTAGCCTCAATATGTTCCAAGGATGCGACATGAAAGTTTTCAAGAAAATCCCTCCACCCCAAACCACCCCTTACATGCAACATTTTTCGAAAATTTTTATTTTCTCAAAAAAGGCTCTATTGATTTTGATTAAAGTATCATAGGTATGTTTAAAAATTTTTTGTGGCAAATAAGATTTAGATCTTGAATTTTCTGGGGATGTCCCCAAAAGTCCTCTTCATTCTGAACGACTTTTGCATAAAAGGTAAACCGCAAGAGATAGACGAACTTTTACTGCATAAAAAATGTAGATCTCGTTAAAACACACAATATATGTCATAAACAATTTTTTGTAAAGTGAACCATTTTCGAGATATTCTTTGTTATTTCTTTGAATTTTCCAATACTTACACTTTTTCTCAACTGAGAATTCATTGTTCTTTTTTTGTTCTTGACATGCAAAGAGAATTACATTTTACCCATAGTGACCAGTTCTAAAAATATTTGACTATCGCTTAAGGCGTACTATGTTCCCCTTGTTTTGTATTTGCAAGGGCAATATAGAAATATAGTAGCCTTTAAGCATAAACATATCTCCTAATAGCTGGTTGCTATGTGCAGCAGCACTCTCTTTGCCACAGATTAATACTCTTTGCATATCCAAGACAAAAAAATGAATAACGAATTCTCATTTGAGAAAAAGTATAAGTATTGGAAAATTTAAGGGAATAACAGGCAATATCTCGAAAATGGTTCATTCAACAAACAAAAAAAATGTATATGACATAAATTGTGTATTTTAATGCGATCTACATTTTTTGTGCAGTAAAATTTTGTCTATCTCTTATGGTTTACCAGTTATGCAAAAGTCGTTCACAATGAAGAATACTTCTGGAGACATTCCCAGAAAATTCAAGATATACATTTTATTTGCCATAAAAATGTCTTAAACATATGATACTTTAATCAAAATCGTTAGAGCCGTTTTTGAGAAAATTAAAATTTTCGAAAAATGTTCCATGCAAAGGGTAATCTGGGTTAGGGGGATTTTCTTGAAAACCTTCATGTCGCATCTCTGGAAGATACTGAACCTAAATACCAAGTTTGGTGTTTGTCCGACTGTTCGTTTCTGAGTTATGCTTTTCTCAGACACACACACAGACATGTTTTCAAAAATGCTTTTTTTGGATTCAGGAGGCCTCAAAACATGTATTTCCGGTGAAATCTCGGTATCGAATTTTTGAGTGGAATGCAATAGTTCCCCTACTTACTATACATAGTAAAGAAAGTAATAGTAAAAATAACAACTGAAATTGTGAACATTTCAAAGAAGGTCCTTTGGAGTTCTTGGCTTAAATAACTTTTTTAGCAGATTAATTTAAATAGGTCTTGGACTCACTCCCAGAAAACTACTGTTTATATTCAGAGGTTAGATTCTGAGGTTAGCATTCTTCCCGCCACTTGGAGGAATCAACAGCAGATCATCATTTGGAGGAAAGCGAAATGCCTATATGACCATGACCTAATCTACTAGAGTGGGATTCTACTAAAATTACAGTTAAACATGCTCTGCCCTTTTAAATCATCAAGATCCAAAAGCATAATGTTACAAATTGCTTATAGTTACTATTTAGACAAATATCATCTCATATAAGTGAAAACTTTATTTTCTTTCTGCATTTATTTACTAAAATATTTACTTACTATCAAACTTTTCATAGAACTTTTAGTAATGTAAATAACTATTGTATTATTGATGCAAATAACATTGCAATGACCAGAACTTATGCCAGCAATATGCTGGGGGTTAAGTCTAGGAAATTAAGAGAGACAATTGCTTGATAGTGCCACCGCCACCACCACCACCACCACCACCATCATCATCATCATCATCATCATCATCACTCCTACATAAAACTGCACTTCTGCCTTTATTAGAGATTATGCAAATCTCAAAATGAATATCTACTCTTTGAATTTCCAAGAATAAGAAAGAAAAAGAGGGCAAAAATATCTTCCTAAGAGTTTTTATAGGTACATAAAAACATATGCCCATAAACCTAAATAAGACAATTTTTGCTTGGTTGCGATTAATGTCAAAATAGAGTCTTGGCATTAAGTTAAAAGCATTGGCAGTTAGCATAAAGTAATTTAGCCATCCCCATTATGTAAGTCTATTCTTAAAAAACTTCTTCTTCTTCTTTTTCTTCTTCTTCTTCTTCTTCTTCTTCTTCTTCTTCTTCTTCTTCTTCTTCTTCTTCTTCTTCTTGTTGTATATTCTGGCACCACTACATTCCTCTTCAAATTCAAGAACTCAAGAATTTGATTAATTGCTCATCTTGTGTATGCCAAAGACACAAGGAACTAGGGTCCTAATTTTGAAACCTAGTATACTATTTAATACCATCTTGGAGGTCTATAGAAACATAAAATTGATTTTACCTATTTTTATTTATTAATATTATCTGTTAGTGTTATAAAACAATAATAATTTTGTTTTAGATACTCAAGAAAACAGCGAAGAGCTGATGTTGATGTTGAGATGGAAACATTGCCCCATGAAAGGTTTAAACGAAGTGTTGTCAGGAGCAGACTAGATTTAGTTGGTAAGTGTTAAATGCTTTTTAAATCTAGATCACCTTTTTGTGTGAGTAGTATGAGAATTCATGTCACTAAACAAATCTCTTGTACAAATGTAAGAATGAATGTTGTTACTTAAGAAATTTTGTAAACATAATTTTTATTTTATTTCCCAGAAGTCTAGTATTTAATTTGTTGCTCCATTCCTTCAAGAATAACTCAGAATTATGTAGAACAACAATGCAATCTTATAGGTCCATTCTTACAAAATCCATCATTTGGTGCAGCTTAAGCGAATGCTCCTCTAGACCCTGATTGGCTTTCTAATGTGGAATTAAAGTACATGTTAAGCATAGTATTAGATTTAAAAAAACAGCTTTTTCGCCTATTGTCTTCAACTGTGGAATATTCTGAGGATGGAAATTTGATTTTGTCTTTCCCAGATGCATATATTTTTTGTTTCGAACAATTTGCAGACTAACCGAATTCACTGAAGAACAACTACAGAAATTTCTTGTTGGCTATCTCTTTGACTCCCAACACACACATTAACACAGCATGATTCCTTAAGTGCTGCTCATTTCCTCATATTTAAACAGACCTATTATCTTACAGCCAGTGCATTGCTCAGTGTAAGAAAATCAATGAATTAAAAGTATGAGAAGATAACTTGTAGAGGTGGACTCCCACTCCATGTGAAGTTTACATGTGACTACTGCTATAAATGCAAGTGCCATTTGATTGAGGGAAAAGATTTTCATTGGAGGAAATTTAGCTGTAGCTATCTAAGCTGTAAATGAAATCAAAGCCATACTGCATGTCAGCGATGGTTGATCAGAGGAGGCAAGGGAGACTGGGCCTCCTCACTTTTATGCAGCAGCGGCGGCAGTGGCAGCAGCAACTATTTTTGCAATAAATCTTTGTCATCCAGTATGAAGAACATAAGCTTGTGCTATTTCTTCTAAACTGCCAGCATTGCTTTTGGGGAATGCTAGAGAGGAAGTGAAAGAGTGAATATGGCACAGAGGCCAAATACATGTCGGGCACTTGCAAGTGCCTGATTGCCATGGTAAGCATTATGTCACTGCTATAAGCAGTAGAGGAGAGTAAGGCTGTCTTGCCCATGCAGCCCTGGTCTTCCATACTGTGGGAGAGGAGTTACTGCAGTGCCACCTCTAGCTTTTTCTCTTAGTTGCCATCCTGTCTACAGTAAATATAAATGAAGCCTGACATGGTACATGTGGACACTTGAGTAAGGACATCATTACTTCTGTGCAGGAGGGTTAATTTTTGAGAAGATGTGAAACTAAACGACATAAAATTTTGAAGAAAGGGCATCCAACACCACGTTATACTTTTTCCAGAAAAATAAGTTTCAAATATATGCATTCCAAACTTCATGGTATGAGCAGCATAAGTGGTTGTGTGTGAGAAAATTATTTTGCTGACCATGTTTGCTCTTAAGCACAAGAAAAATCATATGGTCCTCTGAGAGTTTCGAGGAAGTGAAGAATCTGACTAGATTTAGCACTAGATGTGCTTCTACTAAAAATAATGTACATAGTTTTATTGCATTTAAGGAATTATCCAAACAAATGATAAGTGTTTCAGAGCTACTTAACAAACTTTACAAACTGATAAAAATAAGACAACAATGAAATGAAGGCGAGCAGAGAGTTCATGAAAATTTTAATTGTTATCATAAATCTTTTGTGTAAGCAGAAACTAGCTTTTAGAGTTGATGAAAAGAATCCCTGAAATTTCAGAACCAAACTTAAACTTGTGCTTAACAGAAATGAAGACTTGGAAGTACACTGGAGGCAAAGGGGTTCCTTGCAGGGATTTTGAAACAAACTGACTGAATGTATAAATGAAGTAGCAGATGTTTCACATAAGTCCCAGTCTTCTGTTGTTGTGAGGCTGGTGGACTACAAGAACTGCTGCTTTTTATTCACTGTGCTGAATGGTGTGTTTCAAAATTATAATGTGAAGAACAAATTGGTAGCTCAAATCTATGATTGTGTTTCCATTCTGGCAGGAGAATTAAATGGCTGCAAGCTTAGGTCCATGAAATTACCCCTCAAGCTCTTTTCACCCACTCTTTTGCACATATTTTTTCCCCCTCATGATCATACTCAGAGCCATCACGTAATGACCTGCTTTTAAAGTTTGACTATCACTTGAGCCTTCTATACCCTTCTTGTATCTACAACAAAATGTGTAAAAACAAATTTCTGCAAATGTTATCTCAATTAACAAAACCAAATAGAAGAATAAGCTTTAGTAAGAATAGTTTGTAGAAGAGTAGGTATAGAAAGTCATGTGGATGTTAATACATCAGAAAAAAAAAAATTTTATTGAGAGAGATAATCTTTTTCAGGAATATGACATCCCAGTAGAACTTCTGAATAAGCTATTTCCATGACACTGCAACTCTACCAAAATAGCATAATTACTACTTCTAAAACATTTCTTTATCCTAACTATATTTTTGTCTGCACTTTATAATTAAGCATGTGGCACATTGGTCAACAGACAACATTCTGACTGGAAAAGTTGCAGCATATGTTTCATTTTCATCCAAGCATCGTGCATAAAATTCGTCAGGATGTACTTTTAGACTATAACCATTTTTCTTTTTTAATTTCAGTATCACTTGGTGGAATTGCTGGCCTTTTCCTTGGGGCAAGCATCATCAGCACTGTAGAACTGCTTGTATTTCTGTTCATTCGCATATTTAACCAAACAAAATCAACAATGAAACCAAAGGCTAATAAAGGTGCTACAAAATTACCCAGAAAAACAAAAAACTATTTCTGGAACAAGTTAATACCACACTATACAGAAACCAAGACATTCGTATACAAGAATCCAGAGAAAGAAACAGTTCGCTGGAGACCCAGATCATTTCATTATTAATGAATTTTGTGGTGGAAAATACTTTTCATTGTTGCTTATTCTAAAATAGTTACAGCGTAACATATTGCACATATTAATAGGCTCTTATCTTTATAACAGTACATTTTGAAACACAGTGTGATGTATGCATATCTTTACAATGTATAAGAATAGCAGCTTGCAAAATCACAATTAAAAGCTTATACTGAATTAATTCTTTTATTTATCATTGATAATGATATTCCAGAAAGTGTATTGGAATTTATAAAAGGAAAGTCAGAGTAAATAGTGTTAAAGGTCATTGCAATGATTAACTTAGTGCATTAGAACAAAAGTGCTGTGGAATAAATTTCCATAGACAGTAAATTATCTTTTATTTCTGAGTCAATTTAAAAAAGAAACATTTAAAAGCACTTCTAATACAGCCAGAAAAATCTGATGATGCACAATTACTACTACTGGCACAAAACCATAAAATAAAATGTAAATTTCAAAATGAAACTAAAGTGGATAATTTACAGTTTGTGTAGTTGGTAAGATTTAATTGACTACCTCTTTGAATGAATAGTCAGCATGCCTGCTTCTTCTAACTGTGGCTAGAGTGGTACAAGTTTTCTTTAACTAGAATTATTCTTTACTCTCTATAGAGTGTCAAAATGTGAATGTAAGAGTAAATGGTGTGTGTTTTGCAGTAAATTAAACATAAACCTATAAAAACCTGGCATACGCAGGTTAACATCAAAGAGTTGTTTCTAAACTTAGCTGCCAACATGATCAGAATAATTCATCTTTTAGTTGTACCTAAAAACAAATGCAAAAACTGTTAAGTGCAGATTAACATTAATATTAATCATAGGCGGATACAGGAGGGGCTTTGAGGGACTATTATTCTTAATTATAGAAAAACCATACAAATGGTGTTTCTTTATAAAATCAGAATCAACATTTATTTGTACTTTATTTGCTTAAACAAGATGATATCTAAAATTCTTAAAATAATTAAGACTCAAAGCACTATTGAAAGTGAAGCAATATACATAATAAAATATATAGAGTCACATACTAAAACATACTTGATTTCTGATCTTAGTGTAAATTTATTGTGCTAAGAGTTTTACAATTTGATTGTCTACTGCACTTTGACCCTGGTCACTCATTCAGTAGACAATCACTACAGTTTATTTACATTTTACAATTTCTTGTCAATAAATTATCTTGCTCTTTTTTTTTTTTTCTTTCTTTCTTTTTTTTTCAGTTTTTTTTTTCATGTCCCATTTCCACTTGTTTTTCACTTTTCATTTATTGATTACTTAACCATCATACATTCACTATAGTTTTCCATTCAAAGTAAGATGTGCTACCTCTTACTTTTCTCTTTCCACTGTCCAATGCTTCTAGCGTCCTTGCATATCATTTCAATCATAAGTGTATTTCTATCCCCCCTTCAACCACTTCTTATTAAAAAATTCTTTTCTCCAATTTTCTGTTCCTTGGCACTTAAATACTATGTGTTCAATGTCTTCATTACCACCACATATCGGACATTGTTCTGAGGAATACCCTGTCTTAACCCTCTTAGCCTCCATGCTCCAGTTCTTACGCATGCAATAGATTCTCTCTCTTCTTTATTTACTATGTCTATGTATTTTTCATTGGCCTATAACAAACTAATGAGCTCTTTTCTGCAATCTCACTGAACATGATTTGTATTTCTATATCTTCCAGTCTTTTCCTTGCCTTTTTCCAAAAATTTTTCACGTTATTTTCTCTCCTTCTCCACATGTCTCCTAACCCATTTTTTTTCCAAAATGTTCCGTAATTTACTTACCCATCCATCATTCATTAAGCTATTCTCTTTGTATTCAATACATTGTCTTAACACATTACTTTTTCCTAGGTTTAAAGTTCTGAACCAAAATTTCAAAGCTCTTTCCATTATCTTCCCCTTAGTTGGTACCCTGCCCATCTGTAATTGTGCTATCTGTCTTACAATTGACTTCAGTAGCCCTAGTATTTCTCTACAAAACATCCTGTGCACCACATCTATACTTTCCCATCCTCTATCTAATCCCCATATTTCTATACCATACATAATTTTTGCCTCCACCCTTAACTAAGTGAAGTGAAGTTGTTTTAGTATGTGACTTTTTATATATTTTAAGATGATATCTATTTGCTCAGTGTCTCTGAGTGAATTTATCATAGTAGTGGACTATATCTCAAAATATGTTCCACTAATTCAAAAAGAAAGAAAAAAACAAATAGATCAAATCAAATATGCTTTCACTTAATAATAATTAAGCTCTCAAACAATGAGCAGTGGCAGATTTTGGTGTGAAGAGAGTGAAGGGGCTTTCACGTTCTTTATGCTTAAAAATTAATGAATCATGCAGTTAATATTTATTTGAAAATCTCAGTCTAGTTGTTTCCTGGGCCTACCTTCACTTTGCAGCATTTCACAAGTGATTCACCAACGAAGAGAGAATGAAATAGAAAGGGTAGAGGATTCATATGCTCTATCTCTCTCTAAACGCTATACCTGCTAGCAGACATGAAAAGATGGTGACCATCCAACTCTGTCTTTCCCTTCTGTTGACTTGGTTGCCATGACAATGTGATGTCAAGCATTTGTTTCTCACAGCAATTTTAAACCTGAGGTGATAGGACAGTAATAACATACAAAGAACCTTTCACTTCCTTTCCCAACTAATTTTTTTTCATGCTCCATTAAGGGAGTTATCAGAGTATCATGTTTGTCTTTCTTCCTAAGTTGTTTGTTACATGGCTAGTGGATGTTATCATTTGTGTTTGTGAAATGAATCCATGTGTCATAATGCCATACTTAGTATACTTGAGACACCGCCCTCCAGATGTAAAGTTGGAGATAAGAAAGATGTTTTAACAGTAGGAAGATCTACCACGTCATTAAATCGGTATTTGTGTAAAAAAGGGAAGAAAAATTATAAATGCTATAATGCTCATTTTAAAACATCTTGATTTTTTTGATTCCCATGGTTGTTGGTTGTGTAGTAGCTTCAATTTAGAAAGACTATTTTGTTGACCCCATTTACTTTATAATAATAATCATAATTTATGGAATAAAGAAGGATTTTCATATTTTAAGAACATAACGCAAACTCTAGATAAGCACAAAGATTCCACACAAATCTGAAATGCAAGATGCTCTACAGAAAATAGCAAGGCTATGATTATTTATTGTTCAATTCAATGAAAATGTTCATTTGAATAGATTCATTTTCCTGCTGGTTATAGATACTGTGTTATATTTAAGTAAGCAAGAACTTGGTTTTAAGGGGTATAAAGAAAGTGTAACTTTAATAAATCATGAAAATTCCAAGGAAGTATTTGCTTTATTAATATCGAGGGATTCATTGGAAATTCAGAACCACTTACTTGAAAATTAAGTGTGTTCGGTGGGAACTCCAAGAGAATTCAAAATGAAAACATAAACTGCATATCTAACTGAATACATACAAGATCATGTAAAAATGAAATACATAACATTAACTTTTTTGCTATTGAATTTGATGAAGTACAAATATAATACAAAAATAGTGTTCAATAATAGTAAGATATGGAATTTCAAAGGAAATGCTGTTGAGCGTTTTCTAGGGTCCTATATGTTAGAGCTGATAAAACATCTGAGGCATGATTTAATCTTCTGGATGGGATTTTATCTGAGTTTTCATATGAGGACAAATTAGTTGCACAATGTTATGAAGGGGAAAGGGTAATGGCAGGTCACTTAAATGGTTTGCAGAAGAAAATTAAGGACAAAAGCACCTCAATATGTTTTTATGCATTGCTTAGTTCATTGATCAAATTTGTCCTCCAACAAAGTTTAGATTGTGTTGCTAAATGTCACATATTTTTTGGAAGTATCACTGGGATTCCTTCATTTTTCCATCATTCATCATAAAGAACGCATACACTAAATTCATTTTTAATTAGACATATTCCAACCTTAGCAGAAACTTGGTGGTGTTCTAACTCAAAACTACTCACTATTATCATAAAATATTGTAAAATACTGAAACTAGTGTTCAAGAATATTATGAATGACAAGCAGTCTGACAAACAAATCTATTCAGCTTAGTTGGAGGTTTTTGAACTAAATCAGTAGTTCCAAATTTAATCTTCTAGCTGTAGTGCTCAATGATATATTTTCTTTGACAGACATTCTTTTCAAAATTTTGCAAAAGAGATCACTAGACATTGCTTACTGTATTTCAAAGATAAAGATGACACATGATTTAATAAGCAATAGACAAAATTAACAATATTTTTTTAAACTATTTGAGAGGACCAAAAACATGACCAATCTGACCGAAAGAAGAGAAAATGGTATCTTGATAGAGGAAATAATTTGCAAAAATTTCAAGATTTTGTTTTTCAAAATGTTGGACTCTATTTCAGTGGAAATGAAAGCAAGTTTCAAGACTGTGACAGTTTGTAATTGTTTTCCTCTATGGATACCACAAAATTTGAAAAAGTATTTTAAAGATTTTCCTTCTTTAGCTCTTGAAAATTTGCAACTTGTTTTCCATAGATATTTAAAACAATTGATCATTTGAAAAATGAACTGCATTTGTTGCATGCTGGTGAGGTCTGTTAGTTCAGTGGAATGTACATGGAATTGTGCTAGGAAAATAAGGATATATTTGAGGAATCATACAAGTTACTTGCTTTAATTTTAATAATCCAATCCAAAAGTGCATCACTGAAAAGAAGTTTTCTGGGTGTGAGTAGTTTTTTTGTCAGTTTTAGAGACACTACATCACAAGGCAAACTCACATCATAAGGAACTTTTGTGTAAACTTATAAGGAAGCAACCATTTTATGAGGACATCACAGATAAGTTTAGTGCTCTCAAGGATTAACTTAATAGATACAAAATAATTATGTCTCGTATGATAATTATTATGTAGCTAAATGATTATTTTTTTTTAAATTCCCTTATCCTTCACCTACCTTTTAAAGCCTGAGCTGACACTGACAATGAGGATCAATAACTTACAGTAAAACTGAGTAATCAAATTACTTAAATATTATGTGTAAAAGGTACCTTTATGTAATAAATCAGTTCACTAGTTTTCTCAAAGGTTAATTCTTTGCATCCAAAGGATAATTTGTAGATCACTTATAAGATGTTGGAAAATTTAGAAATAAAATTTTGCTATTACTGACTGCATTTTGTTCATTGGTTTAGCCCCTCCCTAAAGGAATCCTGGATCTGCCTCCGATTGTAATATCCATTATTTGAGCTAAGAAACACTTAAAATTCATCAGTTGTATCTGGAAAATCTTAAAGCACAATACTTATGAAATGTATTTCTCTTTTGTGTACATTAAACTACATATATGATTTTCCAGAAATGTGTGTCCTTCAATTCTTGAAATACTTTGCATGCTCCTTGACTTCATTTACTCTCAACCTAAATAATATTATGGTCTTTAAGACAATGGGTAATTGGTAAGTAACAGTGTGTACTTATATTGTTCCCCAGTTTCAGGGGAAAAAAAGGCCTTGTATAAAACTCCTCAATCAGAATGAATGACATAACTTTGAATCTTTACTCTCTACACTTGCAGTTTCCAAAAACAGGTTGCACACTACAAAAGTTTTCTTTTGTTGCACAACTATTTTATGTGTTTGTGATTAAACTTTACATCCTTTTAAATTTTCTTTTTGAATAAGAAGAATATTTCTCAAAACCAGTTTTATAGCAGGTAGGTACTAAATAAAGGACCTAAGAAAATCACATCTGGTGTCATAACTGAAGTTCATGTTAAATCTCAAGATCTCTGATTATGGAACACCTGACTGGAACAAAGAAATTGTGTATGTTCTTTAAATTCAAAGCATTTACAATACTAAAATTGCTGTACTACAAAAGTACACAAATAAAATACTGGTATCAACACTGTTGCAGTTATTTGTGAAATATATCATATTCAATGTGTAGAAGCCTCTCATCTCCTGTTTTCTTAACCACCATACATGATTAACTGTAATTAACATAGCAATGCTTACTCCTGTGTTTATAAGCACTGTTTTTGCATTTTTATAGAGTTTGTAGACAAAGCTGTCACAGATCAAAATTACAAGAACAATTTGACTGTGCACAATGCTACTCATTTACCAAAAGATTTGCTAATATATGTTGCAGAACAAAATTTATCCAAAAGTTTAATCAGAAGCAATAGGTGTAAAATAACCATTAAATAATCAACTTCATGAATTTTGCTTTGAAATAGCCTATATCCAGTGTCACAGATTTTTTTGGAGGGGGGAGGCAGGGATGGGTATCATTAAAATTTACAGACCTTCTGCTCTCACTTGTTTTTCCAACCACAGCTTTAGTGTAAGAACCCCAAATGTTGAAATTAGCACTATAGTTCAAACTTTCACACTAAACGTGACACATTGCTGATGGAATACAGATGTATTATTTGCAATATTGAATGCTTGTTTCCAAACATCATACCTCAGAATGCGAAGAAGTGAAACAGTGATTTAATATCTCAGTTAACTACAAAAACTAAATGTAAAACAGCTTTTGGTTCATAAAAAGTTTATGAAAACAGTTGAAAGATATGTCTCAAAACAAAATTTGTCCTATGCATGCATCAGAATGTTTACAGCTTTAGAAATGTTATACCCTGCCATTTGAAGCAGTAAAGCTGGCCAGTACAAAGAGAACAGGAACTACTTTTCTGTGTTTGTGTTTTCCATGCTAACACTTGCATCGTTCAATGCAGTGCTGTTAACTACAACATTTTCCTCCGCTGGAATACTTGTAGTGGTAGTGAAAGTCCTTAAAGTAGTGGTTTCTGCACTTTTATACAGCTGGCTCAGATGGGAGACAATGTAATCATTCTGAACTGTGCTCTGTGCTTTCTGATATCCGAGGAGGTGAAGTTTCTCTGGTTTCTGAAAAACAACCACACTCTTTGGAGCAGAGATGCAATACTAACAAATAGCTAAGTATTCTTTTGAACTGTTTCAATCTACTGACATAAAATTATATTTAGCTCAATTTAACCAACACCAATGAAGAAATGGTTAACTATGGATGATAAAATAGGCATAAGAAGCAAATAATCATTAAAAATTAGTTCTAAAAGTAATAAATAAATGCAAATATTTAAAAGTCATGTTCACACAATGATTCCTGATTAAAGCAAGTTAACATGCAAGCATGGCAGGAAACTTTAAATTAGATAATCAAATAATTGCCCAGTTTCTGTAACCAAAGCATAATTGTAATGTTTTAAATTGATTTTTCTTAAAATATAATAACTGATTACTTATAATTATCATAATTGTCATCATCATCTATCTATAAGCTGCTCAGATGTCCAGTTTTAGGCTATAGTCTGGTTTTCTGATCTATATATTCCTTTGTCAGTCTAGCCCCTTCTGCTAGTTGATTTGTCCTCTTTATAGCTTAGTGTGTCATTAGTTCGGAAGCTTCAGACTTAATTTGGAAATCTGAAAATATTTGTTATAGGTAAACCAATATGTTGACATGCTTGCTAATGTTAACAAGTGGCAATGCAAATAATGCAACTTCTAATTTCTTTACTTAGATTAGATTAGAGATTATGATGGGGGACAGGGGGCACCTCCCACATGTCAGCCTGAAAGGCAAAGGCTGATTGTGTAATCCCATTGGAGAGGATACTTTCACTGTTTTTCAAAATGTGTTCCCTGAACTAGTTGCAGTATCTTGGTTCCAATGTCAGCATCCTTTCCTAAATCTTCTCTGTTTATGGAAAGGGTAGGTCTCTTTCTTATCAGAAATGGGCAGTCAAAGAATATGTGTGGCAGTTTCTTAATCCTCTTTGCACATTCTACAAATGGGTTCATCCCTGTAGATTCCTATTTTACATAGATGTTTCTTGAAGTGACCATGTTCAGAAATTAATGCAACTACTTTCCTTATTCCTGTTCTATCCATTCTCAGGAGAGATGAGGAGAGAGTCTTGCATGGACCTTCCTGGCTTGTCTTTGTCCAGAATAGGTTTGCCACCTGAGTTGGTGTTTTACCCTAATACATGCTTTTACCAAGGTTTTAGCAGTGCATGTACTGATTCTAACCATAGGTTCAGGGTCAACATAGGGTATCTTAGTAACCTTTTAGCCAGCTGATCAACCTTTTCATTTTCATAGATGCTCTGATGCCCTGGCACTCACTGTATTTCAAGCCTATTGCGAGATGATAAGACACTCAGGGCATTTAGGCATACCCAAACCAGTTTTGATCCTGATCTGAAGACAGTGCTTTTAAAGCACTTTGACTATCTGTGAGAATGAAAATTCATTTATTATGATAACCCTTCTCAAGTCCTCTTAGAACAGAGTTCAGTATAGCAAATACTACTACCTGAAGAATTGTGCAATATTTCCCAAGGCTTATACTAATATTTGTCCTTGGAGATAACGTTTTTTGATTAAAAGATATTATTGGAAAGAGCATTTTTTTCCCTTTATTTCAACTTCATTGTTGTAGTGTAGGAGTAGTATGTCTGCCTCATATTCAACAGTTGCGAGTTTGAATCTTGGTTAGGGTGAGTTACCGGATTAAGTTTTTCTGGGATTTTCCCTTATCCTGAAAGATAAATGTTGGATAACTCTAAGCTCTATGGACCCCAGGTTCATTTGAGCATCACTTCACTTATTTCATTCATTATCCAATATGACCTAAAAGGTTAAAGGATGCACAAATTAAGATTTTTATTATTCTAGCTTCACTTTTTCACCACACTGTAATTCCCAAAATAGTTTTAAAAAAGGTTAAAGAATGTTAAACTTTAAAAAGAAGAAAAAGAAAAAAACCTTCACTGTTCTAACCTGCCAATGGTTTGTGCCATTTCATAACCTTTGTTTAAGACAGGTAGACTACATTTGTTCTATCAGCAGTTAAGACAATTTCTGTATATAGCAAAAAATAAGAAGGAAGATGAACCACAATGTACATTGTTCTCATTCTTTGGTTTTGAGATATCGAGATTGACATGATTTATTAAAGTGGATTCTCAAATGTAAATTTCAGAACAAAATATTTAATAGCATCTCATTTTTTGGAAAATACTGGTGAAAAAAGACAGATTTTTATGTCACTTATAATGAATTCATTTCAGTGTCCTACCAGCAACTCTCCTGCTCATTGTAATCTCTCCCTAAATTTCCCTTCCCATACTTATTTCTCCCTTCCCTCAAAACATTTAATACAATTTGAATGATGGTGCAGATTATAACTCATGTCAGTAATAAATTTCAAGCCTATCTATGATACCCTTGCCAATTTAAGACCAAAAAAAAATAATCATTCTCGCAACAATTCTTAATTTTTTCACTCTGTATGTCCCTTCTTCATAATCGCGCTACTCTTAATGTTCTAGCAGATATAATTTGAGGCTTTCAGTTAGTAAAGCAAACAGAATTATTTCATTGTTGAAGCTCTCTTCTTCAAGAAGTTTGCAACTGTTTTAGTGAGAGCTCTTTGTATAATATAACTAAATGGATAATGTTACTATAAATTATTTAAATAAGCTTTTGATTAACAAATTTTTAGAAAAACAACTTGAATATTTCTGAATGAAGCAGTCTCCTACACTTCATTTGTTTGTCTATGATATGGAGGAAGAAGAATGATAACGATAACAGCAACAACAACAAGAATTGCATTGATTTTTAACTTTTGCATGATATATTTTGATGTTGAAAAGTGTGCAAAACGAATCTTTTGTGCTTATATTCAGAAAATTAAGTTTATTCATTTGCTTTAGTTTCACTTTTGCCTTATGAAATTGTTTAGATTTTAGAAATTGAAAGGTTACTTACAGCTGGCCTTGTATTTATCAATGAGGATCTCCAAGAAGATAGCCACTTTCCTCCTGGGGTATCTGCCACAGTATCTTCAGCTTGAATTTTTTGAGCTGGAACATAAGTAGTAGGTTTGGAAGCTTGTCTGCGCCTTTTGCTATCACCAGAATTGGGACCAATGGGTGCAGTTTCTGTTTGTGGGCCTAGCTCAAATAAAACCTGGAAATCTGCATGTTCTCCAAGGCGAAAACCAACACCCACACGGGAATCAGTACCTAATTAACATACAAAATGCTTTAGTAAATTTACTTAATTATTAGCAATCTGTAACAGTAACTTACGTTCATCCTGTCTTGTTTTTATCTCCTATTTGTTACTATATGCCAAAATAATGGAATTTCAATAGTATCAGATGAAACTTAAAATAGGTTATGTTGGTTACATTTTGGTTTAAAATTGTTATAAAGTAAGTTTTCTATATGCAGCTACATTAAGAGAATACAATTTTCCAAAACTATAACAAAGCAAATTTGTAACCAATTTTTGTAACTCTTTCTCTAGATTGTCTCCATTTACAGAGTGAGCCAAAAGACTCCGAACCGCCTGCGCGGTATTTTTCCTGTACGCGTCCTCGGCGCTCGTTGCCGTCTGCCGCTATCATAGAAAGGCACGGATGAAACCATACACATTTTTAAATCTACTTTTAAAGGCTTTACTTACCAACTATATGAAAGGAAATGCTGAAACTGGCCACCTACGTTGTCCATACATTTTTGGCACCTCTTTAGGAAACTATCCATCATGGAATTTTGGGGGGGAATTTTCCAAACGATGACCGATGTCGTCTAATGTTTCTTCGGTAACAACCAAACGCCGTCTTTTAGATTTCTTAGCCTGAACACTTCCTGTGGCCTGGAATTTGCTGTAAAGTTCAGGCCTGGAACTTTTACACCTGGAAATCTTTCTGCAAATCGTACTTTCACTTGGCGAGCTGACAGAGTGAACATATACGAATCATAAATAAATACATGCTGTGCAGTAGAAAACGTATACTGAGCCATAATAAACTTTCTAAGTACAGGACAGAATAATAAATAACTCGTAATAACTGAACTACATCACATCACCATCAACTCAAAACTGCACAACAAAGTTACAACAGCGTAACTTTGTTTATAGCTAAAGTGCGTTATGTTTTTATCATATTTCCATACGCCTGGTGGAAAAACACCGCGCAGGCGGTAATATTTTTCATAAAATACCCCTCAGGGGTAACTTAAAACATAAAGTGTATAAGACAAACCCACACACCCTAGAAGAATTAAAACAAAATATCCGTCAGGAAATTTCTCAGCGTGAACTACGTCGAGTGATGGATACTTTCCTAAAGAGGTGAAAAATATGTATGGACAACGACGGTGGCCAGTTTCAGCATCTCCTTTTGTAAAGTTAGTAAGTAAAGCCTTTAAAAGTAGTTTTAAAAATGTTTTATGGTTTCACCCGCACCTTTCTATGATAGCGGCAGACGGCAACGAGGGCCGAAGACGCGGACAGGAAAAACACCGCGCAGGCGGTTCGGAGTCTTTTGGCTCACTCTGTAGATATATGTAGAATGCTTGAAGCGGAATTGCTAACTTTGTTTATTTTTCAGATATGTCATATATGTATACACCATTTTGTTTTCACACTTTTATTGACTTTTTACAATGAAGCATATTTTTAATGTTCAAATATTTATCTCAACTATTCTATTATGATTAATTTAGTATATAAATGAAGTTCTTATGTTAGTTTTTACTAAGACATTTTTTGAATATCACAAAATGTAGCAAGTTCTCATGTTTGGAAACAGAGGAATTAAACCTCACCACATTTATTTGAACAGGTCACAAGTTGTTACCTATAAATCATTGTATGTAGGTACCAAACTATGCATTAGTTTCAAATAAATGTAGCATGTCTTCAGAAAAGTAAAAACCTATTAATAAAGATTGTAAAAATCCAGAAATGAAATTTTTGTCTAAAAATGCTAATGAATACTCCGCACAGCTATGAGTGTTGTGCATTGAGGTAGTAATATAAGAAAACTGATTCAGCACTGCAAGCATTTCTTTGTGTAAATTTAATACATGCACAGTGAAAAATTACCTAGGGCCCTCAAGAACTTAAGTTACCTTAGCTAACAATTTAAGTTAAATCCCAAATAAAAAACTCAGTCAGGCAGTTTGACCCAACTAAAATTCATATTCAGGTTTGCAATGAGAAGCACCTCTAACACAGGGGCACTGCAAGCACTACTTTGTTTGTAGTTATTACTGACTTAACAATATCTGAGGTAAGTACAGTACAGAAACATACCCTTCTTGATAGGTGGAATATTTGAATATATTACAGAGAGAATGGAAGGTAACTCTTCAGGAATAATGAGACCACCGACACCTGAAAATAAGAATAGGAATGTGATATGACACACAATTTAAGACCAGTTCAAAATAAGGAAAAGTAACACTCACAGAGGGACATTAAACTTCATTATGTTTTGTTCAACTTTTCTGCAAGTTTAGAACACAATGATGAAGAAAGAAATGAGAGGAGGTTTGCTTCAGAAACTAAATAGTGCTAGCCCACGTTCTTCTTACATCTTTTATTTGTTTTTTAATTCCCTTCTAAAAAGTATGACTCATTGATTTTACCTATTTAATTTCTTTCTAAAATTGTGGCTCATTGATTTTACCTACAACAAAATTGACATAAGCCATAGGGTCAGTTTAACATCTGCTTGTAAATAGTACATACAAAAAATACAATACTTGTATACATTACTACTTTTAATTTGCACTGAATGTTTCCTATAACATTCTCAAAAGCTAACACTTTTATGCATCATTATTTGTATAGGTTAATAATCTGGTACTTACATGTCCACAGAAGTACTAAGCCCCATATATTATGGAGCAGTGGCATTTTGTTGCATTAGAAATTCAGGTGTGATAATAGTGCTCCACAGATTTCACATTTTCACCTGAAAGAGAATTAATCTTTAACTTGATGTTCAGGTAAAGGTAAAGTACTGAATAAAGTAAACAAAGATGGCCAAGAATTGACAAATGTAACCAAGTTGTTCATAGGCATTTTGGCTGAAGTAATTAACATAGGTTTTAATATTTCATTTTAACATGGACTTCTGTGGTCCATTCACGGAACTATCCTCAAAAAAGTTCTTTAAGTTCTTTATATAAACAATGGAGGATATCTGGTTGTGGTTGATCATCTTCAAAGAGAAGTTTCATTAGCTTTAAGCTTTCATTTACACATTTAGCATATACAGGTGTATCATAGTTAATAGCACAAACCAAAATGGTTGAAAGTATACAACAGCAGAAGCAAAAAAGTTCCAGTAAACATGGATCAGCAAACAAACCATGTGCGAGATTTATTATGGCAAATGTGTGGTTCTGAGCCACCACTGACTTCACTAAGAAACACCGTCCTAATAAGTGCAAATGAATTTGAAAAGTAGACTTTTCACTTATTTGCCATTTTAAGTTGCCTCACAATTCACTTATAGTTGAACTTAGCAAGGAATACAATTCTACTTCAGTATGTTACATGGTATTAATACTGTACACTCTTCCTGTTAAAGGAGGTGTTCAAAGTGCCGTCCTTGCATCTGAAACAGTACTCCACTCATCTCTGTTGTGAGTTTTGAATTCCTTCAAACACCCCTGGATATCTCGGAATTCTTGACAAGCACATACAATTCTTTGCTCCACTACTTCAATGGTATCAACGGGAGTGCTGTACACTACATTTTTGAGACAACCCCATACAGCAAAATCCAAAGGATTGAGATCAGGTGATTGATAATGCACAACTAAGCATAACAAGGCAACAAGTGAAGCACAACTAAGGATGTCAGGGTAGCTCATAACCACAGATTCACAATAATAAATCTTGCACACGGTTTGTTTGCAGACCCAGGTTTTTGCTTCTGTTATTGTATACTTTCAACCATTTTGGTTTGCGCTATTAATTGTGACACACACGCACACACAGATTGGCTCACATAAAGTGTTACAAGCGAATATCTCTTAAATGAATAGAAAAAACCAAATGCAAAGAATTCCAAATCTTATTGGAGCAAGAGGCCTTCCATTTTGTGATATGGAAAATATTTCACTGAGCTCCTTATGGGGCAAAGAGGGGCCAACCTCAGAATTTTAAATAGCTACTTTTTTTTATATTCTGGTTCCCCTCAATAAACTAAGCAACTTATATTAAAACATTTTTTTAAATGAATTGTTGAGTTGTTATAGGATGTTTTCACTTATGCATATTATTTTTTAGTTTTTTGGAAAAATGTATTTAATGCCCAATGTCATGGAAGATCTTAAACAATGTCAAAATTAAATTGTTTCCATAAAGAATTGAGATGAAAGCACCATGTACTTAAAGGCAAAATTTAGGCAACAACAATGAAAAGATTCAAAGAAGTTTTAATCTATATTATATTGTAAAGAGAGAAAATTTGTATGTGTATGTGTGTGTGAGTATATGTAGGGTAATCTCAAAAATACTCAGTCAATTTTGTTAACTCTTTCACCATTGAAAAGTCCAATTGTTTCTGGCAGACATAGTGTATAAAAATTTTCTAATTTAATTTCATAAATTACTAAAAGATTTAAAAGGATTTACAGAGACCGTGTACTTGAATACAAACACACAGAAGTTATAAAAGAACATGCTTGCAAAGAAGCCTTTGACGTTTAGTTCAGAATGCCTTGGAGTAGAAAAATAGTTGTTGTTACTCCACAGAATATACACTTAGAATAAGAGAAATGGTAATCCTGCATTCCAAGGAATATATATGTAAATGGTCATAATTTAGCAACTACTACACAACTAAACAAAAGAGAACAGAATCTGCTTATAACGATACAATATGTATGCCATACCAGTGCCAACATATTTTGACAAACCTCATGGAAGAAAATTTGTTTTATTTCCTTTGTATGTTATAATCAAGATCATTAGCAGGGTACGCTAAATAATTGTATAAAAAGAAAAGATTGTGTCCAGCTAACATTAGATATTAGTCAACTGATACTTTATTCTTACAACACAATATAATTTATAACGGTCGGAGACTATGTGTCATTTCCAAAGGTGTTAACTTGATGGTCTAAGAGTGGGGAATCTTCACATTCACCAGCTTCACCTTTATTTCATTGTATATGTTAAGGGTCTATGTATTATGTGAAAATTATGTAGTTTTTGTGTTATTAAATAACTGTAGAATCCAAGAGAAGATACAAAGATTAAAATGTGATTATATGCTGTGATTGTCTAAAAAATTAATCAACATTCTGACTGTTCCACTGCCAAAGGTATTTATGGGCTATGCAGCATTTCTAGAATTTGGAAGACTGTTAGAGGGATGTTAAGGAAATCTGATGTTCCGCCAATGTTTCACATCCTTTTGCTTGAATATCAGTGAATTTTTAATCTGTTATTGACAATAGCCAGGGCTGTAAAAAATTACAATTATAAGGGGTAAAGTGGAGGATTGACCATAAAAGTCCTATAGATTATAGTACAATAATTTCATAAAGAATGAGGGAGATAAATGAAATTAATTAAATCCTCATTTGAGTTTAAAAAGCTAACCATACAACATAGGACAGCCAGTTAGCATTATTATAAAATTTGAATAATGTATTTTTCAGGGGAGGGGGCAGGTCATTTTACTGTTTTATTAGGAAGATTGTTAGCATCATGTGTTATATGGTTAATAAAATCTTAAATATTTGTTTTCTCTCTTTAATCTTTATGGCATCTTTTAATATTCAAAGTGCTTTGTTTGCAAATGTCTTATTTTAATTAAATTTGAAGCATATACAGAAAGAAGTAGTGAAAAATTTTACATGTTAGTTTCCATTATATATAAATAATTTTTATGTTATTAATAACTGAAAAGATTATAGCATAAAAAAGTTGACATTTTGAAATTAATGAAAATTAAGAATTTGTTTTTAGCACATCCTTTTGAATCACTAAATAAAAATATCCTTTACAGAATAATGCTTTCACAAATCTGATGTGTGACACTCACACGAGTTTCTCTACCCATTACAAGTTTCATATATGCCTTATACATTGCAATTTTAAAAGTTATTCCTGTATTCACGTTACATTATTCCAATAAATGTTTGCCTAGAAATGATTTCAGATTAAACAATATGGACTTAGTTACAGACAACTTGCGGAAATAGCATTCAAAGTTCATAACATAAATCTCAGTAATAAGTTCATAGAAAGGAAAAAATATTAAAAACATTCAAACATGTTGCATCAGGTGATATACTTCAGAAAATTTAAACGTGAACTGTGAGACATTTTACTAGGGAGTATTACAATAAAGGGTTATACAGTACAAACTGTATATTTTAATAAGCCTTATATTTTTCCTGTATTAAGTTATTGTGTCTCTTATGGTTTGTCAACTATAAAAGTTATAAAAAATTCAATCAAAGAAGAAGGCTATCCACAGAAAATTCAGGATATACACTATGTAATGTCAGTATTTCAAATATATAAAATTTTAATGAAATTCATAGAGCTATTTTTGAGATAATAGAAAATAACAAAAAATGTTACCTATTACATACAAAGTGTTGCTTAGAGATGTAGAGTTGCCACCTTGAAAGCTTAAGTATTTGTCCAGTCTTTTGTTTTGGGGTTAAGTTGTTCAAAAACACACATATCTATATGGACCTTTTTTCTGAAATTCAGAACATATATTTCTGCTAAAATCTTGATATAAAATTTTTCAGTGATATAGTTCCTGTATTTATGATCTACTACATTGAAGAAAATAGAAATAATCAAATAATTTTTAAAATGCCATAACTTTTTGAGCACAGTATTTTGTACAGAAAGTGATTCTTTTGACACATAATTTAAAATATTTTGAAAAATAATAACGTTAAGAGCATGTCATTTTGTATGATACGTCCAATATAAGATGTAAATTTAAAAAACATTACACAATTAGAACTTTAACCTGTGCATTGCTTTATGTTTGGATGCATCAAATATTTACCCCTTGCCCAAAGGAAAAAAGAAAGAAACTCCTCACTCATTTTATATCATATTGGTACCTTAAATAATAAAACATTAAAATGTAAATATGTTAACAATAAGAATTTATGCAAGCTTAGAAGTTACACTAATATTGACCAAAAAATTTCCATTTCTATGTTTTATACCACCATAAGCAGGGACATATTCCAAGAATACATTTGGGAGGAGTTAATAACTGAAACACATGAAGTCATTCCATGGTCACTTTATGATTATCATATGAACTGGATACCAACAGGATCACTGAACAGAATATATTGGCTAAATAAAAGATTTAGCATATCGGCATTGCCAACAAACAAATGTTTAGGTAATTATAGAACCAAAAGGCAAACGGGAGTACATAGAGACTAAATTCCCCAGCTAGGACTCGTACCCAGTCAGGTGTATTAACCACAAACTACAGGGAGACCAACTCACTTCAGTACAATTACAGGGGTACACCTAGTACTAACCTGTGACTAAACATGTGTGTATAGTAATACAAGCTGAGCAAACCATTTAATCAGTTTTGCCAACCAATATATAAAATTAACATTTTTCAAAAGAACAGATTAAATTCCTCCAGTATTAACCCTGTTTTAAAGTATACATTGTTTTTGTTTATTAACAGGTACAATGTGGTATACTAAACCTGTAAGCATAAAAAGGTTACAGAAAAAAAATGATACTGCAGTGCTTTGTTATTATGGTTTAGGTACATGAGCCCCCCTCTTCATGTGCCCCCGATCATAAATACATTTCACTCAGAGCTCTTCAAGTTTAGACTTCTCTTTCCTCATTTGTTTCCTGGATAAAAATGTTCCTTTGCCATAAAAATTACGTAACACATGTTAAGAAACGAGTTCACTACACTCAAAATGACACGATGCTTATGCAAGCACAAGTGCAGAAAATGTAGTTGCCAGTGCACCATACACGTCCGCTGCTTCACATTAGTGCCTTCTGACTTCGCCATTAATTTCTGATTATAAACCTCACCACTCCTGCCTCACATTGATATCAATCGATCACAGAACACATCAATAATAAAACTGAAATATATAACATTGGTGTTCCTAGGAACGATACTGGAGTAATAAACGCTCGTTACCTCCGACCGAAGCTCATCGCGGCACCACAGATGTCTTCAACTTTGGTAAATGTTTGCTACACAATTAATCGTTGCACTATGAGCCGCGCTGTAAGCAGCAATGACGAGTGAAAGAAACTCACAATGTGGGTCAACGGGTCGCAGTGAAGTAACTCCGCATTGCTTGCACTCTCTCCTCCGGTAGTGCCTGAAGAATCCATTCCGCAGTTCCACTGGGTGATGGATTGTTCTTGGGAATTCCGAGTGTCTCCAGATGTTTCCGCTTTGGACACATCACTCTCACCTTTATTTTCAGAAACAAATACCTAGTAATTAGCCGATAGTAAGAGAGTCCTCTAGAAATGTGCAAATATTGAATGTTTACATGCTGCTGTTCTAAAGCTAACAGTGTAAAATTCGCAATTCAAGAGACAGACAGACAAAGGGTTTCTCACCTAAATTTTAACCTCATTTGTTTTAGAAATAAAACAGGGATTGAAACGTGAGCTGTAGAGGAGCACAAGTGCGTTATAAAATGCGTCTGGAGCCAAGAGTGCAATCGTGCGCTTTCGCCTTCAGCTTTCAGTTGAAGGTGCACTTTAACAGCGTTGTGCATGTGTCAGAAATGTTGAACGGAAGTAATATACTTCATTGCCTTATTAACACCTTTGGGCAAAATTTCTTTCAATATTCCTTCCTGAAATCGGAGAAAGTTATTTAGCTCCACTATTACGCGTGGGAAGGGAAAACAAAAGGCGGGGGAGGGGGGAATCTCCACTTTACTGATCAAATGGAAGAGGCTTTGATCATCACACTGAGTAGTGTGAGGACAGTGAAAAACAAATAACAATTTTGCATGTAGGCCTATCTAAGAAGCACATCATCTTAGCTAGACAATGGGGTACACTTTTTACAAAACAATAAGAATATGCGTGCCATGATATTGTTCAACATGCAGTATTCTTTCTGTGACTCTGCAGATGTTTTTTTATGTAAAGTCTGGAAATTTTATTGGTTCCCTTTCTGGATAATCTCTTGAAATTACTAATCCTTGCTAGGTAAGACACAAAAATTGTTCGTTGCGACCAAAGATTAATGTTCGGAGTTTGTGCAGGTCAGATCACGAATGGAAGACTCATTTTGTATTACAACAGAATGGATCAGATGTATCCTAAAACGTAATGCCTGAGCAATGGATTTCAACTTTAAGAGTAAATGCTACACACAATTTTTTTTTATGTTTGGTTCCTTGATGTAGGCCAGTTTCGAATCACCAGTCCGAAAATATTCGAGTTAACTCGCTGACAGTTGCAGCGCGATAATAGATAACCCCCCCTTTGTATTCCAGCTCAGAACACCTTTGTGTGCTGTACATCGTTTTAATCTGATGGAAATTTGTATTAATAGGGTTAACTGTGAATCAAAGTGATGATAAAACTGTCAGGAGAAGAAATCATTCCCGGTATGGCTTTTTACGTTCATGTAAATCAACAGTGTTAAATGCAGATATTATACACTGGCTACAAGGAATTCGGACTGTTCCCAAATGTTCTTAAGTTTCCTATGTTTCATTTTTCATTCCTTTTTGCACCTTTTTACTTATTTGGGGGGGGGACAAAGCTCTTATGCGCCATAGTTAACTGTGCTGATAGATGCAATTAAGATGCAAGATTATTTGGCAGTACAGTCACTGACCTAATGCAAACAACATAGCTCTCCACCTCTTTACTCCGTTCGCTGAATTGTTTTTAAGCAAGTTTGTGATCTTGAATATGTTCGTAAAAGAGCCAAAACGTTCGAGAATAAATTGAATCATTATAAAAAATCTGATGTGTTACACTCACATGACTTTCTCTACTCTTTTACAAACGCTTATTCTCCATATGCTTCATGTTAATCGAGATGTTAATCTTATTGCTAATTTTCGTGTAGATGCAAGGGGAATTGGTAGGCTTAAGCGATAGTCAAATATTTTAAGAAAGTATTGGAAAATTTAAGGGAATAACAAGCAATATTTCGAAAATGGTTCACTCAAAAAAATGTATATGATATAAATTGTGTATTTTAACGCGATCTACATTTTTGTGTAGTAAAATTTTGTCTATCTCTTATGGTTTACCAGTTATACAAAAATCGTTCAAAATGAAGAATACTTTTGGAGACATTCCCAGAAAATTCGAGATATACATTTCATTTGTCATGAAAATATCTTAAACATATGATATTTTAATCAAAATCGTTAGAACCATTTTTGAGAAAATTAAAATTTTGAAAAATGTTCCATGCAAAGGGTAATCTGGGGTGGGGGATTTTCTTGAACACCTTCGTGTCGCTTTTCTGGAAGATTCTGAACCTAAATACCAAGTTTGGTGTTTATCCGACTGTTCGTTTCTGAGTTATGTTGTTCACAGACACACACACGGACATGTTTCCAAAAATGCTTTTTTTTGGATTCAGGGGGGTCTCAAAACATATATTTCCGGTGAAATCTCGGTATCGAATTTTTGGGTGGAATACAATACTTCCCCTACTTACTATACGTAGTAGAGAAAGTAAAAAGAACTCTGGTAACAGAATTCAGATATATTACTGCAATATTAAGATTATAAATAACGTCGCTTGCCCTATTTGTTTCGTCCCTCTCTCTAACTCACTCCTTGTTCTAAGAAATATTTCCACTGAAGCTGTTGCACCGAGATAGCGTCAGTACAGTAGTCCTAAAGTTTTCACACGGTATAGTCTTAAGTTAGGGCAAGACAAACTCCGAGCACCGGTCAAGGTTCCACAGTCCTCACATCGCATATAACAAAATTCTCTTATTTTTCCACAAAGAGAGAGGCATAACCAGAGGGCATTTTAAAATAAAAAATAAGAAACTGAAATGTTAACATTACACAAAGTATACAAGCTTGGCTTGCTCAATAGCTCAGCTTTTTAAGTGGTAGAATACGCCTGGAAATCATATGCAGTTAACATATTATTTAACAGAAGGTGGTGGGTGCATTTCGTTTGTATACACCATAGTCCATCAATTCCCCTCATAGGATACTAGTGTATGAAGTGATATTAGGAATAGGACTAGGACTTAGCACCTCGATCTCTGGAGATCTTTTGTGCCTAGGCCCTAATAGGGCACCCCTCCCTCGCGGTAAAAGGAGGTAGAGGACGGCCGGACCAGAAGGTGCGACAGGGCAGAAGGCAGGGACCCTACCTTTTCCAGATTGAAACTCCTCGAATGGCAGCTAGTACAACCGGCTCCCCTCCCCCTTGCAGGCTTTCACATCCCACTGTGGGCCCGGGACTCGGAGACCGCCCCCATTCCGGGGAACGAAGTGTTACATAGAGCATCCTTTTCCCCTGCCATGCAACGCTGAGACTCCGCCGACACTTCAACCCTGAAGCAGTCAAACAGATGAAAGGTAAAGTGTAATGAGAATGAAGTGAAATGGAGGGACAGGAAATTCGGTAATGAGCCTTCCCAGCATTCGCCTAGCGACCCTGGGAAACCCCGAAAAAACCCATGGGTCAGAAATGTCGGTCGCGAGAATCGAACCCACGACCTCCCGAATGCAGGTCACGGATTTTGCCACCTGAGCCATCCCGCTCATTAGTGATATTAACGCACTGGAGAATGTTCAAACTAAAAGGGGGAAAAATGAATACACGTGTGATTCTCTTGAGAAACTTTAGAGCAATGAATTTCAACATTTCAGTATTAATGTTACTATGACTGAAGGTGCGATGACCCATCAAAGGTGACGACTTTCTAACGCTACCTGGATTCAGATGCGCTCTGCATCAGATTTGGGTGGTTTTTCTTGATGCCTAACTCATCGTTTATTTGTAATCACTTTTTGTAGCGATGCTTTATGTGTATCTTCCCTGTGGGAGCCATGTTTTCAGTAACAGCATATCATAAGGTTTTTCAATACTTTTCGAATCCTGTAAATTTGTTTTCAAGTATTTTGCTGCTAAAGCTATTTTGAAACCTTTCATTTAATCGTTTCTGCATGTTTTTCCTTAGAAGATATAGAGTTTAAAATGCTCAGACTAACAATTGTCGTGGTCTGAATTGGTTATGAAATAGCACCCACTGATATGAAGCTTTGAAAATAAAAATACACCATAAAATCTGAAACATTGTTATATAAAATGATCAGCAGTTGATTTCGTTGGAATCTAATATAAATCGTCTCTGTTTTAGCGCTTTAGAGTCAATGTACGGCGTTTATATGATTTTAAAAGCGTTAGCACCCCTCCGAAAAAAAAGAAGAAATAAAAACCTAAACAAGCAGAAGGATAAAGCATACAAGGGAACAGGTGACATATTGTAATGAATGAGGCTAGGCGGAGATATATAGCATATATCCTGGATAGTGCCAAGATTGTACATTCCCAATTTCAGTATCCAGAAGATAGCTAAATTTATCATAAAGTTAACATTATCAAAAGCTAACATTATTCTTCATCGCGCTAAGAGCGTTAATGTAACTAACATTTTGTTTGGAACAAAGAAGATTTGATAGGTTTAATTACAAAATATCTATATAAATAAATAAAAAGGAGATTTGGCGTGGTACAAAACAAGAGCACCTAATAAATTGGATGTAGGTCAACAAATTAAACGGAGTTTTATTTATGGACGCTCTTTAACTGTTGTGATCCTTAGCGTCCCATTTTATATTGGGCATGAAGGACCGGTAATTTTGTTCAGAGCTCTTTATCAGGATTAAGGTTCTTTTACGTGCCGTAAATCTACGACACGGTGCCACCGGCTTTACTTCCCTTCCGAAGGAAGCCATGATAAGGATTTTTACGCTCGAAAAAAATCCATCGCTCTCGCCGGGTTTGAACGCGCGACCTCGGGAACTAGATATTAGCATGGTAAGGTTACACCACGTAGGACGGGAGAACTGTAGGTCGAGAGACAGGTTTTGCCATAGCCAGCGGAAGAGGGTCATTGTTACCATGCCTTTAAATTCCTGAAGTTCGCACGACTTTTTGCCTACGGGTTGATGAAAATAGAACCTGAAGAATAATGAAACGGTGAGAAAACTAGATGGTAGGTTAGGGATAAAACATAAATATGCTTTAAGCGACACGGTCTCCTATGAAGGCGTTGCTATGTTTCTAAATAAGTGGGTCAGATATTTCTAGAAGCAATGCCTCGTAAATAATTATAGCATAAAAATGAATGTTAGTGTTAGGTAATGAACACTTTTCCTATTAATTGTAGGTAGTGGTTATTTATTGCTAATTCTCATTTTGCACCATAACCACAAAAAGCGTCAAAGTAAAACCAATTTGAACGGAGCGAGATGGCTTCGTAGTAACGTAAGAGACTCGCATTCGGGAGGTCCCGGGTTCGATTTTCGCCGACCGCCCACTCTGATCTTGGGTTTTCCTGGTCTGTAGACGAATGCTGGGATGTTTATTATCGATTACGATTCCCTTTCCATTCCTCTTTCATGCCGTTTCCATCTCATGTTTGAGATGTGCTTCTAGGTATCGGATGTGTGAAGGTGCCGGACAGATGGCACGGATGCTTGCTCCAAGGAAAGAGTTTTCCCTCTGGACATTAGAGGGCTGTTTGGTTGGACGAGTGGTTCATCGCTCTCCGGGCAGCTCCAGTAGAGGAACAGGTCTTCGAGACAGGAGCTGTTAGGGACTCCGTGCGTCTCTGCGGCCTGTAGCCTCCTGTGGTTCCTTCACTTCATCCCTTCCTCCTGGGGATGGTAGCCGCAATAGACATCACGTAGTCGCAGTACGTGAGGTGTCCCCCTCCGTTTTAAACCTTATACCCTAAAACGAATCTGGCAAATGAAAGTATTGGCAAATTTAAAGACATTGCATTTTTGCAATTAAGATAAAACAGAACCCCAGAAAGCGTTTGTGTTTGTATTACTTTATCATAATGCTTTAGACCACCGAAAATGCAGTCTGAGGCTGTTATAGATATAAATATTTTCAGCAGTGAGAGCTTCTGATATTTATGTATACCTTTAACGTTACAGTTTTGCAAACCATAATATTTATGTGGGCAATGCGATATTTGTAGAGTTATTAAACTTGTATTCCTCTTCAATTTGGTATTGGAATTAATTGTTCTTCCACACAAGCCGTGTGTTGGACAAGGTTGGAAAGGTAGAATCAGAATCGGGATTTGAACCATGGATCTCCCGGTCTACGTCCGGTTGCTCTAACCACTGAGCTACCATGGCAACATGCCGGCAGGATATTAAATTCTCCAACTGATTCGCATTTTTCCCGATTAACCACAAGAAGAAGTCAAATTATATTAGGATGACATACCCCAATGGCACTCATAAAGTTATAAGTATTTTAAATCCCGGGCTTCAAAGTTTCAACCACTGTTAGGTCAATTAACAGAATTAATTGTTCTTCCACACAAGCCGTGTGTTGGGCAAGGTTGGAAAGGTAGAACCAGATCTACCTCATCTGATTCTACCTTTCCAATTTTGGTATTGGGTTTCCCTTTCCTTCTACCGCGATCACGACAGAAGGGCTGAGAAGGGGAATAACCTCTCCCCGCCTGCTTTAGACCAGATCTGCAGGTACTGCTTGTTACTGAACAAGACATCCTTACTATGTATTTACAATGACATTCCCGTGACATCCCAAGGTCGCGGGTTCAAACCCGGCGGAGGGCGATGGATTTTTTCAGGCGTAAAAATCCTTAGCATGACTTTCTTCGGAAGGGAAGTAAAGCCGTACTCCCGTGTCGTAGATTTACGGCACGTAAAAGAGCCTCAAGCTTGATAAAAAGGCCTTTGAGCAAAATTACCGCTCTTTCACGCACAATGTAGAATGGAACGTTAAGGACCACAGCAGTTAAAGAGCGTACATAAATTTAAAAAAAAAACTCAATTTACTATGTACAAATATTCCAAATTGATTCCATGCTGAAGTATGTTAACTCATTTATGCCCCAAATAGTACAGGAATCAAATCTTGAATATACAACTTACCTAGGCATAAGATTTTCTCAGCTTTTCTTAATTTTTATTTATTTTACACACGAAACTTGTTATACAGTTGCGAGTTTAATAAAGTGGGTTGACTGAAAGGTACAGAAGAAAACAGGTTACGTGTTACTTCTGCCACTGCCTGGACTATCGCTCCGTCTTGGAAGAAGATACAGTAGAAACCTAAACGTCAGACACAAACGTGTGTTCTTTAATGCACCAAGTGCTATTTTTTTTAACGTTATATGTATAATTTTCTTTCACTTATATTCTACCTTTAGTATCTCTAAGACAGCTTTGACTTTAGCGACAACCACTTATCAGCAAAATTTTTCGTTTATTTTAGATGTTAATGTTGCGTTTTTGTTACTTTAGATTTTAAAATTTGAATCATGCTCGTTTTCATCCTCATTCATACGTCCAGATTCTGGGAAATATTTATAATACTCATTTTAATTAAAGAAAACTCTCCCCTTCTGCTAGAATTTGAGCCCAAGACATCTAGGTTTACAGTCTAGCGTGTTAACTGCTAAACCACAGAGGTAGCACCATAATATTTTTTTGTTTATTCGCAATAGCATTTTGATGAGTTTGATAGACTCAGGAAGACATTATTTAAACTCATCTTTTTCTTCAGTTTTGTGTATCATCATCAGCAGCATTATAGCAAGCAACTGCACTAGCATTATTACTGTTACTGTTAACGATGTTATTATATCTGTTATTATGAGAATTGAAAGATGTTATAAACTTTTTATGATTATGCTAATTGCTACATCATTATCGTCGTTGTTGTCGTCGAAGGTAACCCGACGATTCTCACTTATTGCAATAGCAGATTGATAGAATGTTCGAGGTTAAGCTCAATTGTATAAAGAGCCGAGGAAGACAAGTTTAGGAATTTCAGTGACGTGGCCACAACTCACTATTATCCAGCACTTCATTCGGAGAGGTGCTATCAGCGACAACCGAACTAAAGCTCGTGGTCATACAGGCGTATACAGATCATTCAGTAACTCCAAAAAACTTTATGGTATAATTCTCACGAAGAGAATCATTTTGTGTTGGCCGATGCGTTGTTTAGGAGCCATATGATTAAATGGACAAGATCCAGAGTTTACATTAAAGTCACTTATTATTGTAAGAACAATGAAAATTAAATGAAAAGGTAATTCAGAGAAGGCCTTCAAAGTGTCCACCTTCGGCCATAACGGATACACGACACCGTCGTTCCATTGGATGTCGAACCCTTTCTAACATTATGTGCTCTCTGGCGAATGCGGTCAAAGGCAGCATGCAATAAATTCTTCCATAGTGTGAACTGCAGTGGCATACACGATAACCTCGCATGCCTCCAAAGAAAGAAGTCAGACTAGGAGTTTGGAGGATAGAAGGTTTTGGGAAGACAGCGGAGCTGGAGAATATGCCCCATGTATAAGCTAACAGAAGATGCAAATCATATTTTACTTGAATGCCAAGAATTTGAGAATTGGAGAAAAGAATTTATTTGTGGAAATTGGAACAGAATTAGAAATGTGGTAGCTCCAAAGAAAATGTTTGATAACATGCAACAAATAAAACTGTTACGAGATTTTGTACACAAAGTTAAAAAGAAATGGTTTTGATCAATTGAAAATAAAAGTCAAGGAAATTACTAGAACACATTAGGCGTATAGCTAGAATTTTCAATATTTGGAACAAAACTATAGTAAGATATGTTTTGTAATATTGTATACAAAATTAACTGAGTGAGGTGGCGCCACGGTAACGTTTGCGACTCGCAGTCGGGAGATCCCGGGTTCAACCTCCGATGCCAACCAACCCAATCGAAGGTTTCTTTTGCGGTTTTTCTCGGTTGCTAGGCGAATGCTGGATTGGATAATTTGATTCGCGAATTTTCCTATCATCCCTTTCATCATTGCATTTCATTTCCTTCTTCTTCGCCGTTATACTAGGCATTGCGCTGAACACCCATCCTGGATATGCTATGATCCAAAGTAGGCTACTAACACAAGGCATTGGCTTGTACGTCATTGGGTCTATCAGTCCTACAAAGAGGAGGGTAATCTATTGAAGTATATATAATTAATGTAATGAGGGTAGACTAACATAGAACAGCCAAGCTTAAGGTAGTGGTAACCCTGTGGATTAATTATCATGGCATTAAATAAATAATTATTGCTGAAAACATTGTTTTAGTGTGTAAGGGAAACAAACGTGTAATGGTTTAAGAATGAAGTTGCGGAAGGTACACCAGTTTATTCCGAGAGTAAATTTGGAATTTCCTCGATTGGAAACCGGAATCATGAATTAAATCCAGCACTTCCACTTTTGGAAAGTGATTTACATCCGGACTAACATCTACATTTTCATGGAATAAATGCAACAATTGAGGTAAGGAACTGTCGCGTTTGGATCAAATTGTAAACCGTGTGATTTTAAACAGAAGAATAATTCTTCCTTTCGTAATAAATCTATATTCGCCAAAATCATGGTGCGTCGATCCGAGTACGAAGGGCAAACAAAGAGAGAGCGGCCGCTTTCTTCCAAATTGAGCGCGCTATTCGTTTTCCAAAATAGTCCATTTTCGGTGTATAGTATTTGTTACAATAATATCATTTTAATACTGAGAATGATTCATGATAAACAGTAAGGTTTAAGCTATTGAAACCTGTAACAGCGATAGGTGAATATTGCCAGCAATACGGCGCTGTAATAATGGAGTTGATCCGCTTCAAAGCACCTGCCGTCAGAATACTGGCTGGTATGACGTCACACCTCAAAAGCAATGTATGACAGGCTTATGCTTCACTGCAAGAACCGTTCCGGCCTTGTCATGAATATGGCACACAGTACTAATGCAATGTTACAGCTGTATTTCAATGTACTTCAATACATTTCTCTTATCGACTCTTTCCTTCTTTCATATGATGTTTCAAAAATCTACAATAACTTTCACTTTTCCGGTACATCATAAGATTTTGAATATAAATGTGCATAAAGTCAGAGCAGAAAGTATTCTATCAAAAAATTCTAGCAATCAAATTAATGGGAAAAGTTCTCATTTGAATTGTACACTATTAAAAAGACATCCTGTCACAGTGAGATAATTCAATGTGGACAACAGTTTAGAGTTATCGGCCAGAGATGTTTAACAAAATCTACAATCTTAAATTTCTTATTATACGATATGGAAGCACAAAATAGATAGTATCACTTTATCACCGTGATTATTACAGCCCTACAAATATTGATGTGAGCATCGCAAAAGACCAGAATGTCAAAATAGTTGCTCATGACTTTTTAACAATTTACCTTTCAAATTTACTATATACAAAGAACAAATAATAATAATAATAATGCACTTTACATTTTATTGCAATTTTCAACATTTTATGAGCTTTATAATTCTTAAAAATTCCACCAATTTTGCATTTTTACTCTTTCTACTACGTACAGTAAGTAGAAGTACTGTATTCCACCCGAATATCCGAAGGCGAGATTTCACCGAAAATAAATGTTTTGAGGCCCCTGAATCCAAGAAAGCATTTTTAGAAAAAAGGTCCGGGTGTGTATGTGAGTGACTGTGGCCAGCATAACTCAAAAAGGAAAAGTCGTATAAATACCAAACTTGGTATTTAATTTCAATATCTTCCTATGATGCGACATGAAGAAAATTGCCCACCCCAAACAACGCTTTATATGGATGGCTTTTCGAAACTTTTGATTTTCCAAAAACTGGCTCTAACGATGTAGACTAAAATACCATACATTAAATATATTTACAAGACAAACAAAATGCACATTTTGAATTTTCTGAGAATAGCCTGTGAAGTCCTCTTCGTTCGGAATGAATTTTGTATAATCTTGTGTAACTGGTAAATGCTAAGCGATTAAAGAAAATGCATTACACGACAAACGTAGATATCTTTAAAAGACACAATTTATTTTATATAACTTTTTTGTGGATCAGCCATTTCCGAGTTATCCGTTATTAATGACCCAAATTGTTCAATATTTAGCCTTTCTATTAAAGTCTTGTCAACATTCAGTTTTTTCTTGCGATTGCATTGAAGCAGTGTGGAATTTTAATGACATTTACAAAGCCATAAACTCTCATGCCCGTAGCGGAGTTTGAACCCGAAGCAATGGAACTCTGAAGCCAAAAGCCCTAGTGACCATGGACCGCTAAAGCCTTTTATCCAGGTAAATCGGGACCCCTTTGAGTGAGAGGCAGACACGCTACACCGAACCACGAAGGTGGGCCTTATCCAAATACTATATATACGAGAAACCGAAATAGAAGTAAATTCATGGAGTCGTAAATATGAGTCATTAGAGAAAATTCAATTAAAACGTTGAATTCCGCTCCCCCTCAGCTGAAATCCTATTTCGATGACATTTCAGGTATTCCACATAAATAGAAATATACTTTTCTAAGCGTATGTAGGGTAATTTTGAAAATAATGCACACAAAAGGCCGAAAAATTGGCGCGATTTTCAAAAACGCAAATGAAAATGGTCAAAACACAAATTGTAGGATTGTCCTTTGTTTACTTTTTTAATTCCATTTGACTACAATGGTCAACTACCTTTCCTTTGGTATATTATTGCTTATAGGTAATGGTGCGTTAACCCTTATTCACTTATCTTCGGGTTTTTAGTAACTATAGGCTTTATTCATTAGATCTCACACACACACACACACACACACACACACACACACACACACACATCCATTCATTCATACTTCCAGACTCTGGGGAGGATAGGGAATAATCTTGGCTAGAGACGAATTCCTTACCCTATCGAACCCAGGACCCTTCATACAGCAGGCAGGTGCTCTACCGACTGAGCTACGGGGCCAGCCTGTCGTTTGTTCTTTATACCTATTAAAATTGAAAATTTTCTCTGCACTGGTTTGACTGTTAGAATTTTTCAAAGTGGGCCCCAGGTTTGTGTTCCGACTGTGTGATCTATCCAAGTGCCTCTTCCTCCGCTACAAAACACCGACACTGGCAGCCGAGTCGTTAAGGAACGCACTCGTGAACGGGAGGTCTGCTCTTCAAATTCCCCCAGGACCGTTCTCACTGACAGATTTTTTTCCCCCCCTCATTTTCCTTACTCCTCATAACTGACAAATGCCGGGCAGGTACCATAAACTTGGGCCTGGAGCGTTTCCTCCACAAGTTTCCTTTCCCAATTGTCGTTTCATTTCATGTATTATCTGTGCTCACAACCTGTGGTGGCGTATACAATAAGAACGGGCGGTAAACACTATGAAAAAATCTGATGTGTTACATCCACATTATTTTCTCTACTCTCTATCGCTTATTAGTGGGTATACAATTATTCTTACGAAAGTTTATTTTCCTATCTACTTCATTTTAATTGAGATAAAAGTTTTCGGAAATAGCTACATTACACATTTCGTTATAAAAATAAAGCGAATAGCGATAGCCAAATGTTTCAGAACTGCACACTATGTACTGGCCTTAATATTCCATGCTGTTTGCGTGCAATTGCGAGAAACAACTGAATATCAATAGGACTTGAAAATAATGACAAAGAATTGATCAATTCGAATCATTAATAACGGATATCCCGGAAGTGGATGATGTCACCAAAAAGTTTATTTGAAATGAATTGTGTGTTTTAGAGAGATCTACATTTTTTATGTAGTACGTTTTCGTCTATTGCTTAACGTTTACCAGTTATACACGAATATACAAAATTTCATCCGAATGAAGTGGACTTCACAGACTATTCCCGGAAAATTCAAGACATTTATTTTATTTGTAATGTAAATATAACTATTATATGGTATTTTAATCAAAATAGAGATATCCATTTTTAGAATATAAAAATTTCGAAAAGTCTTCTATGTAAAGGGTAGTTTGGGGTGGGGGAGTTTCTTGAAAATCTTCGTGTCATATCTTTGTAAGGTACTGAACCTAAATACTAAGTTTGGTATTTATACTACTTTTCGTTTTTGAGTTATGCTGATCATAGACACACACAGACGCACAATAACGGACCTTTTTCTAAAAATGCTTTCTTACTTTCTCTACTACGTATAGTAAGTAGGGGAAGTATTGTATTCCACCCAAAAATTCGATACTAAGATTTCACCGGAAATATATGTTTTGAGGCCCCCTGAATTAAAAAAAAAGAATTTTTGGAAACATGTCCGTGTGTGTGTGTGTCTGACTGTGAAAACATAACTCAGAAACGAACAGTCGGATAAACACCAAACGTGGTATTTAGGTTCAGTATCTTCCAGAGATGCGACACGAAGGTTTTCAAGAAAATCCCCTCACCCCAGATTACTCTTTACATGGAACACTTTTCGAAAATTTTAATTTTCTCAGAAATGGCTCAAACGATTTTGATTAAAATATCATATTTAAGATACTTTCATGAAAAATAAAATTTATATCTTGAATTTTCTGGGAATGTCTCCAAAAGTATTCTTCATTGTGAACGACTTTTGCATAACTGGTAAACCATAAGAGATAGCCAAAGTTTACTGCACAAAAAAATGTAGATCGCATTTATGTCATATACATTTTTTTTATTGAGTGAACCATTTTCGAGATATTGCATGTTATTCCCTTAAAATTTCTAATACTTTTTCTCAAATGGGAATTCGTTCTTTTTCTTCTTTTTTTGTCCTGATAATGCAAAGAGAATGGAATCCTCGACGTAGCCACCAGCTCTGAAAATATTTGACTATCGCTTAAAGCCTACTAACTCCCCTTGCATCTACAAGAAAATTAGCAATAAGATTAACATCTCGATATCTCGATTAACATGAGGCATATGGAGAATAAGCGTTTGTAAAAATAGTTTATACAAGAGTAGAGAAAGTCATGTGAGCGTAACACATCAGATTTTTTATACAGGAGGCCGCAAAGCGGGTATTTTCGGTGAAATCTCGGTATCGAATTTATGGGTGGTATGCAATACCTTCTCTACCTACTATATCCGTGGCAGAAAAGGTAAAAAAAAAAAAAGCCACAAATCCCTTCTGCTGCTGTTAGTCTAACCACTTGGCCACGGTGCTGGCTTAAGTAATTTGTAATACTTTATTATAAACTATAGGATAACAATATTTGCGTTCTCTATTGGTTTTCCAACGGTCATTGAAAATTGCATTAACTTGTTCATAGCTAGTAAAACAACCAGTACCCAAGCTGCCATATCATGTGCGAGCAACCAGCAGACAACGTGTTAAGCCTTCATACTGATAACAGGTTATCTTGCAACAAGCAAATTAACGTATTGTAGATAGAACACTCTTACAGTGAAAAACAGTTTAGTGGAGGTTTTACTGCCATCTGCTCCATTAGAATAAGCCTCTATTGCACCAACTCTGGTTTTGTGTAAACGGCTCTCAGTATCTAATTATCGTCCATGCGTGCTAGGTAATTTTCCTTATTTTCTCTCATTTCATGTTAATCTTTAACGCTTCTTTAAGAATTAATTATACAGAGAGAAAAGCATTTAAATGCCAGCCATGGGGAAACTGTTGAATACTCAGAGAAAGGGATTATAGCGCAACATAAATCCTCACAGAAATAAAAGATTAATAACTTTTAGATCTATGTGGTTACTTTCTCTACCGTTTACCTATGGTAGGTAGATGCATTATGTTTCAGCCAAAAATTCGATATTAAAATTTCACGAAAATTTATATTTTGAAGACCATAAAAACCTGATGTGTTACATTCACATGGCTTCTCTACCCTCTATCATTTAACAGTGAGTATACAATTATTTTTGCGAAAGCTTATTAATTTCTCTACTGCATATTGTAGTAGGGGAAGTATTGTATTCCACTCAAAAATTCGATACCGAGATTTCACCGGAAACATATGTTTTGAGGCCTCCTGAATCCAAAAAAAGCATGTTTGGAAACATGTCCGTGTGTGTGGCTGTGTGTGTGTCTGTGAACAGCATAACTCAGAAACGAACAGTCGGATAAACACCAAACTTGGAATTTAGGTTCAGTATCTTCCAGAGATGCGACACGAAGATTTTCAAGAAAATCCCCCCACCCCAGATTACCCATTACATGAAACATTTTTCGAAAATTTTAATTTTCTCAAAATGGCTCTAACGATTTTGATTAAAATATCATACGTTTAAGATATTTTCATGACAAATGAAATGTATATCTTCAATTTTCTGGAAATGTCTCCAAAAGTATTCTTCATTGTGAACGACTTTTGCATAACTGGTAAACCATAAGAGATAGACAAAATTTTACTACACAAGTTGTCATATACTTTTTTTGAGTGAACCATTTTCGAGATATTGCTTGTTATTCCCTTAAATTTTCCAATACTTATACTTTTTCTCAAATGGGAATTCGTTATTCATTTTTTTTATCCTGGTAATGCAAAGAGAATGGAATACTGCACATAGCAACCAGCTCTTAAAAAATCTGATGTGCTACACTCACATGACTTTCTCTACTCTTGTACGAACTATTTTTACAAACGTTTATTCTCCATATGCTTCATGTTAATCGAGATATCGAGATGTCAATCTTATTGCTAATTTTCTTGTAGATGCAAGGGGAACATGGTAGGTTATAAGCGATAGTCAAATCTTTTAAGCGCTGGTTGCTATGTGGCGCATTCTATTCTGTTTGCATATCCAGGACATAAAAAATTGAATAACGAATTTGAGAAAAAGTATAAGTATTGGAAAATTTAAGGAAATAACAAGCCATATCTCGAAAATGGTTCACTCAACTAAAAAAATGTATATGACATAAATTGTGTATTTTAACGCGATCTACTTTTTTAAGTAAAAGTTTGTCTATCTCTTATGGTTTACCAGTTATGCAAAAGTCGTTCACAATAAAGAATACTTTTGGAGACATTCCCAGGAAATTCAAGATATACATTTTATTTGTCATAAAAATATCTTAAACATATGATATTTTAATCAAAATCGTTGAGCCATTTTTGAGAAAATTGAAATTTTCGAAAAATGTTCCATGTAAAGGGTACTCTGGGGTGGGGGGATTTTCTTGAAAACCGTCGTGTCGCATCTCAGGAAGATACTGAACCTAAATACCAAGTTTGGTGTTTATCCGACTGTTCGTTTCTGAGTTATGCTGTTCACAGACACACAGACACAGACAGACAGACACACAGACACACGCACGGACATGTTTCCAAAAATGCTTTTTTTGGATTCAGGGGGTCTCAAAACATGTATTTCCGGTGAAATCTCGATATCGAAATTTTGGGTGGAATACAATACTTCCCCTACTTACTATACGTAGTAGAGAAAGTAAAAATTTGACTATCGCTTAAAGCCTAGCAATTCCCATTGCATCTACAAGAAAATTAGCAATAAGATTAACATCTCGATTTCTCGATTAACATGAAGCATATGGAAAATAAGCGTTTGTAAAAATAGTTTGTATAAGAGTAGAGAAAGTCATGTGAATGTAACACATCGGATTTTTTCTATCTGCTTCATTTTAATGGAGATAAACGTTTGCAGAAAAACCTACATTATACATTTCTTTAGGGTACAAATGGAACATCCCAACCAATAACATCTCGAAAATGTTTGATATTACAAAAATGTCATTTGAAATAAATTGTGTGCTTTTAAGATATTCTCATTTTTGTGTAAGTTGAATAGTTATACAAAGTTATACAAAAGCCATCCCGAATGAAGTGGACTTCAGAGAAAAGTCAAGATATAAATTTTATTGGTCATGTAAATATCTTAAACATATGGTATTTTAATCAAAATCTTCACAGATGTTTTTGAAAAAGAATACACATTACGAATCACTTCCTGTAGAAAGCTTAGGTTAGGAGATTTTTTGTCTCCTTATCGCCTCCTTAGAAGAAGCTGAACTTAAATACGAAGATTGGCATTCATCCGATTTTTCATTACTTTCTCTACCACGTACGAGGTAGAGAAGGTATTGCATTCCACCAAAACATTTGTACCGAGATTTCACCGGAAATACATGCCATGAGGTCCCCTGAATCCCCCCCCATTTTTAGAAGAGGTCCTGTGTGTGTGTGTGTGTGTGTGTGTGTGTGTGAGTGTGTGTGTGTGTGTGAACAGCATAACTCAAAAACGAAAAGTCGGATAGGTACCAAACTTGGTATTTAAGTTCAGTATCTTCCAAGGATGCCCCACTAAGATTTTAAAGAAAATTTTCTCACCCCGAACTACCCCTTACATGGAACATTGTTCGAAGTTTTTAATTTTCAAACGATTTTGATTGAAATACCATACTTTAAAGATATTTACATGACAAATAGAACGTATATCTTGAATTTTCTGGGAATAACCTTTGAAGTCCCCTTCATTCGGGAGGAATTTTGTATAATCTTGTATAACTGGTAAACGTTAAGCGATAGACGAAAACATAACTGCACAAAAAATGTAGAGCTCTTACAACACCCATTTACTTCCAATAAGTTCCTTTGTGGCATAGGCCATTTCTGAGATATCCGTTATTAATAATTCAAATTGCTCATTACTTGGTCTTCTCTTAAAGTCCTGTCAACATTCAGTTGTTTCTCGCGATTGCGTGGAAACAGTGTGGAATTTTAAGGCCAGCATACAGCGTGTGTTCTTAAAGATTTGACTATCGTGTTTCTCTTTGTAGCTATAAAGAAATGTGTAATGTAGCTATTTTTGCAAATGTTTATTTGGATTAAAATATAGTAGATAGAAAAATAAGCTTTAGTAAGAATAATTTGTACGCCCACGTATAAAGATAAAGGGTAGAGAAAGTCAAGTGAATGTATCACATCAGATTATGCTGTTCACAGACAGACACACAGCGACGTTTTCTAAAAATTCTTTTTTGGCCACAAGAGACCTCAAAACGTGTATTTCGGCTGAAATCTTGATATCGATAATCTAAGTAATGTAAATACCTAGGTGATAGAATAATAATTAGTTATCAGAATCTATAGGTGGATTTGCTAAGTATTATCTTAAACGTTTAAAGCTACAATCAAAAGTCATGTTAGTCGTATGAGCTAAATGAACCATAGAAATAAACCGCATATTTGTGCGGCTTTTAATTCTATCTGTTGCGCAGTGTATTAAAGAGCTAAATCTAGAAGGAGGTTACCTATAAAAATATCATAACACCAAGCCTAAAGTTTTCCATTCCACATCCTGTTATCACATGCATACTTTCTTTCATGAAAAAGAATTTTATAGCTGTTTTTAAAATCTCGAAACCTGCAGCTGTGTGACCTTGCTTTCTCCCAAGAAGTTTCAACATTCTTGGGTCAATAAACTGTAAAGGTGAAAGAAGTTTGATTGCATAGATGTATTAATTACAGATACTTTGAAAAAGTGCCCCGGCACTTTTTTTTTACTTTCTCTACTACGTATAGTAAGTAGGGGAAGTATTGTATTCCACCCAAAAATTCGATACCGAGATTTCACCGGAAATACATGTTTTGAGACCCCCTGAATCCAAAAAAAGCATTTTTAGAAACATGTCCGTGTGTGTGTGTGTCTGTGTGTGTGTGTCTATGTGTCTGTGAACAGCATAACTCAGAAACGAACAGTCGGATAAACACCAAACTTGGTATTTAGGTTCAGTATCTTCCAGAGATGCGACACGAAGCTTTTCAAGAAAATCCCCCACCCCAGACTACCCTTTACATGGAAGATTTTTCGAAAATTTTAATTTTCTCAAAAATGGCTCTAACGATTTTGATTAAAATATCATATGTTTAAGATATTTTCATGAGAAATGAAATGAATATCTCGAATTTCCTAGGAATGTCTCCAAAAGTATTCTTCATTATGAACGACTTTTGCATAACTGGTAAACCATAAGAGATAGACAAACTTTTACTTAAAAAGGTAGATCGCGTTAAAATACACAATTTATGTCATATACATTTTTTTGTTGAGTGAACCGTTTTCGAGATATTGCTTGTTATTCCCTTAAATTTTCCAATACTTATACATTTTCTCAAATTCGTTATTCCTTTTTTTTATGTCCTGGACATGCAAAGAGAATGGAATGCGCCACATAGCAACCAGCGCTTAAAAGATTTGACTATCGCTTAAAACCTACCATATTCCCCTTGCATCTACAAGAAAATTAGCAATAAGACTGACATCTCGATATCTCAATTAACATGAAGCACATGGAGAGTAAGCGTTTGTAAAAATAGTTTGTACAAGAGTAGAGAAAGTCATGTGAGTGTAACGCATCAGATTTTTTTAAATTAAGCTACCGTAAGTGTTTCTGGAGTAAAATATGCCACTACAGTGTTTTGGACTTTGCTATCCACATGGTTGTATAAACACTATACTAATACAATATGTTTATAACATTAATATTATAAAGATATAAAATTTTATATGTATATGTGGCCAGGGTAATCTCGTAACTTTTACCACCGAAAAGTATAGTCCTTCCGAAAGAACATGAGCTATAAAAAAGCGTCTAATTTCAACCCCTAGAGAACTAAAAGACCAAAAATAATTTACAAGACCTAGAAAATAAAACACAAACATGTTAGAGTGATAACTAACGTACCTATAGAACGCTTTCACAATGCCATGTAGCAAAAAATGTAGCATGCATAATGGATAATGGAGTTGGAAAGGTAGAATCAGACTGAAAAATTCAATACTATAGCCGAGATTTACACCAGGATCTTTGCCTTACTGATCTAATCAACTGAGCCACCATGCCAACATGCCGGCATAAAATTCTCCAGGTTCAAACCCCGGCTAGGCATTGAACTTTTAAAGTTATATGTTTCTGCTACATATGGAAAGTCAGTTTGAAGATGTATTGTAGTTCAACTGTTGGGGAGCCGAACTTGAAATAGTTACAACCGCACGTATGGTAAAAAGTTTCCGCTATCCTTCGCCCCAAATGTACTTTCCGGTGGCCTTTGCCCCAAAAATGTTTAAAAAAAATATTAACTTTGTAATTTGTTTACTATTTCTTTAAATATTATATTTATGTTTGCCTCGGCTGCGTCAGTCTTTATACTTTTTTAGAGACATGAATGTCTTAGCAGGGAATGGTGTGATTGAAGAATGTAGGCTTACACACATTATAATTTTACTTCAGTCCTTTTATTAATGCTTGACACGATTTAAATAACACTTCACTGATATAGAGAGCTGTAAGATTCTTTTATTAAATACTTGCACTTTGCGAGTGTTTTACTTATAAATGTTTGTGTATTTATGTTTACTTCATGTGAAGCCATCTTGTGACGTCATTCATTTGTTCGGTTTGTAGCTCCATCTGGTGTTAGCAATTTGCAGCAGTATTAGTATTCGAAAGAATGCGACTGTTATTTGATTTAAATTTTGTTTACTGTCCTCCGGCTAGCTATTATTTCTCGGTCGAACATGTTTCTAGATCAGGGTGTGTAAACGGAAAGGAATCTTTTATCCAAATATAACACTGATGAAGAAATTTGTTTTACACATTTATTGTCGAACACGTTAACTATCACATTTATACATTGATCTTAACACTCGCCAAACTGAAACTGTTATAATAACTTCTTACTGATCACTCTTAATTTACGTACTTCAACTTTTTGTATAATTAACCTTACAACACTTTAGATTATTCATAATTCTGCTGCGCGTAAATTGTGAATCGATACCCGACGTTTGCCGTACAAATACTTTCGACGAACTGACTGACTGAAGACGACGTGTAGTGTACACAGATTTTTGATGAACTGAGCGACTGACTGACTTTACCTCTAACCTAGCTTCTATTTATACTCCCACTCCCCGATATGCCTAAAGATTATAACTGAACTGCAATTGGCTAATAAAACGCGCCAACATTAGCGTCTATTTTAATATCCAATAAAAATTATGAATACATATGCTCTAAGGAAATATTCCAGAAGGTTCTCAACGAAAAAAACGCGCCAACATTACGTAACTTCCGCATTTCCAATAATGATAAACAGCTCACCCCCTCGCTGCATTATTGCGCGCTATTATTGACAGTTTCAGTAAGGCATTAAAAACTTACTTCTCAATAATAATTACAATAAACAAACACCTCAAATCAATGTCACATAAAAATGCATATTCATATTACAATCATTATTTACATTTAAGTAATTTGTGATACAAATTACTGCATCATATGCCCCACTAGAAACATAATTATATATATTTACAACTTGTTTGAAAATTTTATAATTGGGTTTTTAGTCTCCTAAATCTTGGAACACACGCTATCACTTTCACTTAACACTTCACACGTATTTAACACACGACATATGTTTTGTCTTTTTCTTGCCACTACTTACTGGCTCTGGTTTAATGTGTTTAGACATTAATCTAACATTACAATTTTTTTATATATAGCAAATACCCTTAATTATTTAATTATTGTTACAAAATTGCTTACTTTCTTAAGTTGTTAACAAAAATTTGTGCATTTAAGAATTTTGTAATTATTACATTCCCACCAAAAATATTCACCCTCTACATAAATATATTTACATCTCTTAAATCTAGACACTGTTTCACATGTTCTGTTTGCTACATAAGTATTTGTTTTTTTTTAATTATTTTTACCCATTTTTGTTATTTTGTACTTTATTTTAACAATACTCTTGGAATTGTATTTACGTACTTTTACTTTAATATCATATTAAGTTTCAATCTTTACATTCTTAATTTTCAAATACTGTTATAGTTACAAAAAAAATGTTATTTTCCTTTTTTCTTTTTTTTTAAAAAAAATTTAATTATGTCCAAAATTTTATTTCTCCTTTCACATGACGTACATATTCATTTAACCCTCTTACGTTCCAATACATTTCTCTGCAAGTCATCTTTAACTATCTAGCCTTTACTTTACATCTCATTGCTATTCACCCTCCTGGATCAAATTGTCTGTGGCTAAACATTACTTGTAGCTGTATCCTAACCTTCAAAAATTTGTTCATGAATAACCTATTGTATTCATATGATATTTCACCCCACGATATAATTTGAAACCAATCTGAAGTTTTCTGAACATTACATCTTTTAACAACCTTCATTTTCAATTCTTCTGCTATCTTTCTAATCTGAGAGTACTCTAACAAATCTGTCATAAATTGTACTGGATTGGAGTTTTCATTCTGAACAGCTTGGTACTTGTTAATTTCAGAAGTTAGCTTTTGATTATTTACAGGCAAAACTTTAATTTCTTCGTACAATTTATTTCTTTGCATTACTGACTCATTCTGTATTTCAGATATCTCACCTCTGAAATTAACTTGCGCCTGATTTACATCTACATTCATAAACTCTTTCATCTCTCTTATCTCACTTGAAATGTTACTCATTCTACTACCTAATTCTGTACATTTTACATCAACATGTTCAATTTTAGTATTAACCTCACTTTTTTTGTTACATATTTCCTTGCTCATATCTGACATTTTCTTTGAAACTTCTCCTATCTCACTTGCTATTATTTCCTTTTCATCACTTATTTTTGGCATACTACTATCTAGCTCCATAGATTTCTTTTCAATTTCTTCCCTGCTTTGATCTACTTTTTGCTCTAATATCTCATTACTCCTACCAAAGGCTTCCATTAATTTCCTATGACCCTTTTTCATATATTCCCTTAATTCCCTATGATTCTTTTCCATATTCTCATTCATATTTCTCAGCATTTCCATAATTTCCATCATCATACTAGCATCAATATTAACATTTCCTGCTATTCTATTCTCACTTTCTGCACTAACATTTCCTACCTCAAATACATTGTTTGAGCTATTTTCTGTACCCTGTATTGAATTACAGCTAACTGCTACACTATCCCCTTCCATCATTGTTTCTTCAATATTATTAGTAGCCATTGTTTTTATTTTCTAAAAAAAATTACAATACTCTGACCTTTGTGATGCTGTCTGTTGCTGTTACTTTGATGTCCAGCTTCCTGCCCCTCTCTCCTTGGTTATATGTTGCTTCTGCGTTGTGTTATGATGAATCTACGTCGTCTCGATGTTTTTGTCCACTCATCCTCGTCGTTTGTCGTTCCTCTAGTTGTTTCTGGAATCTGCATCTTCTCGATGTTTTTGTAGTTGAATTCCCCTGTTGCCTTGTAATCTTGGAATTACGATGTCCAATCATCCGCGTAGTCTGTCGTCCCTTTTGTTGTTTCTGGAATCTGCGTCTTGTAGTTCAGTTCACTTCTCCATTCGCCCCTTCCTGGTCATCTCACTTCTTCCTGGTTAATTCTGCCCCTTCCTGGTTATTCTGATCCTTTCCTGGTCATCGTGCCCCACGTTGGGCGCCAATTTGCGAGTGTTTTACTTATAAATGTTTGTGTATTTATGTTTACTTCATGTGAAGCCATCTTGTGACGTCATTCATTTGTTCGGTTTGTAGCTCCATCTGGTGTTAGCAATTTGCAGCAGTATTAGTATTCGAAAGAATGCGACTGTTATTTGATTTAAATTTTGTTTACTGTCCTCCGGCTAGCTATTATTTCTCGGTCGAACATGTTTCTAGATCAGGGTGTGTAAACGGAAAGGAATCTTTTATCCAAATATAACACTGATGAAGAAATTTGTTTTACACATTTATTGTCGAACACGTTAACTATCACATTTATACATTGATCTTAACACTCGCCAAACTGAAACTGTTATAATATCTTCTTACTGATCACTCTTAATTTACGTACTTCAACTTTTTGTATAATTAACCTTACAACACTTTAGATTATTCATAATTCTGCTGCGCGTAAATTGTGAATCGATACCCGACGTTTGCCGTACAAATACTTTCGACGAACTGACTGACTGAAGACGACGTGTAGTGTACACAGATTTTTGATGAACTGAGCGACTGACTGACTTTACCTCTAACCTAGCTTCTATTTATACTCCCACTCCCCGATATGCCTAAAGATTATAACTGAACTGCAATTGGCTAATAAAACGCGCCAACATTAGCGTCTATTTTAATATCCAATAAAAATTATGAATACATATGCTCTAAGGAAATATTCCAGAAGGTTCTCAACAAAAAAAAACGCGCCAACATTACGTAACTTCCTCATTTCCAATAATGATAAACAGCTCACCCCCTCGCTGCATTATTGCGCGCTATTATTGACAGTTTCAGTAAGGCATTAAAAACTTACTTCTCAATAATAATTACAATAAACAAACATCTCAAATCAATGTCACATAAAAATGCATATTCATATTACAATCATTATTTACATTTAAGTAATTTGTGATACAAATTACTGCATCAACTTTTTAAACACGTAAACTATCTTCTCGCACGAAAATACGTATTAAATTTCTCGAGGACACATCTCGCGTCCGGTTACGAACACTGTTTGCAAGCAACACGTCCAGTTATGAGCACTGTCTACAAGCAACTGACTTGATTTCTACCGCCTAAATTTGTAAATTTTTGTATTTCAAGTCTCTGATTGGCTAATCCTGGTCCAATAGAATACCTTCATTTAACTAAAGCTTTTTCTGGTTGTTGATTGGCTAATTTATAAACTGTCACAAAAATTACATTATTGCTTCCAAGAATTACAAGTAGTATTGTTAAACTTTCAAATTCATTATTGCCTCAAGGTTACCTCATTATTAGCAACGTTTCACCTATTATTCTCACAGCTCCTACATTATTAAATTACGTAATACATTCACATAACATTATTACACATGTATACAATGACTGTAATATACACTTTTTATATAGTGTTACATACACATATTGCTTTAAGGCGGGCTGTTATTGAATTATATATATACTATATAATTAGACTGAAATTATTTAAGTGTTAAAAATACTGCCTATTTTTCAGTATGATTCTGCTTTTCCAAATTCAAACCACACACGGCATGTGTGGAAGAAAACGTAATTAACATTGATTGGCCTAAAATTAGTTAACTGTGAAGCTCGAGGCGAAAGATACTGGCACGGTAAGTTTTGTTGTTTTGAATCCGTGGTTGAAATCCCGGTTATGGCGTTGATTTTTTAGCCTGATTCTACCTTTCAGACTTTAGCCTACACACGGCATGTGTGGAAGGATTATTAATTAACATTTGAGTTGCTACTTCATGGAGAAGGCGTGTAAAAATAGAAGCCGAGTGCGTACGCTTCCATTTATGCCGTCACCACAGCTTCGGAAGACATTTTACCAACTTTCTCAGCGGGCACGTATATAGCAAGGAGGGGTGCGTCTGTAGCGTTCTGCCTTTGTTGTTCGACCAAGCGGTGATGTGTCACGCGATGTATGCAAATATTTCAGCGGTGCATCGGGGAAGAATTGTGGGTATATAGGAAGCCAATTTGTCATTTGAAGATATTGCTAGGGCAATTCCATGTAGCATTTGCATGGACAGATGATTAAAATAATGCCTAGTATAAATTTGTCTTCTTTCAAAGTAAAAATTATAATGTATTTCAGTTTTGCATTATGTTGTCATCAAAAATATATTTTCGTGGAAATATTATGCAAAACAGGGTTTTCTTTAGTTATATAGTTAAATGGTTAATATCGGTAAGTGATGACTAAAGCAATTGCTCAAAGTTATATAGACATATGCGAATAGTGCCTACTGTGCACGTAAAACAGAACGTCACTGCATGCCCGAAAAGGACAGATTACATACACCTCCCCCTTGCTATATGTAGGATACTCAACCTGTGAAGGGCAGTGGAATGCCGCCTGAAGCTGCGGTGACGGCATAAATGGAAGCGAGTGTACATTTTATTCAGATACTACAGAATGTGTGTATAAAGTTTGGAGTTAGCATGAAAACTTCTAGGTAACCTTTATTTTAACTAAAATTTATACAGTGAAGTTTGTGAAGGCCAAAACTCTTTAATAGCTTTTATGTAAGTAAGCTTTGCAGTTTTGCCGTGTTTTCTCAGTAACAGGTTCATCACTAATGTGCACTAAACATAGCGATTTACATATAGGTACACCAGAAACTACTTAACCGATATTTGTAACGAACAACCAAGAAGATTATATGTCATGTCCTAATTTTTAAACTGGTGGCTTGGGGGAGGTATGGAAATCTTCATATCCACCAGTTTCGTACCTGTTACGCTGAATATTTAAGTTGTGGAGTCTTTATATTATTAAATAACTACTGGACCAACAGAGGACACAAACATTTTAAATTTCATCTACTATGCTTATCTAAAACTGTCCGACTATTTCGATAATTGTTTTTCCTTTAAAACTTACTGGCTGTGGTATAATATTTCAAGAATTTGGAAGAATATGCGGGAAGTTAGGAAATCGGAAATACAGTATCCGCTGAGCTCATTCCCATTTCCGTGAATATGTGGGTATTTGGTCCCTTGTTACGAATATCATGCAAATTGACAGAATTATAATTAGGGGTAAATTGAAGAATTTCGCAGAAAAGAATCTTCTAGATCATTATACAATAATTCCATATAGAGTGCGGGGCAAGGTAAATCAAACTAATTAAACGTCGTTCGCGATTTAAAACGCCACACGTGAAACAACACCGGAAAAGGTCATACTTTTTTTCTAAGATGAAAGCTGTATAATAGCAGGAGTTATCAAAAATGCTGCTATTCTTGTGTTGATCTCAATATTCATGTGTGTGAATAAATACATTTGATATAAAGCTTTAAATGTGCAATAATTATGCTATATCGCGTCTCACGCTTAGAAGACAACACACGTTAAACGGGGTTCACTGTTACATGTGCTGTATGTACGCTCGCAACTTTCGCGCCCAGCTACGATCCGTCTACAAATTTAATGTCATCTTTTGAATGATACACCACCAAATAGTGAAATATTTGCACTGCTATTTTAAGACATTTAATTTTCACCAGCACTTTATCTCTCCTCTTTGAATGTTTTAGTATTTACTTCGAAATACGATTTTACATGCATAAAAATATGTATTGTCAAAGAAATATGGATGCATGAAATCATAAAAGCTTTAAGTTGGTGGGGTGTCATCATTGTTTACCCTTGACAAAATTACATTCAATGGTTGGAATGTTTTCAAACAGTAAAGAATGAAATATGCTCCACACTCCACTTTGCGCTATTCCATCATATTGCGTTAACCCAGCGTGTTTTTCGCCCTTCTTTCTTTCAGTTTTGATGGTGTTCTTAGAAGTCCTTTCATTCGTTCCTTGTTTATCCTATACACTACTGTTTCTAAACACCCAGTAGCCTTAGCTGTTTCTTTTACTGACTTACTAACACTCATTTTATTTTAATAATCTAACACATTCACTGTTATTTTGCGTTTCTTCTTACTTTACCAACATTTCATCTCTTTCTACCTTCTCCCTCCATAACTATAAATATTTAAGTAAAATGTTAAATAAATAACCTACATGACATTTCACAGTATTCCACATGCTATACAACCGATGTTAATCTTTATAGCATCGCGCCTGGCGCCTGTTAGCTAAATAGATGGATGGCATTGCTTTTGTCATACACAATGAATGCAACAACTTACAGGATTCCGGTTTCTTTTGAACACTCCCCAACCCTCCTCAACATTTTCTCTCGCTTGATCCCCGTTGTAAAGCTGATAACAAAAAAGGTTTATCGCTGGTTAACTTTTCTACTGCATAGGTAGAAATCTTTCAGAAAATATTTAGTTTAAAATATTATAACGCTCATCTTATTAAACATAGAGAATTTAACGTTGAAACGAGCTATATAATACTTTATATATGCTGTATATTCCACAAAATAATAAACATTTCGGAAAAAGCTGGTCTCGGAAGTAAACGCAAAATGCTCATTTTAGAAGATATACGAAATAGGTTGTCCTTATAACAAAAGTAATCATATTGATATTACTTTCCGCGCGGAACGTTCTCTAAAGTGCGTGGATTTTCTTCTTTATATTCAGCAAACCTATAAATATGTATTTTCAGTGAAAGCTCGATATCGAGTTGGGTAGAATCCAATATTTCCTCTGCCTTACTTAGGTGAGTGGAGGAGAAAGTAATTATAAGAATTAGTCCGAGAATAAATAAGTTGTGTTTACTTCTGTTAATTATTGCAGTCTGGTAATGACAAAATTACGCGTTCGCGTCTTTCATCATCGGTGTATCCCAAATCTGTCTTAATATTCTTTAGAAACTGATTCTTAAGATTCTGATGACATGTCATCTTTTAGCCGTTGTATCATAGGCACTGCTAGCGTGTAGGACATAAATCCTGATCATGAGTCCCAGACTAGGATATGCATATTTATTAGGTCATTTTTGGTCATGTTATGCCATTTTCTATTTACAGGACCTATTTCTTTTATGTTTCGTCAATATTTTAAAATTTTCTTGTCGTTTGCGCTTTTATTTAGTAATTTCCTTGGACTTAAATTGAGCATATAAAGAGTTTTATATTATTGGACGTTTTACCTAAGGATAACTTTTAAGATAGAAATTTCAATATTCAGCTGAGATTGTGTTTCGTTTACTCACATTCTGAAGAAAAAAAAAGGTTAGTCTGGAAATGGTTGCTTGAGGGTGAAGGGGTAGTTAGTATTAAGGCATCAGGTCTAATTACTGTTATGAATGCATGTCCCAAACAAGGGATGAGACAGGTAAGCTTTCCCTTTAAGTGTGTATAGTCAGATTGCTATTGTCCTTGTGCTGAGTCATAGGTTTTGAGGTCCTCTTTATTTACAATGAATTTTATATGTATATTCTGGGAACTCAGAAGTACTAATGCTATAGTTTTGTAAGACTGCTCCAAAAACAGTTTTCTTAATTTTCTTTTCGGATTCTTCAAACAAGAACATGGAACAAAGATATTTTTTATTAATGTTTTAAACTATTTCATTCTATTAATTATTCTACTTGTATAGCAATTATGTCCACGCGTAAAATAATTAATAGCTCACCTCTGTGGTGTTGGGTTAGCGTATCTGCCTTATATTCAAGAGATCCCCAATTGAATCTCGGCTAGGGTGAGTTACCTGGATAACGCTTTTTCGGGGTGTTCCCTTATCCTGAGAAGACGAATGTCCGATAAATCTTAAGCTCTAGGGACCCCAAGCCCATTTGAGTATCATTTCAAACATTTCGTTCATTCACCGGCCGATATGACCTATACAGATTATCAATTCCTCACCAAAGAAAGCAAGAATATGACATGCTGATGGCTAATAATTGGTCCTTGAAGAACAAAAGTCAAAAAAATAATTTACAATTCTCTGTACACTGATTTTAATAAAACAGATAAATCTCAGTTTTAGGTCATTTGTAAGTATTATGTCGTTTATTTTTAATTTCAGCTATTTATAGTTCATTTTTCAAATGTTTTAAGTCATAAAAATCCGGGCCCTGCTGATTATAATCTGCCACGTTCATGTTTAATTCTAAATGATGAAAGCATCTTATTCATTGTGCTAAAATTGTACAGCATGGAAGTACTATGGAAGACATATGAACATGTAGTTGTCTGAAAATACTACCTCACCTTCGTGAAGGCCACTTTAAGATGTTGAGAAACATTGCTAGTCTTATTTAGTGTGGAAGAGAAGAGTGAATAATACAGCCTTAAGGTCTTCTTGCTACATATCGGGTTACATATCCCATTAATACCTTTATTCGTGAAAAGTCCTTCAGTTCAATCCTTGACAACACCATGATCGCAAATAACAAGCGAAAGGTTATCAGATAATATCTTTGGCTTACTTAAAGCTGCAACAGGATATTGATGCTTATGAGTTCAAAATGGTGGTCTTTTTTAAGATCTGGTGAACATTTATAGGTATGAAATTATTACCACATATTAGATCTCATTCATCTTAGTGGAAAAAGTTAATAAAATTCTATATTTCAAACCCAAAACATGATCTCGGAAATCCAATAGTTACTTTGTTACAAAAGAAAAACAAAACAGAGCTTAAGTAGCAGAAGGGTCAAGTTAGAAAGCGAAAAATTAAATAGAGTTTTATTTATGGACGCTCTTTAACTGCTATGGTTCTTAGCGTCTCATTCTATATTGGGCGTGAAAGACCGGGAATTTTGCTCAGAGGCCTCTTTATCAGGCTTGAGATTCTATTACGTGCCGTAAATGTACGACACGGGACCACTAGCTTTACTTTCCTTCCGAAGGTAGCCATGCTAAGGATTTTTACGCCCGATAAAAACCCATCGTCCTCCGCGGGTTTGAACCCGCGACCTCGGGTACTAGAGGCTAGCATGGGAACCACTACACCACGTAAGACGACAACAAGACCGAAGGGAATGTTTTAAGCCCAGTGAGGTACCTAAACATTTTGGAATCTGTTGAGTACAATATTTTATCTACGTTTCGTATATTTAAGGAAAATTATTTTTAAAAATAATCAAATAAATGCATAACAAATGGTAGTTGATTTCATTATGTTAAAGCCTACTTCGGTGTATATATGGTCGAGGAGACATTTCCTAGAAACTAGAACACTAAGCTGCATTTTGCGTTTTAAAACCAGCGTGGCTTATAATTTAAACATATTTTACGTTTCACATCATACTGGAAACAATGAACAAATCGTGCAATTTTGTTTATTAATTACGGTTCTTAGATAAACTTTCTAAGTATTTTGAAAGGCTTCGTCTTCTAGATGCCCTCCTCCCAAAATAAATCCAAACATCTAAACATCATATAATCTGTCAACATCGAATTTAAATTTTGAATCGTTGGGGATACGTTATCAATTGGCTCAACCGTAGACGAAAGTTTTCAAAACAAAATAGGGGCTTAAGTCTTTGAAATTGTACTAGCTAAATGAATCAGAAGTTAAATATGGCTTGAATTTACGTAAGTACATAGCAAACATTTTTAAACCCTTTATATTACTTATAGTATTAAAATTAGCAAAAGTTCTCTTGAAATGGTAGCTGTTAGTAAAGAGATTCCACCATTTATCGTAGAAAACCGTATAGCACAATCCTATGATTTAGACTTAGTGATTGCTAAGGGCTGACTTATGCTTATGAAATTATTAAAAAGATGCTTTTAAGAAGTAATGTACCAGGTTAGAGTCCTAGCTTGGTCAAACTGCTTCGCTGATCTTTGCTTTCCTAGATTTTCCTCAGTCTTTGACCTGTCTAATCTAAATACAGTTAAAAGAAGAAAAATAAAAGACGTGTAATAAATACAAATAGCTAGTTATGCATCAAGTACGCAAAATAAGGTTTTAGCGGACGAATTAAGTCCGCTAAAGCTTTTGTATACGTGGTCCATACAATAGTTTTTAGTAAAATAAAATTATATTAAATCTAAATTATATTAAACGAAATAAATAAATGAAAGTAATATAAGTAGGTAATGTATAAATACAGGTGATTTATGAAGAACTGACACATTTATTTCTTTAATTGTTTCAAAACGAGTTATGCTAGCGACAACTTATTATACCTGAAATGCAGAGGAATTTTGGGAGATTGTTTACCTCTATAGCAAATGTTGAAAATGTTCTCCATCCTGCATAAGGCACAACTCAACACGTCGTTCCATGTTACTCGTTGGAGGACTCTGTTGTCAATAGCTTGAATCTCCTATGTAATGTTGTGCTTCAGATCGTCCAATGTCTGGGGACGTGTGGCATAAACCCTGTCTTTTAAGTAACCCCATAGAAAGAAATCCGGCGATGTCAAATCCGGAGATCTCGGTGGCCACCGGTTCTTGGAAATTATCCGGTCGTCAAACAAACTTGCAAATTAGTGCTATGGATTCATTTGATGTATGGCATGTAGTGCTGAAAATATCCTTGACTCAACTTTACATCATCTAGTTGCTCAGCAAACTCCATTAAAAGCGGTCAGTACTCTGCAGTGTTCACATTGTTTTAAAAAAAATGGTCCCACTATTCTCTGTGCGGATATTGTGCACCCAACTCTGATTTTAACAGGTGCATAGGTGCTTCATGAATAACACGTGGATTTTCGCTGACCCAATAGCGTGAGTTATTTGAGTTCAAATAGCCGGATAAATGGAACCATGCTTCATCTGTGAATCATGTGATGGACAATATGGCAGGATTTTGCACAATGAACGCTTGAAACCAACGATAATAATTCAGTCATCAATCCTTATCTGGTTCCTGTAACTGATGGACAACCGTAATCCTATACGGCTTTAGGCCTGCACTTTTCACAGCTCTCTGACACATTGAGTAGCTGTACCGTCTCCTGCGACAAACGTCTTAATGACTTTTTGGGTGACTGATCCAGTCCTGCTCTTACGTCAACAACAACCGTGGGAAATCTAGATGAACGAGTTTTGCCTTTTTCACTCAGGAAGGATCCAGTTGTTTCCAATTTGTTTACCAGTCCCAGTATTGTGTTTCTTTGAGGAGGATTCCGAACACCAAATTCTCTCTGGTATGCCGTTTGAGTAGCTGTAATTGAATTCGTAATCCAGTATTGCTAGTAGATATAACATACCGACTCCAGCACACAGAGAGATGCCGACAAGCGATAAAGTTCTTTGTTCTACGCCGACAAGCCCCGCCCCCTCCCTTTGTGTGCTCACATGCCGCCAGGTCTCGTGTCGTTAGGCCCCGCCCCCTCTCGCTTTGTGTGCTCACCTAATGCCGGCAGTATCTGTGCTAACAGGTTCTACCCCCTCCCCCATGCGTTCTACTGTGGCGTCATGACTTGATGGAATTGTTTTCTCGAGTCCTGCCGCCCCTCGGCAAATTAATTAGGTAATGTTCGTCAAACATTTTTTTTATGATTACTAAGGTCTGCAGATTGCATCCTCGAGCAATTAAGTTTTTTGATTAATGAATTGTTGACTGGAGCTTGAGTATAAGTAGTCTGCTCATGGTAACAGTCTGTCATGTAATGAAACACTGCAGCCTTCTTGTATCTGGGGAAATCGCTTGTCCATTAGCTGAACATGTTAGACGCTTTCAACACATTAATAGGCTTTTAAGTTTACATTCCGGATCTGTTTACATACATTAGCGATCAACGACATACTTCCGTCTGGAGGTAACGGTGACACACATTAGCTGACCCGTTAGACGCTTTCACTCCATTAGCGAACAAGAGCCCGGCATGTAATGAAAAAACCCGTAACCTACTTCTGTCTGATGGTAACGGTGACCTCTATTAGCTGACATCTTTAGACGCGTTCACCTCATTAGCGAACAATGCCAGTAATTGTTTTCCTAAGTGCTCTACAATCTCTCACCACTTCAGCTTTAGTGGGGGAATTATATAAAAGCAGCATCTTCTCCAATGATTTTCACAGTTTCTCCGCTGAAATCAACGAGTTAAGGTCTCTGCAAACTTTTCTCATTCAAAGTGAAAGTTCAACGAACATCATGTCTGGTAAGTTGTAACAAAACACTTCATTTACTTTTAAAAGTTAAATTATTTCTCTCTACATTTAACTTATATTCGCGTTCTTGTTTTTAATGCATGGCATTTATATGCGAATAGCTGAGCATTCTAAAAAGTTAATAGCTAGACAAGTGAATTTTCTGAAATGTGAATAGTTAAGTATTCATTTTAGGCAAGCTTATTCTGCATTTAATAGCTAACTGCGCGAATTCTCAAAAAAAAATGTGATCAGTTTAGTTAAGTATTCACATTGTTGAGTAATTATTATTCCGGATATTTAAATACGTGTTTTCACCGGGTGAATTATATTCCTTTCTAGAGAAATACAATTACTTGAAAACCCTGCGAATCGAATAAAAAATGATCTGTATAAAAATTTCTTCCGGGGTAACCGACGGTAATCGATCCGAAGACTTCATGCTTGCATGCACTGGTCGAACATTCACTGTGAATGTTTCATTCCTCTCTCGCATTTATTTAGTAAAAACTTTCAGCCTGTTTCCATCATGTTAAAGAGATATTTTCCATGATTGTGTCGAGAAATACACGTGATTTATATCTGTAATAGAAATTTCTCAGGTGTTTAAAATACATCGACATTTTCCCTGTATAAGGTATTCGCAGTAAAGTAAATTAACTTAATAATATATCGTTTCTTTAATAAATAAAAATCTAACGCGTAAATTAATTGCGTTTTCAGCAATCAGTTCTGCTAACATGTCTGAAGCATACATCCAGCTCCAGCAGGATACCCAACGCCGGCTGCAGGATCGCTCATCAAATGCCGTAATGATTCAGGCATCCGAACAGTCGAATGGTAAGCATTCTTCAGTGTTTTAAAAAGTAATGTAACAATTCATATTAACTTCTTTTACACATCCTATATTATTATTTCAGGAAATGGACTTTATTTTGGTATCGACCATCCATCGACCGCTGCACAGGCACCGCCAGGCTTCCAAACCTTCCTGGTTCCAAATCATTATGGAGCTGGCTCTGGCCCGTACATACAGCAACAATCGTACGGTAAGAATTTACAGGCTGGTATTCGAGCATTTGTAACTAAAAAAAAATTACATGATAGTAGACATACAATGTCGATTCTGGCACACAAAAGCATGCCTCCGACAGCATAGAGTTCTGGATTGTATAAGGAGAAAAGGATATATTTAAGGGGAGTTTCTCACCCATATGCAGTCACATAACTCTACCGATCTCCCAGAATGCTATGTATTTTTCACACGGGTGTTTAAAACATGTATTTTTTTCACGTATAGAGTGTAGATTCTTTAGAACTCTGTACTTAAACATGCTATACTATTATTATTATTTATTTTTTCCAGGAAATGGACTTTATTTCGGGGGCGGTATCGCTCAACAGGCGACCGCTGCACCGGTACCTCCAGGCTTCGCGACCCTTGCACCAGTAGGCTTCGCTACCGCTGCACCGCCGCCTCCAGGCTTCCAGACCTACCTGGCTCCAAATCAGCATGGTTGGGTCCCTGCCCCATACATGCAGCAAGCATCGAATGGTAAGAATTTATCAGCATTTTACGAACTTCTTTTACACATTATATATTATTATTAATATTGTTACTATTATTTACAGGAAGCGGACTTTATTTCGGAGGCTGCATCGGTCAACATGCGAGCGCTGCACCGGTACCTCCAGGCTTCGCGACCGTTGCACCAGTAGGCTTCGCTACCGCTGCACCGCCACCCCCAGACTTCCAGACCTTCCTGGTACCAAATCAGCAGGGGTGGGGCTCTGCCCCATACATACATCAAGCACCGAACGGTAAGAGTTTTTCAATATTTTATGAACTTCTTGCTTTACAAATTCTATATTATTATCATTATTAATATTATCATTATTATTATTTTCAGGGAATGGACTTTATTTTGGGATGAGTCAACCATCGTACGCTGCACAGGTACCACAGGGCTTCCAAGCCGTCATGGGGCCAAATCAGCAGGGTTGGGCCCCTGCTCCCTACATGCAGCAACCACCGACAGGTAAGAATATTTTTCAACATTTTATGAACTTCTTTTACACATTCTATATTATTATTGTTATTATTATTAATATTATTATTATTCCAGGAAATGATCTGGGCGACCTTGGAAGCCAGCCTATGGATCTAGCAACACAGGAGTCGACATCACCAGAGATTGGTGAAGACTCGTCCGCTGCACGGTCCGCCTCCTCATCGCTCGACACTCTGGAGGAAGTTATACAAGGTGAACCATCGACCTCCTCAGGTGCAAACAATGAAGCCGCTGCACCGTCAACCTCCTCCTCATCATCATCCAGTAATGCGACAACTTTGAATGGAAAGAGAGGGCCGGCATCGGACGGGAGCGAGCAGCTTACAATTAAAAAGGCCAAGGTTAGTGCTAGTAATTGCCAGGGGCTGGAATGCAATACCATCCAATCGGCATTCAAGGGACGTATTTTTAATAGTAGAATAGTAAATACATTAGAAATACTGGACCCTAGAGTCTTTTTAGATGAGTGCAAAGAGCTTATTATTAAAGAAGTGGAAAGCGTCTTGCAGAGAAGCGTTTGCGGATTAAAGATGCATTGTTCCCTGGAACTTGAATATTTAATCCGCAAACCTGATGAAGAGAAGAGTCTTTCCACTGGCTTTAATTCTAAGCCTGTATTGATTCTTCCGTCAAGCGATCTCAATCAGATCTTCTCTTCAATTGCGGGGGATATTTTGGAAAACATTTCTAAATTTGAGGGGGGAGCATCATCGAAGTCCTTGGTAAAGATACTCAGCCTGGTGATGGGCTTTACACACTATGACCCTTTACACGCAGGTTCATACATCGAATTGCAATTGAAAATCAAGAATAAAACTGCAATTATAAACATAAAGAATGAAGACAACTTCTGCTTCGCGTGGTGTATGCTAGCCTCTAAATACCCTGTTAAACGCAACGGCCAGAGAACCACAGTATACCCCAAGGAACTGCTTTTCGAGGCATTCAATTATGAAGGTATCGAATTTCCGACACCCCTCCATCAAATTGAATGCTTTGAAAAGCAGAACAATGGAGTATCCATTTCAGTGTTTGGTATAGAGGAGGAGAATGAGAACATTATTCCCCTATACCAAACAGCTGAAAAGAAGCAGCACCATACCAATCTGTTATATATTGAGCAGGGGGAAAAGTCTCACTACTGCCTCATTAAAGACTTGTCCAGACTTGTAAGCAGTCAAGTTACTAAATATCATCATAGAATATGGACATGTGAGGCCTGCCTCAAGAGATGCACCAATGAAAAGACCTTGGAAACGCACCGATTAAGATGTGGAAAATGCCAACTGCTTAAAATGCCTCAACAGGATGAATACCTTGAATTTAAAGCATTCTCCAAGAGCGTTCCTGTACCATTTGTTATATACGCAGACATTGAATCTGTTCTGGCGAAGGTTCACTCATGCGAGCCCTCAAGCAGTTCGAGCTGGACCCGAGCCGTTCAAGAGCATGAAGCAATGTCTATTGCCTTGAAGGTGATATGTAGGCATGACGAGTCAATGTCAAAATTCTTTCTCTTTAGAGGCCCGAATGCCGTCGATGACTTTATCAAACAATTGAAATCAATTGCTGATGACGTCATCGACGTGTATTCCAATCCTAAACCTATGGATTTAACCCTTGAAGAGCAACAGAATTTTGACAATGCCTCTGAGTGTCATATATGCCTTGCTGCTTTCACTGTGGACGATTTGCGCGTGAGGGATCACGATCATGTGACAGGGAAATATCTGGGTGCTGCTCATAATAGATGCAATTTGAATAGAAAGGTCCCTGATTTCATACCGATCTTTTTTCATTGCCTATCTAATTATGACAGCCACTTCTTGATAAGACGCCTGGCATATGATAATAAGCCCATATCGTGCATCGCTCAAAGCGGTGAAAGGTATATAGCGTTTAGCAAACGGTACAGGAACATCAGCTTCAGGTTTCTGGACAGCTTTAAGTTTCTTGACGACAAGTTGTCCAGCCTGGCTGACATGCTGGAGGAGAGTGACTTTAAAATAACAAGGGCAGAATATCCTGTTGAGGAGCATTTTAAGCTGGCGAAGAGCAAGGGAATATTCCCGTATGATTATGTTTCAAGCCTTGCCATTCTCAAAGAAACTTCTCTACCACCGAAGGATGCCTTCTACAGCACTCTCACTGACAGTCACATCACAGACGAGGAATACAGTCATGCTGAAAAAGTCTGGGATACCTTTAATATCCAGAATCTCGGAGAATACAGCGATCTATACCTGAAAACAGATATACTGCTCTTGGCGGATATTTTCGAAAAGTTTCGAGATCTCATCCTGGGGATGTATAAACTTGACCCAGCATGGTTTTATACATTACCAGGACTCGCCTTTGACGCTATGTTGAAGATAACAAAGGCAAAAATTTCCTTAATATCCGACAAGAGCATGCTGGAGTTTTTCGAGTCGGGAATTAGAGGCGGACTGTGCACAGTGGTGAAGGGCTATACCAAAGCTAACCACAGGTACATGTCCAACTTTGATCAGCATGCTCCTGTTATACACCTGTCCTATTGGGACATAAATAACTTATATGGAGCTTCTATGGGGTCTGCCCTCCCGTACAAGAATCTGAGATGGCTCACCAGAGAAGAAATTGATAGTATAAACTTTGCTGAAATCAATGAAGACTCTGAGACTGGCTATGTGCTAGAGGTTGATATCGAATACCCCGACCATATCCACGACGCCCACAACGAGCTTCCTTTCTACCCACAGAGTGCGATACCACCGAATGGCCAATACAAGAAACTGCTTGCGACATTAGAACAGAAAAGCAAATATGTCTTGCACTACAGGGTGATGCAGCAGTGTATTGAACAAGGTCTAACTGTGAGACATATTCACAGAGTGGTATCCTACGACCAGTCTAACTGGTTGAAGACATATATCGACGTGAACACAGAGAAAAGAATTCAAGAAAAGTCAAAATTTGGCCAAAACTTATGGAAAAAGATGAATAATGCCGTATATGGGAAATTTATAGAAAATGTCAGGAAATACACTGATTTCAAAATAGTTGGAACCTGGAAACAGGCAAAGAAGTTGATAGCACGCAGCACTTACCTACGCACCATAATTTTTGAGGAAAATCTTGTGGGAATCGAACTGGGCAGAGAGGAAGTACATATGAACAAACCAATTTACATAGGACACGCAATTTTGGACATTTCAAAATTTATCATGTATGACTTCTTTTACAATATCATGAAACCGAATTTAAAAGACTTGCTGCTGAATTACATGGATACAGACTCGTTTATTTTTGAAACGAGTTCTGATATCTGTGAGTTCATCAGGGAGAACCCTCAATATTTCGACACTTCAAACTTCGAAAAGGATAATGTATATGGCATTAAGCAAGCCAATAGGAAAAAGATTGGGTTGTTCAAGGACGAATTGGGTGGCTTGATTATGGAGGAGTATGTCGGTATTAGAGCGAAGCTATACGCCTACAGATATGGAGGGCAGACAATTAAGAAAGCTAAGGGCATCACCAGGACAGGCATGGATAAAATAGATTTCGGCCATTATTTTGATTGTTTAAAAGACCATAGCCTAAAAATTTATTCGGTACAAAAAACATTTCGGAGTAAACACCACAAAATTACAACAATTGAGACAAATAAATTGGCGTTGAAGGGGGGTGACGATAAGAGGAAGTTGATGGAAGGAAGCTATAAGACTCTAGCGTGGGGCCATTATTCCCTTAGACCTGGTGATTGCTAGTGCCTAAACTTGTAAATATGTAAATATTGTGTAAAATAGATATCAAATGTGTGAGGGTTTTTTGTGTAACACTTTTCCCTCAAAAAAGAAAGAAAAATATGAATGCTTTTTTAAAATAAAAATACTCATGATTTTACAATCATAAAACTTTAGTCTTTATTAATTCTTCACATATTACACCATGTCCTTTATATCAATCCATTGAGTATCTGGAAAACCATACCACTTTACAAGAACTTTGTTTCCACGTTTACGTATAACCTTTTCTACTAAATATGTGTTAGGATAGTTAGTCTTTTTTAGTTCATGTCCATAAAAGCCACCTTTTATGATTTCACCATTCCTATCCTTTAGTATGTATGTTGTAGGCTTGGTACGGTTCACACGAAATACTTTGAAGATTTCAACGCTCCAGTTAGATTCATAACCCTTTTCAAAATGTCCTTTATGTTTAGATATCCTGACATAATCACCAACACTAAACTTCCTTGAAGCCTTCTTCTCTCTTCGTTCTTGATTATAATTATACACAGTCAGAAGAAGATCGTTGTTTTTCACTTCATTAGGTTTCATGCGGATAGTTGAATGAAAAGTATCATTGTACTTTACAAGGATTCTAGGTAAAAGATCTAGCCACTTGTATGAGCCTTGGACTAAAAACTCTCGGTACACCATATTCTTCAAGGTTCGAATTAAACGTTCAACAGCCGCAGCCTTCACATTGGTATAGGTGCTGTAGTGGTTAATATTATACTTAAACATTAGCCGTTTAAAGAATTTGTTATAAAATTCTTTCCCGTTGTCACTTTGAATATTCCGGGGAGGGACATCCATTTCTTGTAATATATCCTCCATTGCCTTTGCAACATTAACTCCGCTCTTATCCTTTAAGGGTTTTGCATATGCCAGTTTAGAGTAAAAGTTGACTGCGATCAGAATGTATTTGAAATTTTTGTTCACTCTTGCATATGGTATCATTTCAATCAAATCAATTTGTAATAAATCGTTCATACCTTTGCTGATAATTTTGCGTCGTAAATAGTTCCTCCTCGCCGACCCGTGAAGCTCTCTGGCGATATTCTGTTTGGCTGTCATGCTATAACTTTAGATGCTTTCAACTCCCTGATAATTTCCTCAATCTCTTGAGTGTGACTATTATTACCAGCGTCCCTCGAAGCAATAAGTAACCTCAGCCTATTCACTAATGTGTTAGGGTTTCTCCAAAAAACGTAGTCAACCTCCTTATCAGACTTATGCTCCTTCCATGTCAGTCCTAGACCTGAATGTGTATTGAGCAAGGGGCGTATTATATTCTTGTATTTATACGATTTACCAGATTTCAAACGACCGTGTCTGGTGTAACCAGATCTATGAAGAAAAGTACTTTTCATAATCTTAGCGTACGTCTCCAAGTCTTCACTGGTGTATGCAGAAATCTGAGGCGTTCGCTTAAAGATGAGCTCCGTCAAACCGTCTGTAGACTCATACGTTTTATCACCTATCAATATTTGATTATTTATAAAATGAATATCTTTATTTCCAAGCATATAACTTCCATCCTGATATCTCACCCCGTACAATGTATCAATGCGGTCCTTGTCTTTTGAGCGAACGTGTTGAAGGAAAGTAGAAATACTTGTAGAATCATCATCTTCATTCTTGACTGTCTCCACAGCCAACCCTCGTTGACTGTCCAAAATATCCTTGAGGGGAGCGGTTACAGGCTTCAAAGCTTCGGACATGATATGCTGAGTCTCAAACCTGAGACCTTTTAGAGCTCTCAGTTTTTCTTTTACAGCCCTGGTATGCTCGGCTACAGACTCTTTAAGTCTTATGCTTTCACTATCCATCTTACAAATGACATGAAAATAGACGATTACATTCAATTTATAGTCTGCGTCCACCTTGAGTTCTCATCGTATCGATAGCCTTAGCTAACATCTCTATCGAAGTTCTCAGTTGCTCGGTTTCTTTCTTATGTTCCTGCGTATGTCTCTTGAACGCTTCAGCAAAGATTGCCGTATTAGCGTACAGGCTTCTGGTTGATTCTTCTAGACTCGTCATTTGCTGCACATTAGTTTTGTAAGCGTCCATCATCATATTTACATTTTCCTCCACTTTCTTAAGTTTATCATTGCATGAATCAGTTTTGAGAGTATTCAAAACCTCTGTCTTTAACTGACCGACTGTAGCCTCTAAATCTGAAACTCGCTTCATCGCTAACTTTTCTAAATTGCTAATTTTCTGATTGCAAAGATTCTGAAGATTTGTTTTTTCTCTATCAAGCTCAGCGGTAACTTGTTTAATGGAGTCCATTACAGAATCCACTCTGTCTTTTGTAGAGGTTGTTAGAGTATCCACTTTACTCGTAGTTTTATTCAGATTTGCTGTGATGTCTAGCAGCTTCTTACCTATTTGCATCTCGATTTCCTTTGGTAAGTACCTGTTTAACTGCTGTCGCGTCTCGTTCGATTTCCTAATGATCATAGCTCTAGCATATCTTTTATTTACAGCATCTGTATCTCCGAGAGGATCTGCTATATCAGTGATTCTCTTATTGTCGAATATAATGTTACCATTACCATCTCTCGTCTGCGTGCGTGAATTGACATATCCAGTGATGAACTTTTTATTCACAACATCGTTATCGTGAACAGGATCTAGCAATACCTTCAATCTAACTTTATCAATCACAATGTTATTTTCCTTATCTCTCTTGAGGATATATCTTGAAATCATTTCATCGATCAGGGTCTTAGCCATAACCTCAACATTGTTAGCAGCTTGCTGCGAGAAATCTTGCATCCTAATTTCGAGTGTATCCACATAATTCTTATTGGAGGCATCATGATTATCTTCAGGATCGTGAACGTTACACAATCTCTTATTCTTGAATTGATAATTTCCTTTGACATCTCTATTTATGATAAAACGATCAAACACTCTTCTAACTGGACCAGTTCTCTGAGAACCGAACCTATCGATGCTCATGGTTAACTACGAATGATCATTTTCTTTTTTGTCGAGCTTAATATATACATCAAAACCATTCCTATATCGTCCCTCATTCATGTGAAATTCAGGAACTATCACAACAAAGGGTCTTCCTTCCGTAGAGCTCTCCCAAACGTTCTTACATAGATCTTTAAATTCATTGTAGGTCATGTCGGTATTTACATAATCTTCGTAAATGTGCTTTAAGTTTAAATTGTCTTGCCTGAAGAGTATTATCATGTTTGTATTATCGCGAATTAAATGTTTTGGAACTTTGGCATAGGACTGTGCTAGATATACAGAGTCGACATTTCGATGTCTACCCATACTGTAAAAGGATGCTATCTTTTCCTGCTTTTCAGTGATGACGTCATCAAATATAAAGATTGAATTTTCTTCGACTTCAGAAGGATGCAAAACATCATCCCCGTTGTCGAAGGTGTTCACTTCTATACCTTCGATGTTTCCGAGCACTTTAATTAGATATTGGTACTTTGGTTGATAGAGAGACTTTGAATAAATATACAAATTTTCAAAACGTAGTCCATTCTCATGGAGTAGCATATTGAGTAATACGTTTGTTTTCCCTGCATTGGAGCACCCTAAAATAAGAGCTCTGACATTAGATGGAAATAACTTGCCATGACGATCACTTCTAAAGTCACTTTCAAAGTCTAATACCTGAATAGGTAGAGAGCAGTGCTGCTTAACAAGCTCCATGTTAACAACTAACTTATAACATGTATGTGCATTGTTTATATATATTACCGTTTGTAAAAGTAGTTAATGATTGACTGCAATGATATAAAAGGGCTAATGCATTCAATTACTCGTTTAGTCTATCATGAGAGCTAAGAGAGGGAGGTCGTTGCAGCATAAGCGCGGCTCTGGAATTATTAATTCTATAATTAATTCGCTCCCCTTTGAAGCTCACTTACCTGGATATAGATATTGCGGGCCTGGTACTAAATTGGAAAAACGTCTAAAAAGAGGAGACCCCGGAATTAACCAATTAGACACAGCTTGCAAACAGCACGACCTCGCGTACGCTGAGAATAAGGACACCGCTTCAAGACAAATAGCGGATAAGATTCTTGCAGAGAAGGCTTGGAAACGTGTGCAGTCATCAGATTCAACTTTTGGTGAAAGGTTAGCTGCAAGGCTAGTAACTGCAATCATGAAGGGAAAGGTTGCAGTGGGAGCCGGAAAGAGGAAGAAGAAGAGAGGAGGGTTTTTACCGTTGATTCCCATCATTGCTGCTTTAGGCGCTGCAGCAGGTGGCGCTGCTCAGATAGCCTCTGCAGTCAATAAAAAAAAGGCTGCTGATAGACACTTGGCAGAAGTTGCGAGGCATAACAAGGCGATGGAGACCCAAGGAAAGGGGCTCCGGAAGGGTAGGTGTAAGAAGAGGAATAAAGGAGGATTCTTACCTGCAATGCCGCTGATGTCGTCTTTAGCCGCTGCATCTAAAATAGCAAGGTCTTTGAAAAAAAGGGGATCTAAAGGCGAGGGTTTAAAGAAGAAGGCAAAAAACGGAGGAAGAGGATTGTACATATACCAGAGGAAGCCCTAAGTAACGTAGCCCTCGAATATTATGCTAAACGTTTAAAAATTCCTTATTTTAGAGGGGTTTATATGATTGACAAACTTCCTTTAAAACCACACTGCAAAGAGAGACTTATTACCAATCTCGATACATCAGATAATGAAGGAACACACTGGGTTGCTATAAGGAAAGAAGGTGATGTCGCATACTACTTTGATAGTTTCGGCAATTTGAAACCGCCTCCTGAGATTGAGAAATATCTACAAGGTGTTAAAATCTACTATAATACACAGAGATACCAGAATTTCGATTCAGTCATCTGCGGACACTTGTGCTTGCAATTTCTTTTATCCTAGAAGCTGCTTCATCGTCAAGATGAGTTATACAGTTACAGTGAGTGGGTCAGACACTGTTATTTCAACGTATCTAAACCCTCCTCTACAGCTAGATCCACCAGGTCATTATGAGATTGCTCTCTTGAATTTTGAAACATTCTATTCAATACCAAATGTCGATGGAAGTAATAATAGATTTCATTATATTCATAATGGTAAACCTGAAACCATTGTCATCCCTCATGGAACCTACGAGATTGCCGATATCAATACATTTCTAAAGGATAAACTAGAACTGAATGATGAAGTCTTCTTCATAAGGCCTAACAATAATACAATGAAGGCTGAAATTAAATGTCCTTATACAATAGACTTTTCTAAGGAAAGATCTATTGGTTCGCTTCTAGGATTCACAGACACTAAAACAATTCCTGCTGGAGAAGCGATCGAATCTGACGATCTTGTGAATATATTTAAAGTGAGTATCATACGTGTGGAGTGCAGTATTGCAACAGGCTCTTTCATTGACGGTAAAAGCGGACATTCGCTCTACGAGTTTTTCCCTTCTGTTCCGCCAGGCTATCATATCTCTCAAGAACCTTCGAACCCCATATATTTACCTGTCATAGATACAAACTATATAGACCAGATCACTATTCGAGTGGTAGATCAACACGGTAAGGCTATCAACTTCAGGAACGAAGTTATCACTACAAGACTCCACATAAGACGTAATGGCAATACATTTTAAAAGGCACCTCAAATACTATAATAGACGACGTACACAGCGATCGAAGCATACTACCTCTCCAACTTCCGAGGAGTTAACACGTGCTAACCGCAAGTTCCTCGAAGAGTTAGGTTACAGGACGCTATAATGGACATCTTAAACGTGACAGAAGTTCCAGCCTTTGACGACAAGATCACCAAGGAGGAGGAGCATATTTTTCTTCCATACAACACCTCCGCTCTGGATGTAAACGATGAAATTAGAATACCATGTCAAGCTGAAGATTTGTATACGCTACCTAACAAGAGTTATCTCTACATCGAAGGTGCTCTCACCAAGGTAGATGGATCCCCTACTACTACATCGAAGCTCACTAATAATGCTATAACCTTCATGTTTGATGAGATACGTCTAGATATAAATGCTACAACTATAGACAGAACAAGGAATCCTGGAATTACTACAACTATACGAAATTATGTGACTCTCAACCCTATGGAATCGAATCGTCTGCTGAATGCTGGATGGGCCTATCCTGGTGAAGAAGTTGATATAGTACACGCGACGAATGGAGCTTTCAATGCTGTAGTCCCTCTCTCGATGCTCCTAGGATTTGCTGATGACCATAAGGAACTTATACTCAACAGCAAGTTTGAATTGATTCTCATAAGATCCAAAGATTCTAGAAACTGTGTCCTGAGTTCGAATGGAGAGGAAGCTAATGTAAAGTTAACTAGAATCGAATGGAGGATGCCTGTAATTCGTCTTTCCGATGCTGAAAGAGTTCACATTCTAAAAATTGTCAAGTCTGATAAACCTCTACACCTTGCCTTTCGATCTATGGATCTTCATACCCAGCCTGCTGTACCCCAGACAAGATCTTTCACTTGGAATGTAGCAACAACATCTAAGCTCGAGAAACCTCGCTTCATCATAGTGTGCGCGCAGACTGCAAGATTGGGTGATTATAGCAAGAACAGTTCCGAGTTTGACCACTGCAACATTACTAATTTGAGACTATTCCTCAACAGTGAATGCTACCCCTACCATGATTTGAACTTGGACTTTAAAAATTCAAAGTTTGCTTCACTATATGAAATGTACTGTAAATTTCAAAGTTCCTATTATGAAAGAGATAATTATCCCCTCTTGAAGAGAAAAGATTTTCTTCACCGTGCACCATTATTCGTAATAGACTGTTCTCACCAACCCGAGGAGGTTATAAATGGAGCTGTGAACATCAGAATCGAGATTCAAGCATCTGCAAATATACCAGCCCAGACGTCACTGTACTGTCTGGTTCTACATGACAAAGTATTTACCTACAAACCTCTTTCTCACTTGATGCAAGCACTTATATAATTATGTATATGTTTGGGTGAATGGTTTTGTAAAGGAATGTACTAGGATAAGTTTATGAATAATAAATTGAATTCATATACTAAAACACTCTTTTATTGACTTTAGCATACATTTCAAGCATTTTCCTTCTCCCCCTCCTACTCCCTGAAAAACTAGTTGCTCCCGACTTGCAGAAATCATTTAAAATATTCAAATGTCTTTCAATATAAGGCAATAGTCGTTTTAGGTTCCTTACACCCTCAATGTCTAAAGATATTACATTATTATTTAAACAAGTATTTATGAAATGAATTGAATGGTCAAAAAATACAATAATATTGTATGCATAAATTACATTGTCACAATATTCATCACACGCAAACTTTTTTTCTTGGCGTAGGTAATCTTCAATCATTGGAATGTTTTTGGATATTATATCCCAGCCTGATTTTGTAATATGAACAAATGATTTATCACTTTCGCAGTTTATGTAGAGGGAGGGGATGTCATAGTATAGTCCAATATTCACGGAATGGGAGGGGGAGATGCTGACGTCATCAAGCGCATGTGATCGATTCTCCATGCTCCTCCGGGGTATCTTCAATGAATAAGAAGACCATAGGAGCATCGTTGAGGATTCTCCTCTTACACCGTCTCTTCTGCTTTTTCTCACCGCTCTCGTTCCGCCTCTTCCTCCGCTCCCTCCTCACACCCCTGCAACATATATTCAAAACAATGTTAGAAATAGGTTTAGTTAATGATTTCATACGTCTGAAAGAGAAAATACATATATTAGAAAAATCCTCTCCCCTTGTCACACAAAAAGTATTATCAAAGAGTGTCATACTCACTTCACGGTCTTGCACGATTCTGTGTGTATCTCGGGCGAGCAATCTGGAGTCGTCTGATTTATCCACTCCTGCATCCTCGTTGCTTTATCATCAGGGGTAGTAGTAATGTCGGGTAGTGGAGCGGCATCCTCCTCCATAGGCTGTGTATGGCGCTCTGCGATTGGATATTCCACTATATCGACATCGCGTCTCTCAGGATCCAGCTCCTCTATTGGTACGGGTACCTTAGGTGCAGTCATTCGCAGTCTGTAATAATTTAATTTTTAGGTTAGACACAGAGTAGCATTAGAAGCAGTAAATGAATATGTAATTTAACATTTCTTCTACTTACTCGAGTTTTCTCTTCCTCCGCTGGTAGACCTCGCAGTTGTCGTTACATAGGAAGAAGGATGTCATGCGTTCATGCTGGGCCGGGTTAGTACAAAGTACAGAATGCATGTATCCGGTGCACGACTCTGTATCACATTTAGCTAGATGTTTCGAGACGAAGACATTGTCAACTTCATCGACATCGCTAAGATCCTCCACATCAACACCCCTGTGATTTTCACTGAAAGAATGAAATAATTTCAAGTTAGATTTCATTTAACATGCGTACAATATATTACCGAGTTATAGAAATATGTATATTACTTACATGTTCGCTCCTCGATAAACAGGACAGCTCTCTGTACACACTTCCAGTGTAGTCATCTGATCATGATGCGACGGTTGAGTACACAACACTGAATGCATTAAACCATTGCATGTTTCGGTATGGAAGTATACGTAGTGAAAATAATCTTCCCCGCACTCGCTCCAGTAATCATTCACATCAGATGCACGATGATCACCAGCCATTTCGATTATCACTGAACGAACACTGAAAAAACAATAAATGATCGCTCCGGCTGTCTACGTTCCTTATATACTGTAGACGGTGACGTCACGCAGCGGTGGAGGGGTGGAATGCATGTTGAGACCTGTTATTCACCCTCCAAGCAGAAGCCACCCGTCTGTTTTTGAATACCGAGGAAAGTCCTTGGCGAGTGTGTTTTAACATGATTTACCGACGCCGACAGAGTGGAGCCGGGCTAGTCTACACGTTGAAGCTTGTTAGTGACGTCACGCACGCAGTCGCGGAGTGGGAGTGAAACTGGTTATTACCAGGCCGATGTCGGCTGGCTGGCTTTCCATTACATGTCGGGCTGTTGCCAGAGAGAGGTTAAGACCGTGAGCGTAGTTATACATATACGACGGCTGTCAGATGCGAGCGAGTCAATTAATCAATCAAAAATACTTAACTGCTCGACGAACAGCGTTTAATTGCATTAGTAGTAATATGATGGTGATTCTTTTTTCAATAACACGCATTACCTAATTGATTGACACAATTATGTACTCAAACGATTTGCCGATGTGCGGCAGGCATCGAGAATCGCATTCCCACACCGCCAACGTCACGCACCGAGAACCCTCACATATAACCCCTCACCCCGAGCGGCACATCCCCTACCCAAGCCAATCACACGGCAGGGATTTAGACAAGTCACAATGAGGGGCGGGAATGTAGTCACCGTTACCTCCAGACGGAAGTATGTCGTTGATCGCTAATGTATGTAAACAGATCCGGAATGTAAACTTAAAAGCCTATTAATGTGTTGAAAGCGTCTAACATGTTCAGCTAATGGACAAGCGATTTCCCCAGATACAAGAAGGCTGCAGTGTTTCATTACATGACAGACTGTTACCGTGAGCAGACTACTTATACTCAAGCTCCAGTCAACAATTCATTAATCAAAAAACTTAATTGCTCGAGGATGCAATCTGCAGACCTTAGTAATCATAAAAAAAATGTTTGACGAACATTACCTAATTAATTTGCCGAGGGGCGGCAGGACTCGAGAAAACAATTCCATCAAGTCATGACGCCACAGTAGAACGCATGGGGGAGGGGGTAGAACCTGTTAGCACAGATACTGCCGGCATTAGGTGAGCACACAAAGCGAGAGGGGGCGGGGCCTAACGACACGAGACCTGGCGGCATGTGAGCACACAAAGGGAGGGGGCGGGGCTTGTCGGCGTAGAACAAAGAACTTTATCGCTTGTCGGCATCTCTCTGTGTGCTGGAGTCGGTATGTTATATCTACTATTGCTTTACAAGGAAGAGTCGTTCAATTAATGTGTACTCCATTTTCACGCTGACTAGAACAAAATCTCAAAAGCAGTTGCCGACAATAAAACTAATAATTACGAATAAAACATGAACATCTACGCTTCTATTGACAGGCAATCAAAACTCCAGAACATTCTGCTTAATTTGATGCTAAAATTGGGACACTGAGTGAATTTTGAGCATAATAACTAAAGAAAGAAGTTCTTCATAAATCACCCTGTATAAAAGTTATAGTCGGTCATTTGTTGACATATTTTCACAGTCATCTGAATCATACCTATAAATCATACTAACACCTCCTAGGAAGCGTTGACCGTAACAATAGGAGATGCAGATGTAAAATGCAGTGCTTATTTTGAGCGCTCATTTCCAAATAACAAGCGTGAGACTGAAAATATGAATGAAAATCCGAGGAAATTTGAATCTGAGCCAGAAACATTGAACCGTAGCTACTGCCAGCAAAATCACGGCAGCAGTATGGGAAGGAATATATTGCATTTAAAGACTGGTACAATGTAAGCAGTGTTTCTCTTGTGAACGAAAATGTGATACTCGCTTATTTACATGCAAAATCAAAGGCAGTGAAAGCTTCCTCACTATGGTTCAAATACGCATTACTGAAAACTACTTTGGATTTAAAAGAAAATATTGAAATCAGACATTTTTGTAAAGTAATTGATTTTCTTAAGCGTAATTTTGAAGGATACGAAAGAAAAAACTTGAAGGTTCTTTGGGAGGAAGTGAATAAGTTTCTAAGCGAGACGGATATTGATAAGCATCTATTGATAAACGTAGCTTATAGTTCCTGTTTACGATCAAGTATTTTGTTTAAAACACTGTTAAAGGTGGTATGACTGGTCATTGCCATGGGTTTTGTTTATTATGCCGCTAAAATACTATTTTTCGGGTATTAGCATACCGACAAGCAGCTGTTTTTAGAAAACGTGTATTAAAAAGTATATTAATTGACATCGGCTGGATTATTTTACATATGCATTTTCAAAACATATTTTAGTCGTGGCAAAGAGAACGTTAGAGAAACGAGTCCAAGTTTAAATCCCTGTCGAGTCAAACTACTGGGCTGAACTTTAAAACCTAGTTTATCCTTAAATAGTTAGGATATATATTAGGTAGCTTCCATGTTTTAGATTCTTAAGGTACTCTCGTCTTCAATTCATTCATCTTATATAACGTGTTGGTCAAAAGATTATGAAATAAAATGAAAACCCATAAAATACAGCATCAAGTTCTAGAATAAGATTTCACTAAATACGTAAATTTTATTTGGAATTGTGTGTTTTATGTCATTGCTGTAAAACCAATCGAGTATTTAAACACGAGCGAAGGAAGACCTAAGGTCTTCTTCCCCATTTCCTTTCAAGAATGTTTTATATATTAGCAGCTGTCGTTTAGTATTAACAATTTTGTTAAGGTTATTTCAGAAGGTACCAAATCCATAATTATACAAAAATTGGCTACAGGCGACAGTACATGTCTAGTAAACTTTGAAAATTGAATATTAAATCCCTCAAAGCCCGCAATTTAAACAATTTTTGGAAATAGATATCTATGTCTGTCTTGAAGAATAGGACTTTTCAGTCATAAAAAATTACTAGATTGGTTGAGTGGTTTTTGAGATTACGTTACACATACACACATGAAGGTATATAATAGACTCTTTCTATGTGTATTGTTATTATTATTATTATTATTATTATTATTATTATTATTATTATTATTATTATTATTATTATTATTATTATTATTGCCCGTACACTAGAGAACAATGCGATAGCAGAATAGAGACATCGGTTTCCGTGGTTAGCAATAACAGCGCGGTTACAGGATAAGCGTGGTTGTTGCTTCCGCTTCTTGGTCGACATATGTCGGAAATGTATGACGTGGACTGCACGAGTTCTAAGTACCTTGTGTTCAGTGTAATGAGGGATGCCAGCAGAGACAATCCTCAGTATGAAGTGCAGCGATCGTAAACCGCCCTCGGGCTTACTCCTAACTTCTGGACTTTAGTAAACAACAAGAGGTAAGTTTAACGGAAATACATATTATCTAGCAGGAAACTCATATAGACGGAGGTTGGACAAGGCTATCCACAGCGCGTATTGTACTTAAACTTGACATTTTATCTGAATCATTTTATCTTTATAAGTTGCTTAGCAATTATGTATTTTCTGATGGTACCAATCAAACGTCCAGAAAAGGACAAATAACTGAATGGACAAATAGTGTTTCCCCACATTGATTTAGTCTTTTATTGTTTTGTTTGCCATGTTTTTAGTGTGGTTGTTTTAGAATTTGTAGCCATGTTCTTTAGTGTTTTTGACAAAGCGGGTTTGTGTGCCGTTTTTTAGTTCTTGGCTTTTAGATTTTATACCTTGTAAGGGCGCTGATGACCTTCGATGTTTAGCGCCCTTAACCCCATCTCATCATCATCACACCACACTGATTTTTCAGTATTTACGTAAGCCACTAATCAAGAAGTCAATCTTGAGCTTTGTTTACATTTGCTAATAAATTTCAGAACAACCATCATGCAGGAAATCCGTAGAATGGAAGAGGGCCTGTTGTAGAAAATTCCAATTTCTATGCCTTTGCCGAGATTAAGATAACTTCAGTGAACTAGCAGCCTTTCACAATTCATCTTGTTAGAAGTAGACAAGCAGAAATGAGCAGTATTTTGATTAATGGATTTAATTGAATAAACTGGTGATAAATTCAGTTTCATTATTCAACAATTAATGATAATCATCGGCATTTAGCTATCCCTCCAGTACAATATAATAATGATTTAATTTCGCGTCAGCAATTCAAAAGTATTCGGAGTCTTCAAATGTTATTTGCAAGCATTTCTTGAAAGCATTTCGTTTTGCCCTATAGATGACCTTAGGGTTTCCTTCTGTGTCAGCAGATTTTATTTCTGTTGATTCTGACGGCCCTTAAAGGGTTTCCTTCTGTACTTTCTACCTCAGTTTTATACTTTTTTAATATTCGTGTGAACTTTTGGGTTGGTGAAAATTGTACAACCTCAACGTTACCTCTGAGTCAGCTCATTTAGTAACATTTTTCTTCTATAGGGCAATTGGCTCACATATACTTTTTAATTTGTTTTCATTGTGTATATTATAGGTTATATATTTCAGTAATTCCTTATGTGATTATGTCTTCAATTCTCTATATAAGTATCTGTTAAACTTCTATGGTTTCATATGCTAGATATGTAGGTTGCTCTCCTGTTGTTCAAGACTTATGAAGAACAGCCCACACAGGACCACGTTTTGTATTTTACTATAACTCGTACAAAACGAAAGGAATAGTAAATAAACACAACTACTGCAAAAAAATTGTTTTGTATGCTGTAGCTTCTTAGTTCTATTTTACTTTCTCTGCCACGTACATAGTAGGTAGAGAAGGTATTCCATTACATTCAAAAAAATTCGATATTGAGATTTCATCGGAAGTGCTTGTTTTGAGGCCCCTGAATCCAAAAAAAATTATAAAAAGGTCTGTGTAGGTGCGTGAGTGAACAGTATAACTCAAAAACAAAATTTGGATAAATACCAAACCTGATATTTAGGTTCAGCACCTTCCAAAAATGCGACGCGAAGATTTTCAAGAAAATCTCCCCACTCCAAACTACCCTTTACATGGAACATTTTTCGAACCTTTTGACTTTCTAACGATTTTGATTAAAATACCATATATGAAATATATTTACATTAAAAATAAAATTCATATTTCGAATTTTCTGGAAATAACATGTGAAGTCCTTTACATTAGGAAGGAATTTTGTATAATCTTATATAACTGGTAAACGTTAAGTGATAGACGAAAACGTACTACTCAAAAAGTGTAAATCTCTTTAAAATACATACTTTATTTCAAATAACTTATTTTGTGGCATCAGCCATTTCCAAGATATCCGTTATTAATGGTTCGATCTGTTCAATACTTTAGTCATTCTTTTAAGTCCCGTCGATTTTCAGTTGTTTCTCGCGATTGCACCGAAACAGGATGGAATTTTAAGGTCAACATGTATCTTAAACTGTGACTATCCGCTTTCGCTTTGTACTACAACGAAATATGTAAGGTAGCTATTTCTGCAGAGGTTTATCTCGTTTAAATTGAAGTAAATAAAAAAAATTACCTTCGTAAGAATAGTTTGTATACCCACTAATAAACGATAGGAAGTATAGAAAGTTTTATGAATGTAACACATCAGATTATTAGTTTATAGACTCATATTACTGAGGTTTTAGATTATTTTTACACTTTTTCACCTCGATCCACATGACACTGTATGCTTATTCTTGAACATTACAGTCTAAAGTTATAAGAAAATAAAACTGTTAAACACAATAAGTGTGAATATTGACACCCAGTGCCGAGTTAAGGTGTGGTCTAGCAAAATAAAGTAGGTATTGGAAGTTTCAAAACAATGTTTTCCTTTAAAATTTCGCACAGACTTTAAATAAGTAACGGAACTACATGGTCCTACAGTATAGTTTAGTACCGGTATTTATAATATCAAGACAAAAGTTAATTTATTTTTCATTGTCGTATTTTATATAAGCATCTTGGTAATTATTATTAGTTAAATAAAAAAAGTTTACGTTTGGATTAAAAAACTAGGTATCTGAAGTGCATAAAGTTGATTTAGGTGATTCTAAAAATGAAAAATACATCTACAGGAATGATCGCATTCATTCCAAAACAGAGTTGATTATTAATATCATCTCTTTTATTAAACAGGCAAAAAATAGTTTTTGACAGTGTACCTTTATTTCCTCATGTAAATCCACATTAATATTATAAAGAGAGAACATTTGCGTTAGGTGTGTGTATGAAAGGTACTATCAAAAACCACTCAACCGAATTTGAAAATTCTTTCACCATTGAAAAGCACACGTCTTTCGGATGGACATATGACTATAAAACGCCACCTAATTTAATTTCATAAATTACTGAAAGCTTAAAAAGTATTTACAAAGCCTTTGTATTGAATACGAACACAATGGAGTTAAGAAGGCCTTGACTTTTAGTTGAAAATGCCATGGAGTAGAAAATAGTTTTTGTTTCTCCACAGAATATGCACGTAAAATAAGCCAAATGCCACGGATATTTAATTCCAAACAATATATGGGAACACTGTAGCCATTTGTTTTTAGCAATTAAGACACAGAAAAACAAAAGAGAGTCGAGTCTGTTTTCAACGCTACCATATGCATGCGATACCAATGTCAAAATATTTTAATAACCCTCATGTAAGAAACGTGTGCGTCATTTCCTTTGCACATATGGTGTTATCAACCTCGTTAGCAGAGCATGTTAAATATTGTAAAAAGAGAGAAAATTGCTAACGTTAGAAATCGGCGAACCGATATGTTTAAATGAAGAATTGAGAAGATTGTTTTTCCCGATAGTAGCAGACTATGTGCCTTTCCAAAGGGCTAAGTTGGTGGCCTGGAAGTGGGGAATCTGTACATTCACCAGCTTCACTTCTATTTCGTTGTATATTGAGGGTTTCTGTATTACGAGGGGCACTATTTATATTTTGAGCCTTGGCAACTCTGAATGTTTTAGGTACCATCTGACGTTTCCAATGGAAAGTTTGACATTTTTGATCATAATGAGCTTCAAACATTTTGTCAATAGAGCGTCATTTGTTTTGTTTACACTAACTTGAAAATTGTGTGTCAACAAAAACATAAATTAACTCGTGAAAACGTTCGTGCAATGATTTATTACGAATTTCGACGTGGATTATCAAGACAAGAGTGCTTCGATCAACTAACTTCCACATTTGACGACGAAGCTCCATCATTTGCCATTGTGAAACGCTGGTATAACGAATTTAATCGTGGCCGCTCAATGATGAAGTTCGTGAAGGTCGTCCAAAATCAGTTGTTGCGTATGAGCCGGAACGTAAACAACAGTCGACTGTATGGGTGTTTCAAGATGAAGCAAATCCAACAAAAGTTGTTCGCACTGGAAGCACTTCGAAGCAAATGGTCGCCTGCTTTTTCAGAAAAACTGACCATGTGGCAACAGTGCCTTAGAGGAACGTAAAACGATTAAGGCCGAATGGTACACAATCATTTGTTTGCTGGAAGTCTTCGGTGAAGTAAGGAAAACCAACAAGAACCGTAGGATCGTTCTTCATCAAGACAATGCGAGCGCACATACATCTCGTCTAACAACAGAGTATTTGAAGGCTCAAAAAATCGAATTGATGGGTCATCCGCCATACTGTCCTGATTTGACACCCAACGACTTCTTTTTGTTCCTGAACATCAAGAATAAATTGAGTGGACAACGATTGGCAGAAGAAGCCGTTGATGCCTTCAAAAACCATGTTTTGGAGGTGTCTCAAGAAGACTGGAATAAATGCTTTGACAAATGGTTCAAACGGATGCAAAAGCGTATTGATCATAAAGGAGAATATTTTGAAAAATAATAAAGCAGTTTTAAATCAGAAATTACATTGTTTTAATTGTTAGGCTCAAAATATAAATAGTGCCTCTCGTATGTGAAAACTGTGTACCTTTATGTTATTAAATAACTGTGGGGCCAAAAAGAAGGTACAAAGGTTTAAAATTTCAGCTGCTGTAATGATTTAACTAGACCATTCTGATCGATGATTCTTTTACAGCCAAATGGTACCTACTTATAGACTAAGGAATTTCCAAAACTTGGAAGAGTGTCGGGAACAGTTAAGGAAATCAGACGTTCCGCCGATGGTTCACATCCTTTTGCGTGAATATTATGGGATTTGTTTATCGTTATTAGGAATAGCCAGGTCTGTACGAAATTACAGTTATAAGGGGTAAAGGGAGGATTCACCATAAAAATCTTTAAGATCATTGTACAATAATTAAAGAACCTGGGAAGTAAATTTAAATTAATTCCTCATTCGAATTTAGAGTTAAAATTCGAGTTTAAAAAGCTAAATGTGCAACATCCGGCTGCCAATTAGTGTTTAAGAATTGTACTATCTAGCTGCTGCCTTTACATAATTATGATAAATTATACAAGTTGTCGAACAGATATTATTAATATATGAGAAAACTGAATGCAGTAGAAGCGTGAATTTAATTTCCATGCTCCTTAAAAGCAAAATTCTTTGCAACGTTATTAATGAAATAATCGTGCATGTTGATTCTCTTTGGCTTCTGATATATTCACTTTCCCTGGATCTTCGTAAATCGTATCTTCTGGAGAGCAATATCGATTATTTTAACCATTTATTCTCGTTATCAGCAAGTACTTTGTAATGTTTGTTTTAACACTATCAGTGTGACCTAGTATAAACGCTTGTTAGGTTCCAGAGGTGGTTCAGAGATTTATTTGATGGATAAAGGAATAGCTGTACTTATGATTTAATTAAACTTTTTGTTCTCTTGGCAAATATCTTCTGTCTGAGTAATTCTATCAATTGTGACTAATTTAATGTGATAGTAATTGTGAAGCAGTTTAGACCCAAAAAACTTAAATATGCTTAAAATGTCTTTTTATTTATTTATTTATTTATGGACGCTCTTTAACAACTATGGTCTTTAGCGTCCCATTCTATATTGGGCGTGAAAGACCGGTAATTTTGCTTAGAGGCCTCTTTATCAGACTTGAGGTTCTTTTACGTACCGTAAATCTTCGACACGGGACCACTGGCTTTACTTCCCTTCCGAAGGAAGCCATACTAAGGATTTTTACGCCCGAAAAAATCCATCGCTCTCCGCCGGGTTTGAACCCGCGACCTCGGGAACTAGAGGTTAGCATGCTAACCACTACACTACGGAGGACGAGACTACAATGTGTCCGTGACTAAACTTGTAAACATGGCAATAATGGAAAAGGAACTAGAAACAAAATTCAGTTTATGTATATAACCGATACAACAGTTCTGCAACCTATAAATATAAGCTATTGTTTTAAAATCACAATTATTTGAAAATGAAAAGTTTAGCGCTTTCTAACGGCTATGTACACCCCTAATGAAGATTTTAATTTTGATAGAATACATCGAAACTGACTCATTGAAGTGTGACTAACATAACGTGCGAAGTTATATTTATTTATCAACAAGGGATTGTTTTCATTAAATTCTTTTCATTGAATAATGCTCTTCTTTTGGATAAATATATTGTCCACGATAATTGGCTACGACAATTTTGTTTTCAATTTTAAATCCATAATGTAAGCTCTTTCTCCAGAAACATGAGCTCTTGTTCATTTATATTTCCATTCTTTAAGAATGTCACTTGCCCTACAGTATTTCAAGTTACTTAGTTTACAAACAATTTACATGTGCGTCCAATATTGTCTCCTAGTTAAAACAGTAGGGGAAGCAGGGGCGTCATTCCGGCTACAAGGGGGAGAGGCAAGTGCCCCCAAGTTATGAAAAATAATTAGCCTATTGGTTATTATTGCTCTACCAAAAGAAAAACTGCACTTTTAATATAAATATTTCACATTTGAGAAATAAAAGATACCTAACTTTCTCTTAGACCAAATGTGTGCTAAAATTCACATGAAAATTCGGACAATGTCAGGTAATCTTGCCCCCCCCGAGCGAAAACTGAAACGACGTTCCTGGGGGGAAGATAGCCATCTCCTCGATATGTCTTGCGGGACAACAGTGCTCTTTGGTGGCGAGACCTGGTTCATTGTATTCGTTTGTGGTGTTTAGTACTTGATGAATGTGTATTTTATATTAATTTATTTGATTTATATTGTTGAGAAGATAATAATGTGTTTACTTAACAACGCATAACGCATGTCTGGAAAACACTGTGCAGTTTTCAGGTGTAATAGCTACGAAGTAGGAAAGAATTCACGGTCATTCTTTCGTTTCCCAAAGGATAAAAAGCTGTAAGTACCTATAACGTTTTCTTGCTCAGTTTTGTATTTATTTTATATACGTATGGTAAAAATTTAGTTTATGCGTGATTTACTTATAAACTTAGTTGTTTTTTTCTTATATCTTAGAATGTCAACATACTGGTGAAGGTTTAAGTGAGGTTATATGAATTGGAAATAAAAGTTAATAATGCAAACATTGCTTTGAACTTGCAGATGTGATTCTTGGGTGCCCAGACGCAGGTTAAGTGATCTGGATGCTTTATATAAAAAGGAATGCCTGTTAAACATGTACAAGACCTATAAAATTTGTTCTGATCATTTTATTGAAAATTACTTCAGAAATCCAAAGCTCTTCAGCCAAGGGTAAGTAAAGCTGTGATCCAGTACATTTTATTGACATCTTATAATTTTATTTCCAAAGTAATGTATTTTGAGGCTCAAATACTGTTAATGATTTCAGGTTGAAACCTGGTAATGTTCCATTTCGAATTTGCCTGGAAGCAGTAGCACACTGAAACACGAACGAGGACTAGTCCACGTAAGAGTAAGAGAGAGGACAATGTTGATGACAGTGGCATTAATGAGGTTAATCTCCCAGAAAGAAAGATTGGACAGTTAGTGAATACTACTCAAAGTAAACCTAGTGCAGCAGAGCAGGTTAAGATTTTAAGACAAAGGTAATCAAAGCTACAAGGTGATTTCCTACAAAAACAAAATGATAAGGAAGCTGAGGCAAGAAATTAACATGCTAAAGGAAAGTCAAGTTGAGGCAAAGAGTGGTCTAGTTAAATATTTCCATGATTGTAACAAAGATAGTTTTATGACTTGTCAGCTAAAAAAAACTTAACTCGTAAAACCAACGGGAGGCGATACACAGCATTGGCATTGTATTATTGTTCTTAAAAGTGTTAGCAACTACTGCGTACCTTAGCAAGTCTTCCATCTGTATTATCTCTTCGAAAGTGGCTACAAGATTTATAAGCCAGTCTTAGGTTTATTGACAATGTACTTTCTCTGATGAAAATCAAAGTAGAAAAGTTAAGAGCCCTCAGAACGTGAGGTGTCCATTGTTTTAGGTGAAATGTCACTTAAAGAAAATGTACATATAATACTAGGAGTGATATTTTTATGGCTTTGTAGATTTTGGTGAGAACAGTGAAAGCCTTCCTCCTAAATACCCATTCGACTATGTAAATCAAGCTATTGTAATTTTAGTTTGAGGCTTAAAGTTAAATTTCTCAAGCAAGCTATTGGGTATTTTTACTTTCCCTACTACGTATAGTAAGTAGGGGAAGTATTGTATTCCACCCAAAAATTCGATACCGAGATTTCACCGGAAATACATGTTTTGAGATCCCCTGAATCCAAAAAAAGCATTTTTGGAAACATGTCCGTGTGTGTGTCTGTCTCTCTGTGTGTGTGTCTGTCTGTCTGTGAACAACATAACTCAGAAACGAACAGTCGGATAAACACCAAACTTGGTATTTAGGTTCAGTATCTTCCACGGATGCGACACGAAGGTTTTCAAGAAAATCCCCCTCCCCAGATTACCCTTTACATGGAAGATTTTTCGAAAATTTTAATTTTCTCAAAAATGGCTCTAACGATTTTGATTAAAATATCATATGTTTAAGATATTTTTATGACAAATATAATGTATATCTTGAATTTCCTGGGTATGTATCCAAAAGTATTCTTCATTGTGAACGACTTTTCCATAACTGGTAAACCATAAGAGATAGACAAACTTTTACTACACAAAAAATGTAGATCGCGTTAAAATACACAACTTATGTCATACATTTTTTTTGTTGAGTGAACCATTTTCGAGATATTGCTTGTTATTCCCTTAAATTTTTCAATACTTATTTTCTCAAATGGGAATTCGTTATTCATTTTTTGGTCTTGGATATGCAAAGAGTATTAATCTGTGGGAAAGGGAATGGTGCTGCACCTAGCAACCAGTTATTAAGGGATATGTATGTGCTTAAAGGCTACTGTATTTCCAAATTGCCCTTGTAAATATATATTCCCCTTACATCTACAAGAAAATTAGCAATAAGATAGACTCTGCAAATGTTTATCTCGGTTAACATGCAGTAGATGGAGAATAAGCGTTTGTAAAAATAGTTTTTACAAGAGTAGAGAAAGTCATGTGAGTGTAACACATCAGATTTTTTAAGTAAGGATGTTATGTCAGGTGATATTTTGAAGCACATTGTTTTAAATGCTATTAATCAAATAATGACAGTTGGGTTTATTCCAAAAGTTGTTATCTGTGATCAGGGATCAAATAAGATACCCTCCATGATGTAGTAGTTACCATGCTAGCCTCTAGTTCCCGAGGTCGCGGGTTCAAACCCGGTGGAGGGCGATGGAATTTTTCGGGCGTAAAAATCCTTAGCATGGCTTCCTTCGGAAGGGAAGTAAAGCCGGTGGTCCCGTGTCGTAGATTTACGGCACGTAAAAGAATCTTAAGCCTGATAAAGAGGCCTCTGAGCAAAATTTCCGGTATTTCACGCCCAATATAGAATGGGACGCTAAGGACCACAGCAGGTTAAAGAGCGTCCATAAAAAAACACAGAGGATCAAATAATCTAAAACTGAGATCATTGTTTGGAACACATATATGAGCAGTGTCCATTCATTCAAGTAAATGATAATAATGTGTAATTTTTGCATGATCTTCCACATCTGCTTAAGTCACTAAGGAGCAGTTTTAAGAAATATGATATTGTCACTGATTAAGGTCATTATTCATTTTCATTAATTTCTACAATCAAGATAAAGTTAAGGCACCTAGGTTAGCTCCTCAGCTGAGACGGGAGTGTATAGAACTGCCACCTTTCTCACCTATGTGTGTTTAACTGTTTGTGTTTTTAGCCATTCTGTCGGCAGTGGAATCATGACAAGTGTGTTGAGAAATGCTACGTCGTTAGACGCTCCACCTATAGCCCCCCTATTTTTAGATAAGGTTGACAAAATCTTTATCATTTTCGATTCAGGTAAAAGTTATAATGCCAATGAACTTTCTTGTGGATTCAATGGTTAGCGAAAGCAAGTGAATTACCTACCTTCTATGAGGGATTATTTTTTCCAGTATGAGTCTGTAACGAAACAAATATTCAGTGAAATTGTGTTACGGGTTGGATTTAGAATATTTCTTCCCTACAAATGATTTGGAATGATCTGAAGAAAGAATTCAGGTTTGAATATGTCTTAACTAGGAGATTAACACAAGATTGTCTGTGAAGGATGGCGATGTCGTCACTTTTTTAAGCCATACCCTTTGCTTTAGTATCTGCTGTTAATTCTGCTGCTGGCTACTGCAATGGTTGGCTATGAGCTCAGGGTATGCGTGGGCGTATTTTGAAAGAATAACATCAGTTTAAATTGGCTGAGAAAGTTGATGTGATCTAATAGTTGAGCTAAGGAAGCGAGTTGCCGATCGTTTAAGATAAAGAATGAAACTGATGGTGAATCGTAGCATTCGAAACTATAACAATTGACTTATTACTTCTGCAGTACCAATTCTACGGTTTGATATAACTGTTTCTGCAATAACAGAAACTAGAAGCGTAACTGTCCGTGAGTCACGATAATGCTTATCGGCAAAACCCCTCGCGATGGCTGCTAATCTTACAAGTGCGTCACTGAGGGCTTAAAATAACACACAAGTAATCACCAGATTAAGAGACTAATTCTCAAGGAAAAAGCGTCACGAATGTATGCACGAATGTGTGTCTGATAAGAATGCACGCCCTTATATTAACTCAAGCTCCGCCTACATATTATTCCCCTACCAACATCCCCTCATATGCGCTCCAAACTTCTCTTTTTCAGAACTTTTTTTCAGAATACGTGACTGTTCAAACGTATTGAACTTACAACCTAACTGCATTCCAAGAATCTTTAAGTTAATGCTTTCGCTCCTCTTGCTGTTACTAATGACTTTCGTTAACTTGACTCGCTAATTACCTTTTTCTTCGGACAAATCTTTCAACATAAACCTATTACTTTATACGTTGATTTATATACAGAAATTATGAATTTCAATTATTTCTTTCTCTTATCATTTGTTTATTTAATTAATTAAATCTTCCTTTCAATAATCAAGGTAACATCTGAAGTTTTTAGTAAAAAGGGGTAAAGGTGGAAATAATGTGACTCCTGATTGTTCTGATTTTAAGGTTAGCAATGACACATCAGTTACTAGATCCATCTGCAAAGAGTCATTTTATTGTGCTCTTAATGCTTATAAATTCATGCCAATGAGATCAGATTTTACGTACTGTAAGGAGCAAGATGCTTTTATTGATGAAATTGAGCAGTGTCCAAATGCATATGTTACAGATGGTTATGCAAAACTTTACCTCATGAGAAATATCGTAATGCTTTGGCAAGTGAAGATGATATGAGTAATGTTTATAATACATATATTTTGTTTAAGCAGCACGAAGATTGTAATATGAAATTTCCTAATGTAAATGCAATGTGTATGTATGAATCAGTTTCCCATGCATTTAACCCTAATTTTGTCTCACAGTAGAAAGAAAGTGAAGGGAAAACTTAAACATTGTATACAGTTACCACCTACAATGGGTGTGTGTAATGAATGCATCAATACATGTATTGATAAGTGTTTCAATGTGCTGTTAAAGCGTTACTTACAACAAAATGAACAGAAATTACACAAACATGTTAGCCATAATCCTAAAGCAAAAAGAAATCATGCATGAATAGGTTTTTATTTTATCTTTTTGTTTTAGAAGTAACAGAAACATGTGAACCATAATCCTAAAGCCAAAAAAATATCCATGCATGAATAGTGATTCATTTATTTTATGAAAGATCCAACAAACACGTTAGCCATAATCCTGAAGCAAAATTCCATACACGAGTTGAGTTTTTATTTTATTATGATAGAATCCTTTGCATGTCTCTTTCCTAATGCATTCAAATGCTAATTACTTTACAATTACTATTTTAATAGGTTAAGCTATACTTGATCCTACTTTAATGAAGGGTAATAAGAATTTTTAATTTTCTACTACGTATGGTAAGGAAAGTATTGTATTCCACCCAAAAATTCGATATCAAGATTTCACCAGAAATACATGTTTTGCAGACAAAGGAAGCATTTCTAGTAAAAGGTCTGTGGTGTGTGTGTGTCTGTCTGTGAATAGCATAACTCAAAAACGAAAACTGGATAAATACCAAAATTGGTATTTATGTTCAGTTACTTTTAAAGATACGAAGATTTTTAAGAAAATCCCCCCACCCCAGACTACCCTTTATATAAAACTTATTTTTTCGAAAATGTTGATTTTCTCAAAAATGGTTAACGATTTTGATAAAAATATCGTATGTTTAAGATACTTTCGTGGCAAATAAAATGTATATCATGAATTTTCTGGGAATGTCCCCAAAAATCCTCTTCATCCTGAATGACTTTTGCATAACTTGAAAACTGTAAGAGCTAGACAAAAGTTTACTACAGAAAAAATGTAGATCTTGTTAAAACACACAATTCATGGCATATCCTTTTTTTGCCGAGTGAACCATTTCAGAGATATTCCTTGTTATTTTTTTTGAATTTTCTAATACTTATACTTTTTTCAAGTGGGAATTCGTTATTGTTTTATGTCCTGGCCATGCAAAGAGAATGGAATGTTCCACATAGTAAAGATTTGATTATCGCTTAAAGCCTACCACATTTCCCTTGCACCTACAAGAAAATTAGCAATACGACAGTTTCTACAAATTTTTATATGGATTAACATGAAGTACATGGAGAAAAAGCGTTTGTAAAAATAGTTTGCACGAGAGTAGACAAAGTCATGGGAGTGTAACACATCAGAGTTTTTTTTTATTTACATATAGGTCTGTACTTATATGGAATTAAAGAATGTGCAAACACTAATGGTGCTTGTTTTGTTGATTTTCTACTACCCTAAAAGGTTTCCTATTTTGAATTCCCGCTTCTCCAGGTCTGGCCTCTAGGAGGCACTCAAGAAACACATATTTCTAGAGAAGTTGGCTGTCTTCTCCTCTACTGTTTCTGCTCCTAGTTACTTCCATTGAACTGTTAAAGCAGTGCAGGCAGTCTTTCCTGAAATATTTCAGAATATTCAGTTTAATTTTATTGCATGGTTGACTTTGGGGTCTAATCTTCTGTATTCTCAAAAACCGGACACGTGTAGGTGATCGTAATCTTTTGACAGGTTTGACTTTGTTAAAGAGGTCATTTTTTTTCGTTCATTTCTTTAAGTTGACAAGTGCATGGAATTAAGCGGCTCTAATCATCATCACTTAAAACCTCACTAAATATTTCTGAAATGAGAACCGTATTTATCTGCTGTTTTCGTATATGTTGAACTTCAGACTTCAAAATATAGCTCATACAAACATTCCAACAATTGTCAGAAAGGTTATTCCTGGTACAAAGTTACACTATCTCAAAGGTAATGTTGCTAATTGCCATTAGGAAAATAAAACTAGATACGCTTTCAACCACAATTATAGTTTTGGAAGATTCTAGTATAAAATGCATTCACATAATGCCTTTTTCTACCCTCTAGTGCTTATTAGTGGGTATACAAATTATTCTTGCGAAAGTTTATTCTCCTATCTACTTCATTTTAATCCAGATAAACTTTCCGAAAATAGCTGCATTACACATTTCGATGTAGATACAAAAGGAGTAACGATAATCAAATGTTTAAGAACTGAACGTTATTACTACCTTAAAATTCCATGCTCTTTGCGTGCAGTCGCGAGAAACAGCTGAATATCTAAAGAATTTGAAAAGAGTGACGGAAGTATTGAACGAATCGAACCATTAATAACGGGTATCTTGGCAATATCTGGTGCCACAAAAAGGTTATTTGAAATAAATTGTGTGTTTTAAAGAAATCTATACTTTTTGTGTAGTACGTTTTCGTCTATCGCTTAAGGTCTACCAGTTATACAAGATTATACAAAATTCCTTCCAAATGAAAAGGACTTCAGAGCCTATTCCAGAAAATTCAAGATGTACTTTTTATTTGTAATGTAAATATCTCCAATATAGGATATTTTAATCAAAATCGTTAGCCATTTTTTTAGAAAATAAAAAATTTCATTAAATGTTCCATGTAAAAGGTAATTTGGGATGGGGGATATTCCTGAAAAACTTTGTATTGCATCTTTGGAAGGTATTGAACCCAAATAACAAGTTTGGTGTTTACCTACTTTTCGGACATACGGACCTTTTTCTAAAACGCTTTATTTTTTATTCAGGGGTCTCAAAACATGTATTTCCGGTGAAATCTCGGTATCGAATTTCTGGGTGGAATGCAATACCTTCTCTAACTACTACATACATGGTAGAGAAAGTAATTAATGAGGTTTTGTCACGTTATCGTTTTGAATAACGTTTTGTCTGCCCCAATTAACTGCCTTACTAGACTATAAATGCACTTCAGATTTCTGATGCAAATATTTTAACGGGATACTGTTAAAATCTACCATTTGTAAGTGGATTTTTGCGTATAATTGCAAATTCAAACTATGGAAGAATGCTGACATTCTTTTAGTAAGCAAATTTGGGATCTTACTCTGCAAGACATCACAGTTTGTATCCCTACTGAATTGACTCCGCGGTAACGTATGAAGCTCTTACTCGGGAGGTCCTGGGTTCAATTCCCTGACCTTGGGTTTTTGTTGGTTTGCCTTGGTCGATAAGCAAATGCTGAAATGATTTCGCTCTGCCACGATTTCCTCTCCCACATTCCCTTTCATTCCATTTACTTCTCATGTTTAAGGTGTGCTTTCAGTTTTCCAGTGTAAGGCAGTGCCAGACAGATAGCGCAAATGCTTGCTCCAAAAGATAAAAGAGTATTCTCCGTGGAGACTAGTTCCTAATTAGGTTCAGATCTTCGAGCTAGGCATTCTGCGCATTTCTGTGACATGTCTCCCTGCGGTCTTTAGCCTCCTGTAGTTCCTTCCCTTCATGTATTCCTTCTGGGGGATAAATTAAATTGAGTTCTATTTAGGATGCTCTTTAACTGCTGTGGTCCTTAGCGTCCCATTCTATATTGGGCGTAGAATACCGGTAATTTTGCTCAGAGGCCTCTTTATCACGCTTGAGGTTCTTTTACGTGCCGTAAATCTACCACACAGGATCACCGGCTTTACTTTCCTTCCGAAGGAAGCCATGCTAAGTATTTTTACGCCCGAAAAAATCCATCGTCTCCCGCCGGGTTTGAACCCGCGACCTCGAGAACTAGAGGCTAGCATGGTAACCACTACACTATTGGGAGATGGTAGCCATAATAGATCTGAATAGGTTATGGTGTGCGAGGTTCCCCCATATGTTGCTAATTCGTATCTCTGTTGAAACGAAGCTAAACTTCTAGCCAAATGCGGTGGTTAAATGGAACAGACAACAATACTAACATTTTTCATTTGAGCTGATGTGTTAAAATCCGTTTGAACATAATAATGTATAATAGGTAATCATATGACTTTCTCTAATATAATTTGTTTTCATGTTTATTCCACAAATGGTTAATGTTGGCATAAGATTTCCCAGAGAATTTTAAAATTCGGTTGTCGCTGGTGGAACATAGCCTGCTTCACAATTCTTGAAGCGTAATAATAAACCATTTATAATCAACTTACTTTACAAAGCCTGTTCATGTAATAGGTCATGAAAACAAAGATTATAATTACTAATATTGAATTATTTACTTTTAATAGGAGGGGTAGAAAAGAAAAGTGAACGAATCTAGCATTATTGTAGTAGTCGATATTTTAACAGTTGAAATTTTAATATACGTCGTTGTTTTACCGTCTAACAGTCTCTGGATACGAGGATAATACGGATTTCGTAAAAGAAATAATGATAATGAATGAGGTGCATTCAGATACGAGAGATAGTAATTAGGGACATGTTCCGAGATGGAGGAACCGGAGAAGTAACAATTATTTTGAACATTATAAAGAGATGGAATATTGTAATGCTTCAACTGTAACCATTCAGGAGTCAAATTTTGAGCGTTATACACACCGCACCCACACATTCTGGTCTGCTCAGTATGTATGAAAATAAAAGTTATTACAACATTCAAAACGTGGCATGACAATCACTTGCGTACTTTTAACAACCGAATTAAAGTACATATTATACAGAGCCCCCCCCCCAAGCCAGGGCAGAGCACCACAAGTGGATAAGAGTGGTCTTTTTTGCTTCTAACGTGGTCCCCGTGAGGGAGGGAGGATGAGGAGGAGACTCGAAAGGCTACTAGATCTGGGCGACGATGTGCGCAAGCATCAACGGGGTCCCTAACGGTTCCAGATAGAACGCATCCGGACGCAGGCCAGCCCTGCCCATAAGCCCTGAACCCTCCCGGGAACCCCTATGGCCCAGCGATGACCCCAGAAAGCGGGTCTATCAGCAGTCCAACCAACGCAAGGGAGAAACCTTTTGTCGCGGTAACTTTGTGTTATCTTATTTGCTGAGTGCCTGTTATTGTTTTACTATTTTTGAATTTTTGGGTTCTTTGTCCTCCGGCTAGCTATTGTTACTCAGTCGAGCAAATCTCTTGAACAGGGTGTGTAAACAGAAAGGAGTTGTTACTAAAAGATAACACTGATAAAAGAATTTGTTTTTACACTTTTATTGCCGTCACACTTCATTAATTTTACATATTTACTCTTGATACACGCCCGACTGAAACTGTTATATTTTCGAATGTAACTATAATCACTTATTTGCCGCACATTATTAATTCGCGTATTTCACATTTTTATAACTAGCTTTACGACGCAAGAGATTCTGTAGAATTGCGCGACGTGTAACCCGTGGATGATTCTGTTGAACTGTGCGACGTGTAACCCGTGGATGATTCTGTTGAACTGTGCGACGTGTAACCCGTGAATGATTCTGTTGAACTGTGCGACGTGTAACCCGTGAATGATTCTATTAAACTGCGCGACGTGTAACCAGTGAATGATTCTGTTGAACTGGGCGATACTTGTCTCTAGCTTTAGAATTTATACTCCCTCACCCCGATATGCCTAAAGATTATAATCGAGCTGCTATTGGTTAATAAAGCGCGCCAACATTAGCGTCTATTTTTTATCCAATCAAAATTACGAACACATATGCTCTAGGGAAGATATTCCCTCCATTTCTACAGAAAAGCGCGCTACTCTGACGTCATTTGTTTGTCTCTTATAATTGATAAACAACTCTCCCCCTCGCTCATTGTTATCCGCTCCTATTGTCAGTTTCAGTGAGGCCGTGTAAACTTATTTCCTAACAATGCTTATAATTAACAAACATCTCAAATCATTGTCATACAATAATGCTAATTTACACTACAATCACTCTGCCATTCACAGTGTTGTGATATAAAATACTGCCTCACTTTCCAAAGTCCATATTCATTGCCCACGCAACACACCGAAAGCCGTCGCCTGATCATACAACCCTGAAACAGAACAGATGATTGAAAACGACGGGGACAGGAAACGACGGACAGCAAATTCGTGGTAGAAGAGGAACCACCGCAGCTTCGCTTACCGACTCGGGAAAACCGCGAAAAAAACAGTGAATAGCCAGGCCGAAGGGAATGGAACCCGAGACCTCCTCCCAAATATGAGCCTTACGTGTTACTGTGGAGGCATCTTGCTCGGTAACAACTGAATAATTGAAGAAGAGAATCTGCTCATGGGGAAATGCGTTCTGTAGCTCGATAGGCGACCAATGAGGCGAGGGAAATTCAAATAAGGTTTGCTCTTGAGTGATCATCTATATCCGTCCGTTGGAAGGTGGGGTCGTCCTCCGTGGTGTAGTTAGTGGTTACCATGCTAGCCTCTAGTTCCCGAGGTTTTGGGTTCAAACTCGGCGGAGGGCGATGGATTTTTTCGAGCGTAAAAATCCTTAGCATGGCTTCCTTTGGAAGGAAAGTAAAGCCGGTGGTCCCGTATGGTAGATTTACGGCACGCAAAAGAACCTCAAGTCTGATAAAGAGGCCTCTGAGCAAAATTACCGCCCAATGGGACGCTAAGAACCATAGCAGTTAAAGAGCGTCCATAAATAAAACTCAATTTAATTTTAATTTTTGTTGGAAGGTGGAACCAAGAATAAATAAGATTAAAGTATTTGCAATGATAATAAGATGTTTAAACTCCAGTGTCTATATGCTGGCCTTGAAATGCTATGATCTTTCCATGATATTCCGAAAAACAAATGAATAGCTATAGCATTTTTAAAAATGACAAAAAATATATTGAAAAATATAAAGCAATAATAACGGATATCTCGTAAATGGCTGATTCCACAAAATATTATTTGAAATAAGTTATGATTTTAAAGAGATCTACATTTTTGTGCAGACTCTCTCTTAACATTTCCAAGTTATACAAAATTATACAAAAGTCCGTCCAAATAAAGAGGACTTCACAGGCTGTTCCAGAAGATTCAAGACACACATTTTATTTGTCAAGTAAGTATTTTAAATATGATATTTTAATCAACACGGTTAGAGCCATTTTTGAGAAAATAACAAATTTGAAAACATTTTCCATATAAAAGATAGTTTTGGTGGGGAATTTACTTGAAAATATTCGTGTCGCATCCTTGGAATATACTGAATTTAAATACTAAGTTTGGTATTTCTTCGACTTTTCGTTTTTGAGTTATGCTGTTCATAGGCACACGCGCGCTTGCGTGGGTCTTTTTCTAAAAGTACTTTATACACACACACACACATATATATATATATATATATATATATATATATATATATATATATATATATATAGAAGGCCTCAAAACGCGTGTTTTCCGCAAAATCTTGGTATTGATTTTTTGGTTTGGAATGCAATACTTACTTCCTCTATTAGATACATACATGTCAGAGAAAGTTCTAACACAGCTTGGAGGAATGTTCTTCTATAGCTTAATTACAGAGTGTTGCTACAGTTGACAGACACTAATAAATCATTCCCTCGCTCTTTGAATTCTTTTTAACGTATTTAGTCACACATCCGGATATATTATTGCGACTTCATTAATAACTAGTAGATACTACTCGTCCATTGGCTTGCTTTCTATTCCTTATCGAAAACATGTGTTAGTATTCTGAGCGCACTTATGTGTAAGGGAACAGGAGCAAAAAATTCCCTGGTTCGAAGGCCTTAGAAAGTTAATAATGCGGTATTGCTAAAGCCACAACCCAAGTTTAACAAATGAAGGACGCTTTGAGTGTAGCTAAGGAGGTCATAGTGATCTCTTACAGAGTATGACATGGAAATTAAAACCTATGTTATGTGCATACGTACCGGAACAAATGTTCTTGAGTGCCTTAAAATTGTAGTTCTACACTCAGAACAGCTGAAGCCAGGCGTTTAGCTAAGGGAACTTAAATTGTATTTATTCTTGGAAAATAAACAGTAGCTTTTACAAAAAAACATCAGTATACAGGGTGGACCAATTAAGTTGGGACTGTACAATATCTCTAAAACTAAGCGTTGTAGAAAGGAATTTCTTTAATAAAAGTTGCTTGATATTATGGGGGGAAAGTAAATGCCATTAGTCGTGTTTTGTTTGGAGGATGTTATGATAGTCATTTTAGGGACAATTTAATTCTTTTTTAAAATGGGAACCTATAATTAGGGTGAATTTAAATGAACCCCAAAATGACTATCACAACGTTCCTCCAAATAAACCCGACTAATGACATTTACTTTCCCCCATAACATCAAGCAACTTTTATTCAAGACATTTCTTTCTACAACGCTTAGTTTTGGAGATATTGTACAGTCTCAGCTTAAATGGTCCATCCTGTATATCTAAAATTTTGAAAATTTTCAACATATAGTTTTGAAGACCTTAAAATCTTAAAAAAAAAAGGTATATATGTGCGTGGTGTGTTTGTATGTGCGTGAGTGAGAGGGATAACTCAAAACCAAAAAGGTAGTATAAATACCAACATTGTATTTAAGTCAAACATTTTTTAAGGATGCAAGATGAAGAGTTTCGCGCGTTTAAGAAATTCGCTTAAAGAATAAAATATTTATCTCGAGTTTTCTGTGGATAGCCTGTGAAATCCTTAGATTTTCTTATTGAGTTTGTGTATCTAAAGACCAATGGCGACAGACCATAACTTAATGCATGAAAAATGTAGAGCTCAGCTGTGCCCATTTGCTTTTCCATATAATTAGTCGTTTCAGAAATCCTTGTTATGCTTAACTTTTCTATATTGAAGTTTAGTTTGGTCCTTCTTCCTGTTCATAATACTGTTATGATTATTATTTATTTTTATTCTCGCTTTTTCCGCTATTGTTCCTAACGTCTTACAGGCTGCTCTTCAATAACAACAAATACGTAAGTTCTCAACCGGAGGTCCCGGATTTGATTCCCGGCCGGGGTGTGGGAATTTTTCCTTAATTAGGATTTCCCCTACTCTCCACAAAGTCTGAAAATGTGAATGTGAGAGTGAATGTGCGTGTGAAAATAAGTTTAAAACTATAAAACCTGCAGTAATCTAAACCTAAAAGATCAAACAGTAAAACCATCATCAGATGTTTCAGTGAAAGTCCCCAATATGACCATACCAGTTAAAAAGGGCTATAGAAATGAACAAACAAACAAACAAAAATTAACATACGTTTTGTTTCCCTACTGCTCACAAATTACTTCTGTGGTGTAATGGTTCAGAAAGGAAAAGGAAGTTTGCTCAAAACTTCCCCTCCTCTCATTCGTTGAGAGGTGACTGTCCGAGCAGTAAATATCTTTCAAGCACTTGAAAAGTTCCAACTACAATGCTCTTTATGCAAAATAAAATTTACTTCTAGACAATTGAATGTTACAGAAATACATAGATATGAAGGTTTCCCCAAAATTGTGTGAAATAAATTTTTCTACCCAATGGATTTATCACATTTCGGAGTGCATGTATTTGTTGATTTCTCTACTCTCATATTAAAAATAAAAAATGTGGCATTTTATCTAAATCCTAACTTTAAATAACTTGGGGAATTGCATTTGTATATTGTTAACTCGAAACGTATTTGATATACATAAAATTCTCTGCATGTTCTGATAATTCGTAAGATTCTTCTATTTAAAATGTTATTATATTTCTACATTTTTCTTACATTACCTATAGTGTTGAAAACGCTAAGAGAACGTGGAAGTGTTCCTTAGGGGTACCCATTTTTAAAAGCGTCTAAAATCCACAATTTCAAATCGATTCATTTGAAATTTTAATACAGAAATCAGGATTTAATGTACACTATGTGGACCAAACTTCATGGATATTTTAAAATTACTTTCAGAGATATTAATTTTGTATAACTTTTTTTACTGTTTTGAAAAGGTTTTCTACATGATGCAGTTATTTTTTTAAAAAATAATATTTTTTACTTAAATTATTTAATACTATATTAAAAATTTGCTTAAATTAATTTTAATTACCCTACTAATTAAGGATAAAATAAATGTTAAATATGAAACTTTATTTTTTGGCTTAATTTAAACAACATGAATATTATTGATTAATAACGTCACAACTAGGCATATAAAAGAAATTTATGTCAGTTTTATCATATTATTTGCGAGGAGATATACAAAATTTAATTCATTGCACCTAAATTACATCATGTGAAACAATTTGAAACTCAGATCCTGCCGTCAAATGAAAACCCGAGTAAAGAGAGTTTAAAATTATAACACTAAAATAACACGTTTCTGACTTTATGCTGTTTAAAAAGCGTTTACTGCATATACAGGCCCTCCATCGTCTGTTGTTGCTTCTGTGCAACCAATTTAGTATTTGAAGATGTCTCTTGAACGGCTTGTCCACTTTAATATAGGTAAAACTAATCCTATTTAAATACAATTTTAGATAAAGCTAAGCGTACAGGTAGACATTTAAATCGGTACAATATGACATGATCTAAAAGGTCGTACAGATATAAAGGATACACAGAACTGAAGTGGAAGGTTTGTAATATTTTATAACAGTAAATTCATAGTTATGAATTTTGACAACTGGCCCAATTCTGTGCTATGGGGTTAGCGTGTCTGCCTCACGTTCAAGACATTCCGAGTTCGAATCTCGGTTAGAACGAGTAACGGGGTTTTCCCTTATCCTGAGAAGACAAACGTCGAGTAACTAAGCGCTAAGGCCCATTTGAGCATCATTTACATCTCGCTCATTCACGTCCGATATTAAATTAAATTAAACCGAGTTTTATTTATGGACGCTCTTTAACTGCTGTGGTCCTTAGCATCCCATGCTATATTGGTTGTGAAAGACCGGTAATTTTGCTCAGAGGCCTCTTCATAGGGCGTGAGGTTCTTTTACGTGCCGTAAATCTACGACACGGGACCACCGGCTTTACTTTCCTTCCAAAGGAAGCCATTCTGAGGATTTTTACGCTCGGAAAAATCCATCGCCCTCCACCGGGTTTGAATCTGCGACCTCGGGAACTAGAGGCTAGCATGGTACCCCTAGACGACGGAGGACGACTACGTCCGAAATGACTATCTGGTTAAAGGATGTTAATGTTAAAAAATGGCAATTGTTGCCCTTTTCACAGATTTAACCGCCTTTATCATCTGAGAGCTTTTAAAGATTCAATAAGAGAGTCTACACTGCAGCAATTATAAGCGCAATTAGTTGTAACTAACCAGTGGCTGTTAAGAAAGTGAGTTTCGTTCTCGCCACAAACAGAAGGAAAACTAGAACATTACTTTCCATGTTCCTGTAACACACAAGTGCGACGTCTCGACATACAAGTTTCACTGTCGACTTTCATGCGGCACGATAATAACTATAAACACACAAGTATGGGAAAAAGTATTATCGACCTCGACCTAGAATACGGGAAACATGGGCGGGGTAAAGAAGTTTCCACTAAAGCTCGGGGTAATATACATGTTAGAGAAGTCTTGTCGTTCTCCGTGGTGTAGTGGTTATACTAGTCTCTAGTTCCTAAGGTCGCGCGGAGGACGATGGATATTTTTGGGAGTAAAAATCCTTAGCAAGGCTTCCTTCGGAAGGAAAGTAAAGCCGGTGGTCCCGTGTCGTAGATTAACGGCATGTAAAAGAACCTCACGCCTGATAAAGAGGCCTCTGAGCAAAATTACCAGTCTTTCACGCCCAATATAGAATGGGACGCTGAGGACCACAGCAGTTAAAGAGCGTTCATAAATTAGAGAGAGAGAGAGAGAGAGAGAGAGAGAGAGAGAGAGAGGTCTCGGTACAGTATCTCTGGTAACTTAGTTCATGTTCTGTTTGTCAGAAATGTAATGAGAGACAAACCAAGTAAATGTTACATGTACGGCAGTTATGGATCTATTAATGCTGATTTTAATTATATTTGAATACATTTCATCCCTGACAAATTCATTTAAATACTAGCCAGAATATTAGTTCCAGAATCTGTTATAAAGAATTTACAAGCAGAAACAGCAGTGTATTATTATTACTATTATTATTATTTTATTATTGTTCCATAGCAAATACTAAATAAATGTTTATACGATTTTTGTTTTCAGAAATACAACGAATTCAATAACAGATTTAGAAAGCTCATCAAAATTTACTTATTTCTTATGTTGATGTCTTGGTCAGACTCCCAGCAGTCTGAGTGGGATTTGGTGAAAAAAAAAGTTATATGCATGTTTTTCTGCTTTAGTCACTATAACCGACACGGGTAGCTGAGGTAGTTAAGGCAGGTATACGGTTCAATTGATAAAATAAATGAGTCGAATGATATTAAAAGCCTTTATGATGTAAGTGAAGGCTTTTAATATCATTCGACTCATTTATTTTATCAATTGACTTCTTCACTGTCAAGATCGTCCTTTTCAATTTTGATATACGGTTCAATTCCATCACGACTGTCCACCCTGAGCTCCTCCCCCCCCCCGCCAGATTTTTCTCAGTTCTCATAACTGATAAATGCCGGGGAGGTACCCTAAATCTAAGCCTGGAACGTTTCCATCCCAAATTTCTTTCACTAATTATCATTTCATGCATCAACAGTGTCACCGTCTGTGGTGCCGTATGCATAGGAGCGGGCGTTAAACACTTTCAAAAATTCACTATAGCCTAGAACATGTTTCAACTGATTCAAATCCATCTATAGGTTCAGAAATTTAGTGTTTTTGTAAATGTTTCATAGGCTTAATGTTTAAATTCATTTCGTCTAATTTAGAAGTATTGGAGAGTAAAGCAATTGTTTACTTGGTTTAATTTGCGAAAGTTCAGTGTGTACTTGCAAAAAAACCTCATTTGTTAGATTCACACGACTTTCTCTATACACTGTTTAGAAGCCATTCTTACAAAAGTTTATTCTACTGTCTGCTTTTGTTAATCGAGGACCTGGTAGAATATGTCTTGCAGTAGAGAACGCCCTCTCTGAGGGGGGGACATAGTACGAAACTATGTTTCTCCGAGGTTTTTATTTGGAAATGTTAGGGAATACTCCCACCTCTTCTGCCATTCTCTTGTCCTGCAAGTTCACTTCAACAATGATGAGGAGCCAGCGTTCTTCAACTCTCCATAGCATCAACGTCGTTAAGCGGTAGAGAAAGAAAAATTGAAAACAGACTTTGAAAAATTAAACACACTGGTAAATAAACGTGCTTAAAATCTCGTACTTCGGCTTGTGAGTCCATAGTGAATCAAGCCCTAAACATATGGGGAGGGGGTAAAACGATGGGAATAAAGGAAGAAGTTTGCATTACTAAAATACATTAAGGTTAAATCAAGACAATATAATTATTTCTGCAGAAACCCAAGCCCTGGGCTGAAATTGAAACGTATTGTGAAACATAAAAAACCCTAGTATCTACTAATATCAGCAGACGTCATCCAAGTTTAGCACTGCCTGATTTCTTAATCAAGAATGATATATAGTAACTTCTGTAACAAGAAAGGGAAAGTGGATACCATCAAAAGCCTGCAAAGAACGCAGAAATGGTGAATTACTGCTAAGTTTTATCGCTTACTAAGATGCGATCAATAAACTGCTATCTTTTTTTTTTACACAAAAGATCTGATGTGTTACATTCACATGATTTTGTCTACCCTCTAGTTTATTAACGGGTATACAAACTAAACTTACTAAAGCTTATTTTTCTATCTACTACATTCTAACTCAAATAAACCTTTGCAGAAATAACTACATTGTACATCTCATTATTAGAACACAGGGAACAGCGAGTCGTCCTTCGTGGTCTAGGAATACCATGCTAGCCTCTAGTTCCCAAGATTGCGGGTTCAAACCCGCCGGAGGGCGATGGATTTTTTTCGGGCATAAGAATCCTTGACATGGCTTCCTTCCGAAGGAAAGTGAAGCCGGTGGTCCCGTGTCGTAGATTTACGGCACGTAAAAGAACCTCAAGCCTGATAAAGAGGCCTCTGAGCAAAATTTCCGGTCTTTCACGCCCAATATAGAATGGGACGCTAAGGACCATAGTAGTTAAAGAGCGTCCATAAATAAGATTAAATTTTTTTAAGGAACAGCGAATGTCAGAAATTTAGGATCTGGATGCTATAAGCTAACCTTTAAATTCCATACTGTTTCCATGCAATCGTGAGAATCAACTGAATGTTGAAAGGACTTTAAGGGAATGAGCAAGTAATGAACAATTCGACGCTTTAATAACTGATATCTCAGAAATGATATAAAAACTTATTTGAATAAATTGAGTGTTTTAAAGAGATTTGCATTTTTGTTTAGTAAGTTTTCATCTATCCCTTAACGTTTATCAGTTAAACAAAAATATACAAAGTTCCTTTCAAATGAAGAGGACTATACAGGCTATTCCCAGGAAATTCAAGATATATATTTTATTGGTCATGTAAATATCTTTACATTGTGGTATTTTAAACAAAATCGTTAGAGCCATTTTTTAGAAAATAAAAAAAAAATTCGAAAATGCTCAATGTCAAGAAAGAGTAGTTTGTGGTGGGAACATTTTCTTGAAAAATTCATATCGCATCTTTGGAAGGTACTGAACCTAAATACCAAGTTTGGTATTTATCCGACTTTTCGATTTTGAGTTAAGCTGTTCAGTACGTACACGAGCGCGCGCACACACACAGGGACCTTTTTCGAACTTTTTTACTTTCTCTACTACGTATAGTAAGTAGGGGAAGTATTGCATTCCACCCAAAAATTCGATACCGAGATTTCACTGGAAATACATGTTTTGAGACCTCCTGAATCCAAAAAAAGCATTTTTGGAAACATGTCCGTGTGTGTGTCTGTGTGTGTGTGTGTCTGTGTGTGTGTGTGTGTCTGTGAACAGCATAACTCAAAAACGAACAGTCGGATAAACACCAAACTTGGTATTTAGGTTCAGTATCTTCCAGAAATACGACACGAAGGTTTTCAAGAAAATCACCCCACGCCAGACTACCCTTTACATGGAACATTTTTCGAAAATTTTAATTTTCTCAAAAATGGCTCTAACGATTTTGATGAAAATATCATATGTTTAAGATAATGTCATGAGAAATGAAATGTATATCTCGAATTTTCTGGGAATGTCTCCAAAAGTATTCTTCATTGTGAACGACTTTTGCATAACTGGTAAACCATAAGAGATAGACAAAAGTTTACTACACAAAAAATGTAGATCTCGTTAAAATACACAACTTATGTCATATACATTTCTTTTGTTGAGTGAACCGTTTTCGAGATATTGCTTGTTATTTCCTTAAATTTTCCAATACTTATACTTTTTCTCAAATTCGTTATTCATTTTTTTATGTCCTGGACTTGCAAAGAGAATGGAATTCGCCGCATAGCAACCAGCGCTAAAATATTTGACTATCGCTTAAAAGCTACCATATTCCCCTTGCATCTACAAGAAAATTACCAATAAGATTGACATCTCGATATCTCGATTAACATGAAGCATATGGAGAATAGGCGTTTGTAAAATTAGATTGTACAAGAGTAGAGAAAGTCATGTGAGTGTAACACATCAGATTTTTTATTTAGGGGTCACCAAAACATATATTTCCTGTGAAATCTCGATATCGAATTTTAGGGTGGAATGCAATTCCTTCTCTACTATGCACGTAGAGAAAGTAAAAAGTTGGGAGGCATGCTGGGCCACTTACTTACAAAAACTCTTTTTGTTTACATTCACACGACTTTCTCTACCCACTGTCATCTATTTTTATACAGCTTTTATAAAACATTCTTACGGAAGCTTATTTTTCCATCTGCTTCATTTTGATCGAGATAAACGTTTACACATACATTTTAATTACACATTTGTTATAGGTATAAGAGGGATAGAGGAAAGAGAATCGATAGTTACGAGGTATAAACGCGGCTCGCTATGGCTTTAAAATTTACTACTCTTTCAATGACATCGCGAGAAAAAACTGAATAGCGAAAGGACTTTAAAAAAAATACAAAATATTGAACAACTGAAAACAATATTAACGGGTAACTCGGAAATGGCTGATGCCACAGTTATCTGAAATTACTGTTTTTAAGGGATCTATTTTTTGTACAGTACGTTTTGTGCGTTTTTCTGTTCTACAAAATTATACAAAAGTCCTTCCAAATGAAATGGATTCACAGGCTATTCCCAGAAAATTCAAGATATACATTTTATGTATAATATAAATATCTTAAGCATATGATATTTTAACCAAAATCGTTAGAGGCTTGTTTAGAAAACCAAAACTTTTGACAAATGTTCCTGTAAATGGTATTTTATATGGGGGATTTTCTTGAAAGTCTTTGTGTCGCTCTTTGGGAGATACTGAACTGAAATACCAAGTTTGGCACTCATCCGATTTCGTATACACATACAGATACCCGCCCAAGGACCTTTTTCTAAAATACTTTCTTTTTATTCTTGGACCTAAAAACTTGTATTTCTGCTGAAATCTCAATATCACATTTTTTGGATGGAATGCAATACCTTCCCTATCTATTAGGTATGTGGCAGAGAAAGTAAAAGCGCTACTGAAAGTGGTGTTAATATATATTTTTGAAACCTTTGTGGCTATGGTACATTGTCAGGGAATTGTTAGCAAGTTCTGTGTATGAGAGGAAGACATGGATAGCTGCTGGAATCCTAGAATAGTTTAAAGGAAACGGGACCGGATGACTTAGCCTTCTTTCGTCTATCTGCAAAGACTTCGGGAAAATCCTACTGGCATACCAGATAGTAGTATGGCATTATATTTTTATAAAAAAAATTCAGATCTTTCGTGTCGGTTTAAAAAAAATCTGATGTGTTACACTCACATGACTTTCTCTACTCTTGTACAATCTAATTTTACAAACGCCTATTCTCCATATGATTCATGTTAATCGAGATATCGAGATGTCAATCTTATTTGTAATTTTCTTGTAGATGCAAGGGGAATATGGTAGCTTTTAAGCGATAGTCAAATATTTTAACGCTGGTTGCTATGTGGCGCATTCCATTCTCTTTGCATGTCCAGGACATAAAAAAAAAATCTGATGTATTACACTCACATGACTTTCTCTACTCTTGTACAATCTAATTTTACAAACGCCTATTCTCCATATGCTTCATGTTAATCGAGATATCGAGATGTCAACCTTATTGGTAATTTTCTTGTAGATGCAAGGGAAACATGGTAGCTTTTAAGCGATAGTCAAATATTTTAACGCTGGTTGCTATGTGGCGCATTCCATTCTCTTTGCATGTCCAGGACATAAAAAAATGAATTACGAATTTGAGAAAAAGTATAAGTATTGAAATATTTAAGGAAATAACAAGCAATATCTCGAAAACGGTTCACTCAACAAAAGAAATGTGTATGACATAAGTTGTGTATTTTAACGCGATCTACATTCTTTGTGTAGTAAAATTTTGTCTATCTCTTATGGTTTACCAGTTATACAAAAGTCGTTCACAATGAAGAATACTTTTGGAGACATTCCCAGAAAATTCGAGTAATACATTTCATTTCTCATGACATTATCTTAAACATATGATATTTTAATCAAAATCGTTAGAGCCATTTTTGAGAAAATTAAAATTTTCGAAAAATCTTCCATGTAAAGGGTAGTCTGGGGTGGGGGAATTTTCTTGAAAACCTTCGTGTCGCATCTCTGGAAGATACTGAACCTAAATACCAAGTTTGGTGTTTATCCGACTGTTCGTTTTTGAGTTATGCTGTTCACAGACACACACACAGACACACACACAGACACACACACGGACATGTTTCCAAAAATGCTTTTTTTGGATTCAGGAGGTCTCAAAACATGTATTTCCGGTGAAATCTCGGTATCGAATTTTTGGGTGGAATGCAATACTTCCCCTACTTACTGTACGTAGTAGAGAAAGTAAAAATGAATAACGAATTTGAGAAAAAGTATAAGTATTGGAAAATTTAAGGAAATAACAAGCAATATCTCGAAAACGGTTCACTCAACAAAAGAAATGTATATGACATAAGTTGTGTATTTTAACGCGATCTACATTCTTTGTGTAGTAAAATTTTGTCTATCTCTTATGGTTTACCAGTTATGCAAAAGTCGTTCACAATGAAGAATACTTTTGGAGACATTCCCAGAAAATTCGAGATATACATTTCATTTCTCATGACATTATCTTAAACATATGATATTTTCATCAAAATCGTTAGAGCCATTTTTGAGAAAATTAAAATTTTCGATAAATGTTCCATGTAAAGGGTAGTCTGGGGTGGGGGGATTTTCTTGAAAACCATCGTGTCGCATCTCTGGAAGATACTGAACCTAAATACCAAGTTTGGTGTTTATCCGACTGTTCGTTTTTGAGTTATGCTGTTCACAGACACACACACACACGGACATGTTTCCAAAAATGCTTTTTTTGGATTCAGTGGGTCTCAAAACATGTATTTCCGGTGAAATCTCGGTATCGAATTTTTGGGTGGAATGCAATACTTCCCCTACTTACTATACGTAGTAGAGAAAGTAAAAATTAATTCAGGCCAGCTCCTGCAACAACATAAAACTATCCTTAGCAGGTGCAGAGTAAAAATAAAATATCAATTACTAAGGACGATAGCCTATTGATTAAGTTTGTCAAAAAGTATGGGGTCAGAAGCCCTTCAAGTTCGTCTTTTGGATGCATGTAGAAGTCTAATCCTACCACTAGAAAGCCACTTTCACGACTCACCCAAAGAGTGTTTTTCCTTTCTATGCCATGTAGAAAGTAGGAATGCCTTTTTTTATTATCAACCCATATCTTTTCTTGCCCGTGTTTTGAAATATGGCATGTGATAAAGCTCGACCAAAATGAAAACGTAGCAATGCCCTCACTGTTGCTGTGATGCTTTGTAGTGCGCGGAACGGCAGTTTTAGTGTTGCTGAATCCACAAACTGCAGTCCGTTAAGATCGCATTCATAACTTTTATATATTTTCATTGTGTACTATATATTGGCCAAATGAAAACTGTTCACCGGAGGTGCCCCATCGTATGTTCTTCAGGACGTCTCGCTGCAGACTTCAGGTATTTCTATATTTCGGAGGCAAATAAATACATAAATACAAGCCCACCTTCGTGGTATGAGGTAGCGTGTCTGCCTCACATTGAAGAGGTCCCGATTAGGATGAGTTACCTGGACAAGGCTTAATCTGGGGCTTTCCCTTATCCCGAGAAGACGAATGTCAGGTAAAGGTAAACGTGCATACCCGCAAGGGGCAGAGCATCCACGTAAGCCAATTCGCCCTTTGTGCTTCTACCGTGACTCTTAGAAAGGAGGGTTGAGGGGAGATACCCAAAAAAATGGCCTGATCCTGGTGACGACGTGGACAAGTATGGAGGGGGTCCCTAACGTTTCCAGTTTCAAACGCATCCGTCGCTGCTCAAGCCCATCCGTAAGTCCCTGACCCTCCGGGGGTCCCTTGAAGGGAAGCCCGCGCCCGAGAGCACCCGAAGGGTTACCTAGCTTGGTAGTTCAGGAAGAAAAAAAGCGCACCTTTTCCACCGCCAGCCGCAACATGCTGAACATCGTCAATTGGTCCTTAAACCTGAAACAGATTAAGGAAATGAGGGACAGGAAAGTCGTGGTAGAAGAGGAATCATCCCAGTATTCACCTACCGACCTGGAGAAACCACAAAAAGCTCATAGTCAGAGTGGGCATTCACCGGGAATCGAACCCGGAACTTCCCGAATGCGAGCCTTACATGTTACCGTGGAACCATCTCGCTAAGGTAATTCTGTTTAGGGACCCCGGGCCCATTTGTGCATCATTTCAACCATCCTGTTCACTCACCATTCGATATGACCTAGCGGCTAAAGGACGTTAAACCTCAAACAAGAGAAGTAAAATGAAGTAGAATAAATAGATAAATAAATAAAACAAACTGTAGGTGGCTGGGTGTGCAGCGTAGACCTGCGCCTAGGCTGAGAGCTATGTTTGATTGGTCCTCTTTTTACCGTATCCAAAAAGAGAAACTTAATATTAAAAGTCTTAATGCATGTAAAAAAGAGGAAGTTGAAAACAAAAGAGAAGGAAGGCAAAAACGAAAGAGAAAAGTCCTCCGAATTTTCCTAGGTCCTATCTTGTTTTCTGATATACATACGATTTACTAGGAAGGAACTAGAAAATTTTAAGGAGAGATATATTCATATGCAGATAATATGTTGTTCTTCTTGCAGGTAAAACTTGGTATGACATCTGCCTTAATGTAAAAAATAGCATCAAGCTGATTGAAAAACTGTTTGTCAACCTGAAATTACGGGTTTTCCATTCTCATTAACATCTGCTGCTATTAAATCTTCTGATCCTCTTTTGCGCTTAAAAACTGATGTATCTGATTGCTCTTCTAACAACTGTAACTGTCCTATTTCTAATTACTCGTAAATCCCCGAAGTTAAGCAACTTAAAATAATAACTGACATGTTCTATCCCTTTGCATGACATCCCCAACAAACATAAATAAATAAATAAAAAATAATTTACTATTATATTATCTTACAAAATGACGTGCCTATTTCTGTTCCACAATAATTTACCTAGCCTTAATACACTCTATACTACAATGTGGTATTATAGGTTGGGGCGTGATTTAACATGCCTTAGTAAACCTTTAAACTATCCTTCAAAAAGCGAGTGTTCTGAATTCGAAATGTTTAACATCCATACAGTTTATAACGTTTTATTGAATTTCTTTCTTAAAAGCATAAATATATTACCTTGCAAGTATAAAACTAAAATATTAGGTAACGTATGTTTGTCAGAACGTATTTGTTCCACAAATGTAGCATATAACCACAGTAGCAATTTTCGTCAAAGTGCTCGCGAAAGCTTAGTAGCTTAATCTTAAAGCATACAATTTGCTGGTGATTCTTAGTTTGGAATATCTAATAAAAAATCTGTGTTACACTCGCATGACTTTCTCTACTATTGTACAAACTATTTTTACAAAAGCTTATTCTCCATATACTTCATGTTAATCGAGATGTTAATCTTATTGCTAATTTTCTTTGTAGGTGCAAGGGGAATATGGTTGGCTTTAAGCGATAGTCAAATCTTTTAAGAGCTGGTTGCTATGTGGCGCATTCCATTCTCTTTGTATGTCCAGGACATAAAAAAATGAATAACGAATTCTCATTTGAGAAAAAGTATTGAAAAATTTAAGGGAATAACAAGCAATATCTCGAAAATGGTTCACTCAACAACAAAAAATGTATATGACATAAATTGTGTATTTTAACGCGATATAAATTTTTTGTGTGGTATAATTTTGTCTATCTCTTATGGTTTACCAGTTATGCAAAAGTCGTTCACAAGGAAGGATACTTTTGGAGAAACTCCCAGAAAATTCAAGATATACATTTTATTTGTCATGAAAGTATCTTAAATTTATGATATTTTAATCAAAATCGTTAGAGCCATTTCTGATAAAATTTAAATTCTCTAAAAATGTTCCATGTAAAGGGTAATCTGGGGTGGGGGGATTTTCTTGAAAATCTTCGTGTCACATCTCTGGAAGATACTGAACATAAATACCAAGTTTGGTGTTTATTCGACTGTTCGTTTCTAAGTTATGCTGTTCACAGACACACACACGGACATGTTTCCAAAAATGCTTTTTTTTGGATTCAGGGGGTCTCAAAAATATATTTCCGGTGAAATCTCGGTATCGAATTTTTCTGTGGAATACAATACTTCCCCTACTTACTATACGTAGTAGAGAAAGTAATAATATTACAGAATTAATGCAACGCTTCAAATAAATATGTATGTTCACTCTTGCATTAGTATTTACAAATAATATCCTACGTCTATCTTTTTTCTAATGTTTTCTGAGTAAGGTTTTCTTCTTTTTCAATGATTGTTAGAGAACTGTCTATAAATGTAAATATATAATTCCTATGTTCTAGCTATACATTTATTATTATTATTATTATTATTATTATTATTATTATTATTATTATTATTATTATTATCATCATCATCATCATCATCATTATAATGAAGTAAGCCAAGAGTTGTCCTGCTAGTAGATGTGTATACGTTTGAGTTGCTCAGCATTAGAAACAATTAACTCTAGATTTCCAAATAAAGAAAGGCTTCATATTTTCACTGATGGATCTCTTACCTTCAAACAGGAAGGGGCAGATATAGCTGCTATATGTAAACGCTTTTCTTTTCATAAAACTTTAGGATTTGGCACAAAAAGTTTTGATGAAGAAATCTATTCAACTCTGCAAAATCTACTATGTCTAATCTCTTCCTTTAAATAAAAGTAATACTTTGTGATTCTAGAGCAGCTATAATTGTTGTATCAGATGGAATGGAATGAAAAACAGAGGGAATTTTGGCATCGATCCAGACAGGCCGGACAGTGTACCGTATGCTCCCATAAGGGGGCACCCCCTGGAGAAAGTGATAAGTTGATGGGAGACACCAGGCGGCCGGAACCAGGAGTGACGACACAGCAAATGACAAGGTCCCTAAAGTTTCCAGATATAAACACCCGGCAGACAAGCAGATCGGGGGACCCCGCACAAACGGGATCCAACGCACTCCCGGAGGTGGTCCCTATACCTGGCAACCAGCCGAAGGCCGTGCAACGGAGAAGGTTCACAGAGAGCATCCTTTTTTCCTGCCACGCTGCACCGAAACCCGATCGCCGACACTTCCAACCCTGAAACAGACCTAACGGGGTAAAGGATGAATGAAATGGAGGGACAGGAAATTCGGGGGATATAATAATCCTTCCCAGCATTCGCCTGGTGACCCCCGAAAAACAAGATCGGCCACGGGAATCGAACCTACGACCTCCCGAACGCGGGCCACACACGCAACCGCCGGAGCTATCCCGCTCGCTCTGTATCAGAATACATCACTTAAATGCAAGAGAATAATAGATTGTTGGAAAATAATACATCATTTACTAAAACTTAAAAAGAAGATAATTCTTCAGTGGGTTCCAGCATACTGCGGATTATCTGATTATTTGGCAAAAAAGGAAGCAATATCATACAGAAACTTTCATCAGCTATGTTATTCCTAATAGCAAAACAATTATCAATTCAGAATTTAAAAATATATTGACAAATTATTTTAATGAAATTTCTAGAAATAAAAAATGGGAATGTCTCAATACAAGTTTATTTAAAATTGCTGAGTATCCAAGGAAAAATGCTGTTTCATCTTTTAGATAAATTACAGGTTATGATTGTCTGTCAGAACACCTGCACAGAATTGGAATTGCTTCTTCCCCACTTTTTCTTTTGCGTCCTTTACAAGAGGAAAGGGATCAGAACCACCTTTAAAAATGTCCAGCTCACAATATCTGGAAAGTGTAGAGAGGAAGAGAGCTAATGGCTGCATTACCAAATGCTCAGCATTAGTAAACAACAACAACTACTTTTGTGTTGCAGATGGTGCTACACCTAGGGCCATGGGGCAGGATTCTGGTTATGGCAATTGGAGCAGGGGTGGTGATGCTGACCTTGATTGTGGTGGTGTGTTTCGTGGGTCCAGGATGTTGGGGTTACGAGTGGCTACACCGAGGTAGGCAATCTTCTTAAATACATAGCTGTAGTATTTGCCTTAAAATCTATGTGATAAAAGAAAATTAATTAGATATGACGTGTTATTGACTTAACTATAAAATTTCGGGTGTTGAAACTGAGAATCTTTCTGCCATGCATTTTATGAGCAAATAGGTCTTCCAAAATGTTTCAGCTTGCACAGGTTATTAATTAAATCACTGATATATTTTCACTTTTCTTAAAAAAATCACACTAAGACTAAATAGGGTAAAATATGCAAGAATTGCCCCATTCCATCTTAATAATAAAATAAAATGTCTGGGTGGTTTTAAACAATCGACTGCGTTTTTACCACGCACGGTTAAAATGACACGCAGTATTTCAGGCTGAACACATGGATTGTAACTGCTGGCAGAAGTGTGTCTGCCTTACATTAATGCCTCGTACTCGAATCTCATTGGGATGAGTTACCTGGATATTTTGTTCCTGGTGTTTTAACAGAGCTTTTCCTTATCCTCGGAATACGATTGTTGGTTAACTAAGCTCTCTGAAACTCCAGCTCATCTAGGCATTATTTCACCCACTTCATCTCATTATCCGATATGACCTACAGTTATCGAATGTTTAACTCGGAAGAGCAAGAACACACAATCTTCTGACATACCATTGATATGCTTTAAAAATTATTCTTTTTTAGGCTAACATCCTTTAATCGGGTAGGTCATATCGGCGAAGGATGAAATGGTGTTCAAATGAGCCCGGGTCCATAGAGCTTAGAGTTACCCGACATTCATCTTTCAGAATAAAGGGAATCCCGGAAAAAACCTTATCCTAGTAAATACCGGGCTTATGATGAACTTAACGTAACGTGACTTAAATAAACGCGGCGTAACGTGAAAGTCTAACATTCATTCATTATCTGTTGACCCTCCTCTTATGTAGGACTTACAAGCCGGTACCTGGGGTCAGAGGCCCGTCGAGGAGCAGACACTCATGGATCAGACAGAGCATCCAGGATGGCTGATCAGCCCGATGCCTGGTATGGGATGAAGGATGAAGGAAGTAGATGAAACGAAATGTTGGTGAAATGGATGAAAGGAAAGGTGATGATGGAGCAGTTGGTGGAATGAATGGCGGGGGAAACCGGAGAACCCGGAGAAAACCCGCCCAGACGTCGCTTCGTTCACCACAAATCCCACATGCAGGTCCCTGGGATTGAACCCGGGCCGCCTCGGTGGGAGGCGAGCGGTCTAACCACTCGGCCACGGCGCCCTGAAAGTCTATTAAATAGAGCTATTTAGGGTTGACTTAACTTAAGAGTTTGGCAATGTCAAATTTTTCCCTCCCATTACGTCAAGTTTGATGTCGCACAGCAATTAGTACCAATTGCAATGAAGCAGTTGCATGAAGTAATAATAGAAGTACCAACCAAGAGTCATTCCCATTACGTTAATTTAAGTGCGTCCGAATTAGACATTTAGCTTAGCAGCATTTCCTTCATGTTAAGTTAAGTTCACCGTAATCCCGGCATAACTCACCCTAACCGAAATTCGAAATCAGGAACTGTTTTAAAATAATTAATGTTCCATAAAAGGTCGTAATTCCCAATATTTTGCTTTCTTTGCCGTTTAAAGAAGTTGGAAAAGAAACCCAATGTGTGCATTTAAACTGCGTTCATGTTTTGTTAAATTCGAATGAATGAATCTAGGTTAGTCTTGTATGTATTAACGTTAACACTTGTTTCAAACTTCTTGAATATTTTATAAATGAATGGATGGTTTAGTAAAAACATTTGAGCTAACCACGAAATGACACTAAACAAATGGTAACTAATATGACGGTTTTCCCCACTAAATGAAGAAACATTCACCGTAATGGTTTTCTTAATAATATTCTGTTTTGAAGATTATCAGATGGAAAGTTTTTAAAAGCACCCTCTGAAATCTTAAGAGATGTAGAAAAAATTGAGCAATACATTAATTTGTTTCTAGCATTAGGCATTATCTCATGTTTGAACTTTCCCAGGTTGAAGTTTGTTTTTGTGCATTATCTCTGTAACTTACTTGAAAATATGCCATTCTTTTTACCCCGCATGGACTCATTTTTAACAAAAGTTGTTTCCGCATCTTGTTTTTAACGAAGTCCATATTGCTCAATTTGAAAAGCATTTCTGGTCAAACATTTATGTGATTAACGAAAAGTGAAAAAAAGATCTTAAGGGTTACTGTGAATTGATAAAAAGAGAACATCGTGGACATTTACATGATAGATTTTTACTTTCTCTACCACGCACATAGTAGGTAGGGAAGGTATTGCATTCCACCCAAAAATTATATACCGAGATTTCACCGGAAATACATGTTTTGCTAACCCCTGAACAAAAAATAAAGCAATTTTACTTTCTCTACCAAGTGCATAGTAGGTAGAGAAGGTATTGCACTACACCCAAAAATTCGATATCGAGATTTCACCGCAAATATATGTTTTGAGGACCCCGGAATTACCCCCAAAAAGCATATTTAGAAAAAGGTGTGTATGCGTGCCACTTGTGTGTGTCTATGAACACCATAACTCAAAAATGAAACGTCGGATAAATATCAAACTTGGTATTTAGGTTCAGTACCACCCAAAGAGGCGACACGAAGATTTTAAAGAAAATACCTCCGCCCCAAACTACCCTTTATATGGAACAATTTTGGAGATTTTTTATTTTCCAAAAAATTTCCCTAACGGTTTTGATTAAACTACCATATGTTAAAGATAGTTACTGGCAAATAAAAATACATATTTTGAATTTTCTGGGAATAGCCTGTGAAGTCCTGTTTATTCGGAAGGAATTTTATATAATCGTGTATAACTGGTAAACGTTAAGTCATAGGCGAAATCATACTACACAAAAATGTAGATATCTTTAAAACACACAATTTATTTCAATAATTTCTTTTGTGACATCTGCCATTTCCCAGATATCCGTTATTACTAGTTCGATTTGTTCAATACTTTGTCATTCTGTTTAAGTCCCATGACTTTCAGGTATTTCTGGCGATTGCATGGAAACAGTATGAAATTTTTAAGGCCAGCGTAGCGCCCAATTCTTAAACATTTGACTATCGCTGTTCCCTTTGTATCTGTAACGAAATGTGTAATGTAGCTATTTTTGTAAAGATTTGTCTAGATTAAAATGAAGTAGATAGAAAAATGAACCTTTGTAAGAAGAAAAAATAGAGGGTAATAAAAGTTATGTGAATGTAACACATCAGATTTATAGAAAAAGGTCCTTGTGTGTCTGTGAACAGCATAACTCAAAACGAAAAGTTGGATAAACGCCAAGCTTGGTATTTAGGTCCAGTACATTCCAAAGATGCGACACGAAGATTTTCAAGAAAATCCCCCCATCCCAAACTACCCTTTACATAGGACAGTTGTGTAATTTTTTATTTTCTAAAAAAATGGCCCTAACGATTTTGATTGAAATACCACACAATAAATATATTTACATAACAAATGAAAATGTATATCTTCATTCGGAAGGAACTTTTTATAATCTTATTTAGGGGATAAACGATAAGCGATAAACGAAAATATACTACACAAGAAATGAATATCTCTAAAACACGCAATTTATTTCAAATAATTTTTTGTGGCATAAGCCATTTCTGAAATATCCATTATTGAAGGTTCTAATTGTTCATTTCTTGGTCATTCCCTTAAAGTCAACATTCAATTGTTTTCCCGATTGCGTGGAAACAGTATGGAATTTTAAGGCCAACATATAACGCTCAGTTCTTAAATATTTGTCTATCGCTGTTCTCTTTGTATCTATAACGAAATGTGTAATGTAACTATTTCTGCAAAGGTTTATTAGGATTAGAATGTAGTAGATAGAAAAATAAGCTTTAGTAAGAATAGTTTGAATACCAACTAATAAACGATAAAGGGTAGAGAATGTCATGTGAATGTAACACATAAGTTGTTCGTAATATTTTGACACTTGTTCTATATTTCACGCTAGTATGTATACTCTTTTGTAGATTTCATAGCCTTAGCATTGGGTTTTCCTATTTGAGTTTAAATGTCTAAATACCTCAAAACATGTTCATTAACATCCTCATCGGTTACTTAAAAATTAGGATGATATTGGTGACGTTAGGTGATTATTACTATTGTAGCAGGTAGGTATTTTCCTAGCAGTTCTGTAATCACATAACTGCAGATAGAGGGGAAACATCAAGCACTTGCTCTTATTAATAAACCTCTAAATCATTGGTCGAGGAGATCGCGTGCGTTCTGTCAGGTGAAACAACCCACTTGCACAGGTATTTTCCAGCGCTCATCCGTGACATATTTCTGATAAGATGTTAGTTTCTGCCAACAGCTAGAATTATAGTGAACATTTTTGTTCCATACAAGGGGCACTACTTACATTTTGAGCCTTGGCAACCCTGAATGTTGTAGGTGCCATGTGACGTTTCCAATGGAAAGTTTGACATTTTTTACCATAATCTACTTCAAACATTTTGTCAATAGAGCGTCATTTGTTTTGTTTACACTAACTTGAAAATTGTGTGTCAAAAAAAACATGTAACTAATTCGTGAAAATGTTCGTGCAATGATTTATTACGTCTTTCCACGTGGATTATCAAGACAAGAGTGCATCGATCAACTAACTTCCACATTTGGCGACGAAGCTCCATCCTTTGCCACTATGAAACACTGGTATAACAAATTAATCGTGGCCACCGTTCGCTCAATGATGAAGTTCGTGAAGGTCGTCCAAAATCAGTTGTGCCAGAAAACATTGATGCTGTGCAAAAACTAATAATGAAAGATCGTCGTGCGACATATTGTGAGATTGAAGCAGCCCTAGGCATTAGTTCCATCAGCATATATAAAATATTGCATGATTATTTAGCCGTGAAAAAGGTTTGCTCTCGTTGGATCCCACATAATTTGACGCAATCTCAAAAAGATGCTCGTGTCGATTGGTGTACAAAAATGCTCAAGGAATACAATGGCGGTGCCTCAAAAGACGTATATAGGATTGTAACAGATGACGAATCATGGATCTATGCGTATGAGCCGTAACGTAAACAGCAGTTGCCTGTATGGGTGTTTCAAGATGAACCAAATCCAACAAAAGTTGTTCGTACTTGAAGTACTTCAAAGCAAATGGTCGCCTGCTTTTTCAGCAAAACTGGCATGTGGCAACAGTGCCTTTAGAGGAACGTAAAACGTCAATGCCGAATGGTACACAACCATTTGTTTGCCGGAAGTCCAGTGAAGTAAGGAAGACCAACAAGAACCGTAGGATCGTTCTTCATCAAGACAATGCGAGCGCACACACATCTCGTCTAACAACAGAGTATTTGAAGGCTCAAAAAATCGAATTGATGGGTCATCCGCCATACAGTCCTGATTTGGCACTTCCTTTTGTTTCCGAAAATCAAGAATAAATTGCGTGGGCAACGATTTTCGTTAGCAGAAGAAGCCGTTGATGCCTTCAAAAACCATGTTTTGGAGGTGTCTCAAGAAGACCGGAATAAATGTTTTGACAAATGGTTCAAACGGATGCACAAGTGTATTGATCATAAAGGAGAATATTTTGATAAACAATTTTTTCAATCAGAAATTACTTTCTTTTAATTATTAGGCTCAAAATATAAATAGTGCCCCTCGTATGCTTACTTTCAGTAGCACCATAAAGCAGTGCAATTTACACAGTGGTATTCATCTAGTTTTACTCCCTATTACTGGCGTGAAACCCGTGTAAAGGTTGCTGAAATTTGTCTAAGTTTACAGCAGTAGCAGAACATTATGGAAAGATATAAACTTAAAGGCATTTTGTACAAAATCTCGCGTTTTTCGTACGAAAGAAATGTGCAAACATTTAGCTAAGAACTACTCTAAGTGGGAAACTCACTGAGTTATCAAATAATGGATTGTTTTAAACTGCATTGACTTTGTTGCTTTTAATTTGAATGCGACGTTTAACGAAGAAACTGTGTGAAATCAGGGAGCAATCCACAAGGAAATGTTCGGGTACTATTGTCAAATATTAAGAATCGGATAAAAATGACAAATTTATTCCACTGTTGATTGAAATTAAAAATGTTTCTAATATTGAATGCTTATAAATCAAATCATCATACGAAACTGTAAGCAATCAGGGAGAAATCCAAGGAAGTTTTGGTGCTATTGTCAAATATAAGGGATTGGATTAAAATGTCAAATTTTTCTGCTATTGGTTGAACTTGAAGATTCTTCTAACATTGTTTACTTATTTATCAATATCATTCCATAAAGAGCTGTTTTGTTCTCTAAAAGTATTCATATAATCTTAACTTCTGTAACCAGCAGCACTGCCAGGGAAGATATGTTTAATTATAAACTTGCAAGTGTATTTCTTCCTCATTTTTGTGTTACATTAAACCCTAATTTCAAATACTTATGTTTTTCTTTTTCATTATTATTCAGCACGATTAGGGACAACGGCATTTGCAGGCATAAGAGAAACAAACAAGTGATTTGATACAGTTTGCATTGTTGTGTAGCATTTCTTTGATATTCCAGTAAAACTTCATACTGGTTGGAAGGCAATAGATATCATCCTTTAAACTAGAGGGAAATCTGGATGAGTACATTGAGAATGTTTACGAGCTCTTTACTTCCATCTTTCATAGATTTTTAGTCCAAAAAATCCTTGGAAAAGCAGGCGTTTGGCAACCATACACTTCACTTTGCCTCACAAGAGAAGCTAAATTAAATTACACGAGTTTTATTTATGGACGCTTTTTAACTACTGTGGTGCTTAGCCTCACGTTCTATACTGGGCGTGAAAGACTGGAGATTTTTCTCAGAGGCCTGTTTATCAGGTTCGAGGTTCTTCAGCATAGCTCAAAAACGAAAAGTCGGATAAATACCAACTTTATTTAGGTTCAGTACCTTTCAAAGATGCACACGAAGATTTTCAAGAAAATCCCCCTCTCCAGACTATATAAGGTCATGTAAATGTGTAACATCAGATATTTTTCTGCTGATGTATGAGCTCAAAAACTTAAGTGATAGTCTAATTCTCCATTCATCTTTACACGTAGAATTACCTCCTAAGTGGATGACATCTACATTCGTTCCATCCTGTACAAGGTATTTTTACTTTCTCTACCACGTAAATAGTATGTAGAGAAGGTAGGTATTGCATTCCACCCAAAAATTAGATATCGATATTTCACCGAAAATTCATGTTTTGAGGCCGTTCTGAATCCATAACAAGCATTTTTAGAAAAAAGTCCGCCGCGCGTATGTGTGTGTAGACAGTAGGTATAACTCAAAAACGAAAAGTCAGATATATACCAAACTTGGTATTTAGGTTCAGTACCTTTTAAAGATGCGACATGAGATTTTCAAGAAAATCCCCCACCCCAAACTACCCTTTACGTGGAATATTTTTCGAAATTTCTGATTTTCTATAAAATGGCCAATGATTTTGATTAAAATACCACATATTAATGACATTTACATGAAAAATAAAATGTATATCTTGAAATTTCTGGGAATACCTTTGAAGTGCTCTTCTTCGGAAGGAAGTTTGTATAATCTGGTATAACTAGTAAACGTTAACCGATAGACTAAAATGTACTACACAAGGACTGTAGATCTCTTAAAACACAATTTATTTCAAATAACTTTTTGTGGCATAAGCCATTTCCAAGACATGGCTCGAATTGTTCAAAACTTGGTCATTCTTTTAAAGTCCGTCAACATTCAGTTGTTTCTCGTGATTGCAAGAAAACGGTATGGAATTTTAAGGCCAGTACGTATATAGCGTCCAGTTCTTAAATATTTGACTGTCGCGTGTAATGTAGCTATTTATGCAAAGGTTTATTTCGATTAAAATGAAGTAAACAGAAAAATAAGCCTTTTTAAGAGTAGTTTGTATACCCACTAACAAGCGATAGAGTGTGGAGAAAGTCATGTGAATGTAACACATCAGATTCCTTTAGTAATGTTTAACGACCGTTCTTATCGCATACGGCACCACAGGCGGTGGACAATTATGATCAGCCAGGGGGGAGGGTTTAGTAAGTAAACAGAGTAATCGTGTTACCGCGGAGTATAGGTGACATCAGGTATTGTGACGGACACACGCCTCCTTAACCCCACAGACGGTTTTATTGCGACTCTTCCATTTATTCGATGCATGCATATAGACCAATTAAATACTGTGGGAATTCGTCTAAAGTAAAGAAGAGTTCATGCATAATCACAATAAGCATAGTTTGTGACGTAATTTGGCATGAACACTTAAGTACATATGGCAAAACCATCAGATGCAACATTAGAGCTCAAATGACATTTAAAGCATGTTAAACAACCTCTAATTCAATAAGACACAAGGAACGTGTGGCATTAGTATTAGAAAGGAACAACGAGGAAAGTGGACTTTCAACCTCCTTAGCTCCAAACTATGGATCAGAATTTTTCGAGAATACGTGTCATACGTTTTTAAGAGCGGATATTGCTTTAAAACAATTGTAAGCTTTCGATGTAAAAGAAAAGACAACCTAACTCAGATTTATGTATATTAATGAATTTAATTAAATCATGAGGTAACTTTATTGCACAGTATCAATAGCTAACATACATTGCTTTCTTTTTTCTATACTTCTTAATTCTGGTCTACTGCTATCGAAATAGGGTGTACTGCCTTCAAACTGGACATCATATTTGTTTACAGAGAACACTGCAAGGTCACAAGCGCGTCCACCTTCTCTCGTCCCTTATAACTACTTGATGGTTTTACTTGCTATAACCACTCTGGCTGCAATGATGCATGAAATTGAATGATTACTGGGACAGAAATTTGGAAGGGAAATGTTCCAGGCCTAAATTTAGAATACCTCCCGGCATTTGCATATATGACGACTGAGAAAAACGTCGGAAATAGCTCAGTCAGAGAGAACGGTCCTGATGGGATTTGAACCATCGACCTCCATTCACGAGTCTGTGCCTTAACGACCTGACTATCCATGTCGGTGAAGTTTGATTGAAACAGGAAGAGAGTTAATAATAGTTTATGAAGAAAGCCTCTTAAAAGCTTTCGATTTTTAGACCAAACGCTGCAAGTATGGAGCTGAAATTGTATCTGGTAAGCGTTTACAGGACATGTGTCGATTCATTTAACTCTGAAATCGTTGCAAATTTAATGGGGTTTAAGTTTACAGCGAGAGCTTCTTAAAATTAAATAATATTAGGATTATTCCCCAAAATGCCCATAATAACAACTTTCGTGGATCTTAACGAATTATTTCGTAACAATACGAATGCACTTGTAATCGAATGCTTTGCTTATATTTACGATAGTGTTACAGGTTTATGATTGATGTTTCAGAAAACGGTGATTGGCGTTACCATGGAGTTTGCAAATCACGGCGATTGCTCTGTTAAGATGGTAACAGAGGCCTGCGCCACCGAAATGTGAATCCTAAAGCTACGATAAAGTTTACAAATTGGAACAAGCTGTTAATTTTTGTCTAAGCATATAAAGTAGAGCGAATCATTTCACTCATGAACAATGAATAGACAGATGTCCAGCAGAGAAGGAAATGAAATCTAATACAATCAGAGCTGTAGGTTACAGTCAATTTCTATTGCTACTCACAATAAATTTTTGGCTGGCCGCATAGCCAGAGCAACTGCCTATTGTCCCGGGTTCGATTCCCGGCTGGGGTGGACATTTTTCTCTATGCAAGATTAATCCCTATCCTCCCCAGAGTCTGAAAGTAGGAATGTGTGTATGATCTAATGATTAAAAAAACCAAATTGCAAAAAGCCAACGACAAGAGTTACACGAGTTAACAAGCAATAGGCAATAAGTTCCAAAGGAAATTCCGCCATTAAGACCAATGTAGTTAAAGGCGGGGTATAAATGGTACTTTAAAAAATAAATAAATTGTTATGTTCTTTATGTTTATAAACTATGGTAAACTAGAAGAAGAAGAAGAAGAAGAAGAAGAAGAAGAAGAAGAAGAAGAAGAAGAAGAAACAAAATCTGCACCATAGGTAACAGCTACAGCTTATACAATGGTTATAGGTACACCTCACACACTACGATCTGCATAGACCTATCGTGGCTGCCACTCCCAGAAGCAATGAATGATATGAAGAAACCACAGGAGGCTACAGGCCGTAGGCAGACAGGCCACAAAGATGAACGGAAGCCCCTAAGAATTCCAAGGCTCGAAGACCCGTCCCATTGCTGGAGCTGCCTAGAGAGGGCGCTGAGCGACCCGTTAACCAAGCAGCCCTCCAGTGTCCACGGGATGCATATACTCTTTGCTTTGGGCAAGCATCCTCGACATCTGTCCGGCGCCGTCATACGCCACAAAACCTAGAAGAACACCTGAGAGATGAGAAGAAAACTGAATGAAAGAGAAATGATGGAAAGGAAATCGTGGTAGATGAGAAACCACTCAACATTCACTTACCGACCAGAAAAAACCACGAAAAACCCAATGTTAAATTGGACGTCAACGGGAATCTAACCCGGAACGTCCTGAATGCGAGCCTCACGGGTTATCACGGAGTCATCTTGCTTGGTAATCTGAACCACAATACTCCAATGCCGAAATAAAACAACTTATCAGTTTTCCGTGTGGAAGTTTTGTGGTTTCTGCAATTTCATTTACTTGTTTTGCACTTTGCTCTGCTAGAATGAGGTCAATTTTCCTGCGACTCAAGTTTTGCTCATTCTCAAGCTTTAGGTTCAGTAGTTGCGTGCAGAAAACGCTGTCTATTGTGCGAAGAAATAATTCTTAGTAAGAAAAGCTAAACCAGAAAGTTGTAGGGAGTAGGTATGTTGTTTCCTTGTTGTATAGCTTTCTCTAATAGCCCCATTGCCAACTTATCGACCAAGGCACTGGTGTTTCTGATATGATAAAGGGAAAGTGTTTAATTTCCTTGTTCGCTCGCAAACTTTAACCATGATATTGTATCAATCCTCCACAGCAATCTACATGGCCCATTTGGCTAGGGCATGGGCCGAAGCTAACGTAAAAGTACGAATACTATACTGCTGGTCAAACTTTCTATGAAGTTTCGTCCTCAATACACACAACAGAGGTAGATTAGCAGTAGCTAGACACATACAAATTCAATAATCTATCAATAATAACGTAAATCCAAGACGCCATTCAGATTTCAGAAACCCAAGTGACGAAAATATTTTACCTCATTGATTGAATGAATTTGCTATTTATTGGCAGCAAACTTAACATTGATTTGATACTTATTGAAAACAAACGTGAACTTTGAAGACCATAAGTAGGATTTGGTACTGTTTGCTCAATGCTAAATACGCTTATTCAGAAAGATTCAACACATGACAAGATAGAGCTACCACCTGTAGCCATTTTTAATTTTTACTTTCTCTACTACGTAATATAAGTAGGGGAAGTATTGTATTCCACCTAAACATTCGATACCGAGATTTCATCGGAAATACATGTTTTGAAGCCCCTGAATAAAAAAAAGCATTTTTAGGAAAAGGTCCATGTGTGTCTTATCAGTCAGTTTGTCATTCTGTATGTGTGTCTGTGAAGAGCATAAATCAAAAACAAAAATCTGATGTGTTACACTCACATGACTTTCTCTACTCTTGTACAAACTATTTTTACAAACGCTTATTCTCCATCTACTTCATGTTAATCGAGATAAACATTTGCAGAGTCTATCTTATTGCTAATTTTCTTGTAGATGTAAGGGGAATATATATTTACAAGGGCAATATAGAAATACAGTAGCCTTTAAGCACATACATAACTCTTAATGGCTGGTTGCTAGGTGCAGCACCATTCCCTTTGCCACAGATTAATACTCTTTGCATATCCAAGACAAAAAAAAATGAATAACGAATTCCCATTTGAGAAAATAAGTATTGAAAAATTTAAGGGAATAACAAGTAATATCTCGAAAATTGTTCACTCAACAAAAAAATGTATATGACATAAATTGTGTATTTTAACGCGATCTACATTTTTTGTGTAGTAAAATTTTGTCTATCTCTTATGGTTTACCAGTTATGCAAAAGTCGTTCACAATGAAGAATACTTTTGGAGACATTCCCAGAAAATTCAAGATATACATTTTATTTGTCATGAAAATATCTTAAACTTATGATATTTTAAACAAAATCGTTAGAGCCATTTTTGAGAAAATTAAAATTTTCGAAAAAATGTTCCATGTAAAGGGTACTCTGGGGTGGGGGGATTTTCTTGAAAACCTGCGCGTCGCATCCTTGGAAGATACTGAACCTAAATACCAAGTTTGGTGTTTATCCGACTGTTCGTTTCTGAGTTATGCTGTTCACAGACACACACACAGACACACACACGGAATGTTTCCAAAAGTGCTTTTTTTGGAATCAGGGGGTCTCAAAACATGTATTTCCGCTGAAATCTCGGTATCGAATTTTTGGGTGGAATACAATACTTCCCCTACTTACTATACGTAGTAGAGAAAGTAAAAAGTGGATAAATACCAAACTTGGCATTTAGGTTCAGTATCTTCCAAGCTACGATACCAGGATTTCAAGCAAATTCCCACCCCAAACTACCCTTTACATGGAACAAAATGACTATGACGATTTTGATTAAAATGCCGTAAATTAATATTATATTATGCAACGAAACTATAATGGTAATAATTAAAACGCGATTATTATTATTATTATTATTATTATTATTATTATCATTATTATTATTATTATTATTATTATTATTATTATTAACGAGCGAGCGAAGCGAAGTTCGGTTAATAATTTAATCACCATTATAGTCAAGTTTCATATGACTGTTTATGCTCGACCAAATTAAAGGTTTCATAAGTATTCGTTTCTGGTTTGAGTGATGTGTTACAATCGTTATTCCTTTATCTATGGTTACAATACAATGACCTGTAGCACCGTGTCAAAGTTGTTAGCGTTGTAAGACGTACTACGCAGAATAGTCGAGACTTGCGCTTTCACAATGTGCCACTTCTGATTGGTCGAATACCAATACTTTAATGAACAGGTGTACTTTAATGAGGCCCATTAAAGTACTGCTACCAGTCGTATAAATACTACATTTTTGCATGTATAAAATGTATATCTTGAATTTTCTAGGAATAACCTGTAAAGTCTTCTTCATTCGGAAGGAATTTATATAATCATACAAACTGCAACGTTAAGCGATAGACAAAAATGTACTGCACAAAAGATCAAGATCGGTTTAAAACACCGATTTAACTCAAATAAGTTTTTTTATGGCATAAGCAATTTGTGTGATATCCGTTATTAGTGGTTCGGATTGTGCATTAGTTGGTCATTCTGGTCATTCTTTTGAAGTCGTGTTCATATTAAGGCTAGCATACCTATAGCGTCCAGTTCTAAAACATAACAAAATTGTAATGTAGCTATTTCTACAAGGGTTTATTTGGATTAAAACGTGGTAGATAGAAATCTATTATTATTATTATTATTATTATTATTATTATTATTATTATTATTATTATTATTAAGAATAGTTTGTATACCCACTAATAAAGATAGAGGTCATCTAAAGAGAAAGCCATATAAATGTATCCGATTTTTCAGTCTGTTCTACATTTTCAACCTTAGCCTACACACGGCCTATGTGGAAGAAGAATTAATTGATCCTAAAAGTTTTATATTTTTTAGCAGACTCCCCACATACACCATTCTTAAATTCCCATCGATTTCATACAAATAATGACCTAAATACTCGCTTAGCATTTACTATCACTTTTATTTAACACCTTCTCTAGCTCTGTCGCATTTAATAATACCAAAATAAACAAAGCAGTCTGCATTTTACAAGTCCACCTGCGTGAGTGGTGTTTTAATGTTTTAGTTACATTTAATGGTAGCGTTTGTACTGTTTTAATTTCTGAAGGGATATCCAAAGGGGTGCCCAGCCTTAACCGGCTGGGAGGGTTCCGGGCGCTGACTACGTCCCACCCTCCAGTACTACTCCTCACCAGACACCCGTAGTGAGCAGAGGTGGGGGATGCAGTGGCCGGGCCTTAGACCTTGGTCCGATTCTGGCGCGCCATGGATTTGATTTGATTTTTGCCCAAGTAAACTTGACATGCTCCTGAGGTGTTTTAGAAGGTCTCAATTCCTCTTTTTTAACGGATTACTCTCCTCTGGAGATCTTATATCCCCCCAAGGGCTTAACAAGCCAATGCCTTGGGTGAGTAGCCTGTCGAGGAGCAAGCAAACTTTGGGTCATAGCATATCCATGATGGGTAATCAGCTCAATGTCTGATATGGCAGAAGGTCTTAGTTCATTGTAGTACATTTAAAATAAAGGGCGCAGTTATATCCTTCAGTAACCGAGCGGGATGGCTCAGGCCGTAACGTCTGTGGCCTGCAATCGGGAGGTCATGGGTTCGCTTCCCGTGGCCTAGCTTCCTGACCCATGAGTTGTTTCGAGAGTTTCCCCGGGTCGCCAGGCGAATGCTGGGATGAATCATTACATTCCCGAATTCCCTGTCCTTCCATTTCATCTCCATTCTCATTTCACTTCATCATTCATCTGCTTGGCTTCTTTCAGGGTTGCAAGTATCGGCGGGAGGTCTCGGCGTGTGCAAGGCAGGGGAAAGCATGCTTTGAGGAAACCTTCGCCCCCGGACTGCGAGCAGTCTGTGGATCACGGGCCCCAGGGGATGTGTAAGCCCACAGGGGGGAGGGTAGCCGGCTGCACCAGCCACCACCCGGGGAGTTCAAATCTCCAAATGGTAGGGACCCTGCCCTCTGCATGTTCGTTCGCCCTCTGTCTCCTCTCACCCCATCTCCCCTCCCGGGGGCACCCCGTCAGGGGCCTAAGTACAAAATACCTGCATAGGTCGAGGTGCTAAGTCTCCCTCCACTTCTGGTCCTATCCTATATCCTTCACTAGAACTGTAAATAAAAACATATTAAACGCATTCAAGGCTTAATATGGTATATTAACAAGTTAATATTTCATGTGGAATCGAACATCGTTCTGCCACGTAACAAGCGAAAGCACATACGGTTACACCTCACAACACAGGAGTCATAAATATCTTAGCAGCATTTCGTACACTGTCCTGGATGCTATTATGGGCATATTCAGCTTTTAATGGTAATATAAATTAAATCAAAACGGCGTATTTATTCTTCTCGCCGGTTTGCAGCCAATGACTTGTGTATTTCACTGTAGTATATTTTTAGCTAGCCTTTAGCCTTGATTTGGGAACATTAGCTGCAACCTCTATCCGAAATCCATTTTATTTTGACTACCCTTAATTTTATACCAATTCCACCCAAATTTCAAATGTGTCGACAAATGTATTTCAATCCTTTGTGTATAAAATTTAAGCTCCATGCACTGAGTAATTTTCCCAACAATTGAAAACATTTAAATTACCCTTAGTTTTGTACCAATTACAAACAAATTTGGAAATTTTCTTCAGAATTTTATATATAAAATTTCAACTGCGTACTTACGGCTGCTGGCAATTTGTTTTAAGCATATGGGCGGAGAAACTGACAAAGCGACGCTAATGGGTGCTCCATAGAGTAGTCGCCTACAAAAGGAAAGAACAAGAGACAGGTACTTAATCCCATAAATTGAATTTTCATATTCGACAACTATGCTAGTCGCACTTGTGTGATAAAGATTACATTTATTTTGAAGTAAGCTCGTGATAACAAGGACACATTACTTAAGAATAAGACCAAAATTTTGAAATTGTCTTCAGCGGAGAAGAAGAAAAGGCTAGAAGGTGATACCTATGGCGCGCTGGGCAGTTCAGAGTGAGTGCAACTGCTTCATATTTTTTTTTAAGTTTTTTGCTATCAGTATTTTTCAGTCGTTGAAAAATCTCTCGCGCCACAATGTTAACTGAACAACTTGAAATTCCATACTCTACTTGCTGAATGCCTATTGATTGGATTTTATGTATCTTACATCGCAGTAATAAAATATAGCTAACAAAGAAAAGGAATGGAAAATTATAGAAAAATAGAATAAAAATAAATAAAAAATATAGAATCAGACACTGAAAAATTCAATGCCAATAGTGGTTGAAATTAAGAAGCCCGAAACTTAAAGTACTTCCAACATTAAGTCGCCATTGGGTATGTCATCTCAATACAGTTTGAAATCTCCTTGTGGTTTACCGGAAAAAAAAGTGAATTAGTTGGAGAATTTAATCTCGTGCTGGCATTCTGCCGTGGTAGCTCAGTGGTTAGAGCAACCGGACGGAGACTGGGAGATCCGTGGTTCGATTCGCGGCTTTGGCATTGAATTTTTCAGTCTTGTGATTCTACCTTTACAACCTTGTCCAAAGCACGGCTTGTGTGTAAGAACAATTAATTCCAAAGAAAAGGGATATTCTTTTTTTTAAATTGGACATATAATTAGTCTAAACGTTTTTAGCAGATTAAGTATGGAGTTAACAGTAAAAATAAATAGTAGGTTGATTCCACATCTATCAGCATATTGCCAAATTCTAGAAAAACAATTTTAAACTTCTTCTTTAACGCATTACCCTCCTCTTTGTAGGACTTGCACCCCTGGATTTACAAGGCAATAACTTGGGTCAGTAGCCCGTCGAGGAGCAAGCAAACTCTGATTCTTGAAATATCCAGGATGTGAGATCAGCCCCATTCCCGGTGTAGCGGTGAGGAAGAAGGAAATGAAATGTAATGATGAAAGGAATGATAGAACAATTCGCAGATCAAATTATCCAATTCGCCAAGCGACCGAGGAAAACCGTGAAAAAGCCTTCGGTCAGGTTGATCGGCCCGGGAGTTTGAACCGGACCTCCCGCACACATTACTGCAGCGCCACCTCGCTCGGTTTATATAAAATCTAAACATCTAAATTAAATATTCATAACATGTAAACCACTCATCATGCTGAAATTTTGCAAAGATGCTATCATTAGCCAGATATAACAATGATCCAAATTTGACGAGTATAACTTTAAAAAATCTGATGTGTTACACTCACGTAACTTTCTCTACTCTTGTACAACCTAATTTTACAAACGCCTATTCTCCATATGCTTCATGTTAATCGAGATATCGAGATGTCAATCTTATTGGTAATTTTCTTGTAGATGCAAGGAAAATATGGTAGCTTTTAAGCGATAGTCAAATATTTTAACGCTGGTTGCTATGTGACGCATTCCATTCTCTTTGCATGTCCAGGACATAAAAAAAATGAATAACGAATTTGAGAAAAAGTATAAGTATTGGAAAATTTAAGGAAATAACAAGCAATATCTCGAAAACGGTTCACTCAACAAAAGAAATGTATATGACATAAATTGTGTATTTTAACGCGATCTACATTTTTTGTGTAGTAAAAGTTTGTCTATCTCTTATGGTTTACCAGTTATGCAAAAGTCGTTCACAATGAAGAATACTTTTGGAGACATTCCCAGAAAATTCGACATATACATTTCATTTGTCATGACATTACCCTAAACATATGATATTTTCATCAAAATCGTTAGAGCCATTTTTGAGAAAATTAAAATTTTCGAAAAATCTTCCATATAAAGGGTAGTCTGGGGTGGGGGGATTTTCTTGAAAACCTTCGTGTCGCATCTCTGGAAGATACTGAACCTAAATACCAAGTTTGGTGCTTATCCGATTGTTCGTTTTTGAGTTATGCTGTTCACAGACACACACACAGACACACACACACACACACAGACACACACACACACACACACACAGACACACACACACACACAGACACACACACGGACATGTTTCCAAAAATGCTTGTTTTGGATTCAGGAGGTCTCAAAACGTGTATTTCCGGTGAAATCTCGGTATCGAATTTTTGGGTGGAATGCAATACTTCCCCTACTTACTATACGTAGTAGAGAAAGTAAAACACAGAAGTTAGTGTTCCCTTAAGGTGACTTTATCATCAAAGGTGCCAGTCAGGGAGATGTAGACAGACTTTCGTGCAAAACGTTACAACACAGGAGTATTTTGTTGTTATGGCACCGTTTCACTTTCTCTTATTCTACACACAAAAAGACGACCTTGACAGATCGGATGATAGACATGACAAGTAAACAAGGGTGGTTCACTTACATTAGAGGCACACTGAGCTGTACACAAACAGGTAACATATGGTTGAAATATAATGCCGTGAGAAGCAGTTCATGGAGGACGGGAATTAACAGCACCAGCTCATTATTATTTGCGTGCTTTGTTCAAATAGCTTTTATACCAACATTTATCAGTCTGTAGTTTGTGGATCTCCAGAAAACCTCCAAGTGGACAATATAATTTTTAAAACACTTATTATGTGACCAATCAGGTGTAAAATTATGGTATTTCAGCTACCTATAGCCACAATTTCATAGTTTTTATGTTATCACTTCTACTTTATCAAATCTACGTGCACTTATTTTATGTAAATCCACTAGAAAAAGCACCTTTATAACTTATTTCAGCTTTTAATTTGTGTTTTAGAGATTATGCCTCGGTTGACTACAATAATACCTACATTATTACCGAATAACTTCAACGAAATATAAAAATAGTATACTTACCTAATAAAGGTTTGGTTTTCTGAGTAGCTTAGAAGCAGAAAAAATTCACGTCAGTACGTAGTCAATGAAATCTTGACATAACCAAATCAAATAAGAATTAAGTATTTATTCTTGTTCATTATTTTAGAATCGTTTGTGCCTATGTGGCCACAAGGGATTTGCCAAGTTAATACAACATAAACGAAATATTCCCAAGTTATTCAATTTATGCAATTTTAAGAAAACATGATACAAACACTAAGTTTTTAATTCGTCGCAACTATCACCACCCGTATAGGCATCTTCATTAAGCTCTTCGCACATAATTTTCTATACTTAAAATTGTTTTATCATCCTATCCATTCAAAAAACTACACTACTTTATTAATTTTCTTCATAATTTACCATTATTATTAGGGATTATATATCTTTATAATAATTTGAATTATTTAGTTTTTTCTTTGATTTTACAGAAAATACAAATATTAAACGCATCAGTGATGCTGCCCGTAGAAAATTCATTATTTTCAAAGACAGATGATCGCTGTGTATTGTAGCGGGGTTTGGAAAATAAAGGGAACGTTTTCTGGTTGGTAAGGTCTTGGTGTAGGGTTTCAGGTGATTGCCGGCTGTTCAGGTAGAGGATGATGGGTTACGAGAATCTTACCTCAGGGATTGTGTGGATGGGAGGTGAATGATACAACTCCTCTCAATGGCCCATTTATTATGAAGATCCACACTGTTTTCGTACTGCAGGCCCTTCACACAAGACGCGTTCCTATCAGTTTTTCCCCCGTTACCGTCTCCGTGCTTTTACCCTTGAATTTATTCTATCTCTCATTTACTCATAATATGACTGTTGTCATCCCTAGCTACCCTATCTCTTTTCCCGATACAGAATTCTAACATCCTCTTTCTATCTCCTCCCAACACAAACTATCACGTCTTCTTCCTAGCTCTCCTCAACACAGAGTTTTACATCCTACTCATAGCTCGTCCCGACACGAAGTTTCTACATCCTCCTCCTAACGTTTCCCGACACAAAGTGTTCCATCTTTTGCGTGTCTAAAACGCGCTCCTGCTCCTAGACCAAAATCTATTTCACGCCTCTTTTCTAGTTTTGTTCCCTGGTTTTACTATTCACGTGACATTTAATCTTCCTTATTGGTTATCTGGTTCCTCTGCGTTTTCTCTCCCATTGGTTCAATTTTAATACCCTTAGGCTCAGCTAGCGTTTCTACTGTTTCTCGTTATTCACGGCTGATTTAATTTTCTGTTCGCTTGAGTGACTAGGACATCCGTTTCTTTGTTTCGCACGCCGGAGAGCTCTTGGCGATTTCAATAGAACCTAACTGTTTCTCCAGCTAGTCTTTCCTGTATTTATTAAGTGTTTTGCCCTCTGGCATATTTTCTTGTGTCTGTTTCCTTTCACGTTCTTTTACTTTCTGATCTATTTATACGTGTCTCTATTTTATTTTATTTCATCCGTAATAATATTTTATTTCATCTCTACTTTATTTTATTTCATCCATAATAATGTTTATTCCCCCCTTTACTTAATCTTTAATATTCTCTTTTATCTCCTTCTTATTTTGTTTGATTCGCGCATTAATCTTAACTTTTCTTCTGGCTATGGTTATTATTGTACTCGCGGTGTACTCGCGGATCTTATCACTTCAAATGCCCTTCAGATAAGGCATTCATTTTATGCGCATGAGTAAAATTAATGGTTTGTCTGAAAACCCACTGAAACTAGTGCTTCGCTGTTTGCGCTAAAGTTCCCCCCTCGCGTCTTGTGTGAGGCTTTTCCGTACTTAGTTCTGACGAACTGTTTTATATACATTTTAACTTACAAATTATGCTTGTGGCTCCACCTGAAAAATTTACATAGAAAAATTTGTTTCCAGGGACTGACTTCTGCGTCTCCTGGTGCCTTGTGGCGCACTTTACTTTACCTAATTTATCTATTACTTATAACCTATTCTCTAACTATTTACATTTTCATTGATTTTTCGCCCTTTTCATTCAGGCCTCGTTTTCTTGTTTTAGTCTTTTGTCTGGTGTATATTTTCGTGTTTCCCTTTCGTGAAACATGCTTTCACTTTCTTAAGCACTCATTTTTTTTTGTGTTCATTTCGTGTACTAGTGCTTTGTATTTTCTGGTAACGTATTTCGCGCACTTTTCACTTTTCACTGTTCACACGAGTTGTTGTGACTGTTTAGGGATGTCATTCACCTTTTTGAGTCTACCTGGGAATAATCACGTGTCTGTCTGACCTTACATTTTTGTGCAAGTCCCTATACCTGAATGTAAGTAAACATAATTTTCCACAGATTTACGTTTTATTTTGTTCCTAGTTTTGCTCATGAGTGCGGTCTTAATGTTATTTACAATTAACTTAATCTATGACCTTATCCTAACATTCAATACATAATAATATTCTTTACATTCATTTGTATCATAGTTCAGTGTTTACTATGATGAGACTTTTAACATTTTCTATATCCAGATGATCGTCCTTCTGTTCTGTTTTGGTTAAGCCTTAACTCTATATTTCCCCTTTCTCTGTGACTCTACACCTTTTGTATAGATTACTAAGTTTTCATGCATATTGTTTAAGTTTAATGTGAATTGACCTTCTTTGCCTTAGGTTTAACAAATTTACATGTTTCACGCTTTTACAGTTCCTCGTCTTCTGCTCTTATTTTCGTTATGTGTCATGCCTTTACCCTGTTCTGGTCGTTGTGTTATTGACCTTACGTTTTTCCTACACGCTCATTCAACTGCTGTGTTTATGTTTCTGTTTTAATTGCTTACTGAGACATTTTAACGTTACATTGTGGTTCATTTTCCGTCATTTTGTAGGTACTTTGTACGGTTTTATTAAGGCCAAATTGTACCTACCAATTATTTTTAAAGTACATGGGTTTTGTAATTCGAAAGCTCGATCACTCAATTGTTTCCGGATTACGGCCGGACCGTGCCACATCAAATGTAATTTATTGTTCTCTTTTTTTCAACATGGATGACTTGTGGTGTGCCTTGTATAAAACCTTATCTCCTTCTTTCGGGTTCCATGTCTTGTTGTGGCGTTTCATGTGTTTGTTCCTTAATTCTGTTTTCCTAGTTATGTTTTCATATGCCAGTTTCAACTTTTCCACCTGAGTGGCTTCTTTTGTCGGGATAGCTGATGGCATTCCTTCCATGAGGTAGTGTTCTTGTCCTGTAAGTAGAGTCAAGGGTGTGAAACCTGTGTTGCTGTTCGGTGTTTCATTGAACGTCCTTTCTATCGTGGGTATGTGGTCCACCCACGATGTGTGATTTTTATTACATAGAATTCTTAGATATATCACGAGGTCTCTCATGTATCTCTCGCATGGGTTCGATGGCGGGTGATATACCGTTGAGTTGTAGATTTTTATCCCCTGTGCCCTTATGTTGTCTGTAAATTGTTTTCCCCTATGTATCGAAGCGTTGTCCACGAGAAGTGCATTCATTTTCCCATATTTGGGTATGTAGTCGTTGATGATTTTCTTGGCACATGCTGCACTCGTTAATTTTCGCATAGGGTATAATTTTACGAATTTTGTGAATACATCCACCAATACAAAAATGTGTCTCATGCCGCCTACTCCTGCTGGTAGAGGACCATGGGAATCTCCCGCGACTAGTGTTAGGGGTTTATCCCTGATGATATTCTGAGGTGGTGTGTCGTATTTTATATTCATTGGTTTACATTTTTGACATGTGTCACATTCGCTTATATGCTGCCGTACCTTTCGATGTAGTTTTGGGATGTAAAAGTGTTGTTCTATTGCGTTGCAGGTCTTTTCTGATCCTGCGTGGATCATTGTTTTATGGAAAGTGTCAATTATTTTTGTTTCCAGAGAACTCGGCGCATATGTCAGCCACGTTGGTTGTTTCGACCTTTTCAGTTTGTACAGTGTGCCTTTGTGCAGCCCTATCGTCTCCTTCAGGTCAGGTGTAATGTCCTTTGCCTGGCTCATTAGGGTTGCCAACTTTGGTTCCTGCAGCTGCAATGTTTGTATGTGTTTTACCTGTTTGGCAAGTTCGCTACCTGGGTGTAGTGAGGTTCTCAGAATTTTAATTTCTCTTCTGGTATGTCCCATGCATTCTGGAATTCCTTCTCTGTTTCCTAGTCGGGACAGTGTATCCGCGAAAATGTTGCTGTTTCCGGGGATGTGTTTTATATTGACGTCATATGCTGTGATTTCGTGTATATAACGGGCTATTTTGGAGCTGACGAGTTTGCATGATTTAATGAATGATAAGCTCACGTGGTCAGTGTATATTGTGATTGAGCTGTTATATACGTAGTGCTTGAATTTTTGTAGCGCGAAATATATTGCTGCTATTTCCAGTTCTGTAATTCCCGCTGTTTTCTCTGTAGGGGTCAAAGTTCGAGATGCCGTGCTGATAATATGTTGTTCGTTTTTCTCGTCGTATTGGCACAAGATGGCTCCGAAACCTGTGATGGCTGCGTCGGAATAAATGTGAAATGGTAAATTCATGTTTGGTCTTTCCAATAGTATTGCTTTTCCAAAAAGTTGTTTTATGTTGTCGAAAGTGTTTTGGTGTTCCTCCGACCATTTCCAGCGTGTGCCTTTCTTTAACAGCTCTCTTAGGGGTGCTACCTCTCTGGCATAATTTGCGAGGAAGCGAGCTTCATACTGCAGTATACCTAAAATTTTTCTTAGCTGTCTAACGTTTCTAGGGGGTGGTATTGCCTGAATCGTGCGTATGCGTTCCGGGTCCGGTGCCACTCCTTTGTCCGAGATGATGTATCCTAGAAATTTTATTTCTTGGCTGAAGAATGTTGTTTTGTTTAGATTCAGGATCAGCCCGTTTTGTCTAATTTGTGTTAACACAGTGTTTATGTGCTGAAGGTGGTTCTCAATGTCCGTGCTGTGTATCAGGAAGTCGTCGATGTATTGGGTAAGGTAATCTTGCGTCGTATTTCCAAAAATTTTCTCTGTCGCTCTCAAAAATCCTGATCCGCTGACCGATAACCCAAAAGGTATCCTTAAAAATTCGAATACTTTACCCCGGTAAATGAAACTCGTGTATTGTTTGACATGGGGAGCCAATGGGATTTGTAGATATGAGTTGTTGAGATCCAAGCATGAGAACCACGTTTTCTTTCCGATTCCGGCAAGAATGTACTCGATACTTTGGGTCCTCGTGTTGTCGGGTATTATAAAGGTGTTTAAGTGGCGAGCGTCTATCGTAATGCGAACCTTTCCTGAGCTCTTTGCAACAACACATAAGGGGTTTATATATGGCGAATTCGATGGTTGTATTATTTTCTGCTCAATCATTTGTGTTATCGTGTCATGTACTGCGTTTTGAAGTGTTATTGGTATATTTCTACATTTATATTTCCATGGTGGAGCTGGTTTCACCTCAAAGGAATATTCGTAATTTTTAAAGCAACCTGTTTTGTCTGAAAATGCTTCTCTGTTGTTCCATAGAATTGTAGTTAGTGTTTGTTTTTGTCGTTTGCTGAGGGCCGAGATGTCATTCACCTTTCGTGCAATGCACTCTCTAATTTGTCGGGTGTCCGTCTCTCCGTACAGGTATTGTTCTTCATTTTCACCTGGTAAGTCATCCAGTCCGCTTATCTTTGCGCCTCCCACGGGCTTTATATAATTATTCTTTATTTCATCTTCTCTATATTCATCGTCGTCGTGTTCATTAATATCTTCTAATTCCTCTTCCTCATAAAATCTATCATCTATCTCTACCTGCGTTTTACATATTTCGCCCCCAAGGCTGATGACTTGTACAAAAAACCTGTTCTGATGGATGTCTCTTTCACCCTCCGTTAAGTGTGGTGTTATACCTGGTATCTTGAGAAAATGTGTAGTTACTGTTTCATTGTTTGTTGTCACTAATGTGAGCTCCCTTGTTCTATAATTTACATTAGCCCTAAATTCAGATAGCAGGTCGCTCCCAATTATTAATTGTGTCACTAAATGTGGAACCACTAGAAAAATATACTCAAAGTCTATCTCTTGGATGTTAAAGGGTATCATTACCTGTTGTTGGATTCGGGTTTTCTTTCTCCCTATTGCTAAGATAGCGTAAACATTCTTAACAGGCAGTGTTTGCAGTTTTATTCCACGCGATATGATCGTTTTGTAGAACTCCATGCTGCATAAAGAAGCCATTGCTCCGGAGTCCACGATAGCCTGGTATGCTTCGCCTGCTATTTGTATTGACACTTGTGGTGAGTCTATGATATCGCCTTGTCTTTCTTCACTAATGGCGTTGTTATTCCCTGTGTTGCAAAGAGCTGGGGGTTCTAGAGACGGGAATTGATCCTGACCCCGTTTTAGTTTTCCGTCGTCGCGTTGGTACCGAATGCGCCACCGCACCTCTCATCCTGCTGTGTCGGTCCCTGGTTGTCGCGGTTGAACCATGTTTGCTTTTTTATGGTCCCTGTGTGTTTTGTTTGTGTGTTGTCATTTCGTTCGTGGTTTGACCGTGGGTTGTATTCTATATGTTCCCTTCGGTTTTCCTGAGGCCATGATGGTGCGTCTACGTTTTGTCCTGGGCGGCTGCGTTCATTGAAGGTTTTATTCGGGCTGTGGCGTCCATCTTGTCGTGATTCATATTCACGGGGTTCCGGTGTGTTTGTGCCCCATGAGTTATGTCTCCGGCTCCCGTTCACTCTTACATAGTTTATGTACCTTCTCCCGTTGTCTCGCGGTGGGTTCCTGTGGAAATGGTTGTCGCCCCTGTGTCTCGTAAACTGGTTGCCCCTGTCATCGTATCTGTTTTGTTGAGGGTATGGGCCTCGTCTTTGCTGATAGTTGGGGTGTGCCCTTAACCCACTGAAATTTTGTGTCGGTGCTCTATGTTCCGAGCTACCGCTCTGGTGTCCTTGTAGCGCCGTCAGTAGTTCTAGTGTGTCGGCAATGGTTGTCGCCCTAGCCACAATTAAATTATTTCGGATATTATCCGGGAAATGCCTCACGATCAATTTTATAAATTCATCTTCCTGCATGGGTGGGTCTAGTAATTGGCTCTGTTGTGCCATATCTAGGAAGTAATCGATTAGTTGTTGCCCCTGTCCTGGTGTATATTTTCCATTATTCATTCGTATTCTCACCGCGTATTGGGTGGTAGTATTCCAATATTTGGTTAGGAATAAGTGTTTGAAGTCAGAGTATGTGGTGTGGTCGCCGACCGCTAACCGAAACCAAGAGAGTGCCCTGCCTTGTAGCCCTTTCTTTATAATCAATAATTTCAAGTTTTCCGGAATTTGTTTCAACTCGAAATAGGCGTCCAAATCCATAATGTATCGTTTCGCATTGTCTCGCAAGTCATTGAACTGTGGTACGGCTATCTCATTTAATAAATTAAAATGTAGAGGGTACGCATGCACATTCATATAACTATGTTCCTCATGAGCTAAACTAGAAGTTGGTGACTGCGACGACGCAAGCTGCACGTGAATTGCAGGTTGCGTTTCCGCGGTGATATTTTCGCGAGAGGTGGCATGGTTATTGGCGTTTTGATTTGACACATTTTGTTGTCTTGCTATTGTTGCTCTAACCTGTGCCAACTCACGCGAATTTTTGTCAATTAGTTCTAATGCCGCGTTGTGTTCTGCAGCTGCTTGGTTTGTGGAAGTGGTGATAAGTTCTTTCATTGCTGTTAATTCTGTATTTATATTTTCCTTAATGTTTACACATGCTGCTTGCAGATCACAATTCAGCTGTTCCTGGTTAACATGGTCAGCAGACATTTGTGTGACCCTTCCCTTTAAAGATTTTAGTTCTGAGCATGCCTCCAGAACATCTGTTCTAATGCTAATGACCTCCGATCGTAAAGACACTTGCCCTGCATTCATCTCCGACACTTGGGTTGCTTGTCGGTTTACCTGCTCCTCTATTTGTGTTTGTTGTTCTGAGAATTTCGTGTTCATTTTCTCTAGAATTTTTGCCTCGAGCTTCTCCCCTTGGGCAACTAATTGTGTGTGTACCTGGGTCATCAGTCTCTGTTCTAATTGTTTGAGGGTTTCCTCCTGTGCTGTTAGTTTTGCGTTTAGTGTCTCTCCTTGTGTCTGAATTTGTGAGTGTAATGTTTCACCTTGTGCGGTGATTTTCTCACCTTGTGTCTGAATTTGTGAGTGTAATGTTTCACCTTGTGCGGTGATTTTCTCACCTTGTGTCTGAATTTGTGAGTGTAATGTTTCACCTTGTGCGGTGATTTTCTCACCTTGTGTGGTGATTTGAGAGTTAAGTGTTTCACCTTGTGCGGTGATTTGAGAGGTAAGTTGCTGGAATTGTATAAACATTTGTTGAATTACTGCCTCTAGTGTATATGGGTTTTCCGCACGTTCCTGTTGATTTGTTGTTTCTGTTGTTTGTTCCTCCGTAAGGGCGTTCTCCATGGTGATTTTTGTTGTTTTGCCGTTACGGAGTAACATTCACTTTTCCTTTGGTGTATGAAATGTTGGTTGTACTTACTCGGTGCTGTTGTGCTGTGCTGCTGTTGGTCTGGTGATGGTGGCTGGTTCCTTGGCGGCGTCCTCCGTTGTGTTGGTGTGAGTGTTGGTTTGGTAGGGTGCTAGGCGTGGGTGTAAGACACGTTGGGTGCCATTTTGTAGCGGGGTTTGGAAAATAAAGGGAACGTTTTCTGGTTGGTAAGGTCTTGGTGTAGGGTTTCAGGTGATTGCCGGCTGCTCAGGTAGAGGATGATGGGTTACGAGAATCTTACCTCAGGGATTGTGTGGATGGGAGGTGAATGATACTCACAACTCCTCTCAATGGCCCATTTATTATGAAGATCCACACTGTTTTCGTACTGCAGGCCCTTCACACAAGACGCGTTCCTATCAGTTTTTCCCCCGTTACCGTCTCCGTGCTTTTACCCTTGAATTTATTCTATCTCTCATTTACTCATAATATGACTGTTGTCATCCCTAGCTACCCTATCTCTTTTCCCGATACAGAATTCTAACATCCTCTTTCTATCTCCTCCCAACACAAACTATCACGTCTTCTTCCTAGCTCTCCTCAACACAGAGTTTTACATCCTACTCATAGCTCGTCCCGACACGAAGTTTCTACATCCTCCTCCTAACGTTTCCCGACACAAAGTGTTCCATCTTTTGCGTGTCTAAAACGCGCTCCTGCTCCTAGACCAAAATCTATTTCACGCCTCTTTTCTAGTTTTGTTCCCTGGTTTTACTATTCACGTGACATTTAATCTTCCTTATTGGTTATCTGGTTCCTCTGCGTTTTCTCTCCCATTGGTTCAATTTTAATACCCTTAGGCTCAGCTAGCGTTTCTACTGTTTCTCGTTATTCACGGCTGATTTAATTTTCTGTTCGCTTGAGTGACTAGGACATCCGTTTCTTTGTTTCGCACGCCGGAGAGCTCTTGGCGATTTCAATAGAACCTAACTGTTTCTCCAGCTAGTCTTTCCTGTATTTATTAAGTGTTTTGCCCTCTGGCATATTTTCTTGTGTCTGTTTCCTTTCACGTTCTTTTACTTTCTGATCTATTTATACGTGTCTCTATTTTATTTTATTTCATCCGTAATAATATTTTATTTCATCTCTACTTTATTTTATTTCATCCATAATAATGTTTATTCCCCCCTTTACTTAATCTTTAATATTCTCTTTTATCTCCTTCTTATTTTGTTTGATTCGCGCATTAATCTTAACTTTTCTTCTGGCTATGGTTATTATTGTACTCGCGGTGTACTCGCGGATCTTATCACTTCAATATCTAGAAGTAGTTGTAGAAGAAATTACAGCTAACGTTTTGGAAATGCGCCATGCTGTGTTCTAAATACTTTTCAACAGCATATTACACTTAACTCAAGCGGTTACGTCTGTGGCCCGCATTCGGGAGGTCCCGGAATCGATGCCCGGCGACCACCCGGGTTTTTCGTAGTTTCCCCGGATCGCCAGGCGGATGCTGGGGTGGTTCATCTTCTCCTACGACTCTCCTTCCTCTCATTTCCTGTACCCAGCATCTTCCTTGTCATCTATTTCAGGGTTGTGGGACCAGGCGACGCTGTTCGGCGGGTTGCTGCTGGGCGGTGGCTTGCGCTTTGTAAAGGTTTCTTCCTGACGTCGCTGCGGCACCGCTCAGTTAGATCTCTCCTCAGCGTGGCGCTCCGCTCCGGGGGACCCTGTAGGTTGATGGCTTGTGGGCAAGAACCGTGCGGCGTCGAATGTGTTCTATCTGGAAACATTAGGAACCCGTGCATACTTGCGCCCGTCGGCATCCGGATCTGGTCGCCCTTTGGCTCTCTTCTCTCCTCCCTCCCTTCAGGGGTCACGTTGGAAGCACAATGGGCCGACTGGCCTGCGTGCGATGCTCTGCCCCGGTTTCGGGGCCCCTCCGTGATACGTACCTTTATATTACACTTAAATTCATACTGTCATACTTGCTGCTGCGTCCACTAGCATAGTTACTGAAGTTCATCATAAGTAGCCGCCTATGTAATTGCCTGCATTAGCCAAGTCCAGATACAATTGGCATTAGGCTTGGAATTTTCCCCAATGCATTCTTTCCACCGAGCAGGATGGCCCAGGCTGTAACGTCTATGGGTTCGGGAGGTCCTGGGTTCAAACCCCCGGAATCGACCAATCCAACAGGCTTTTTCGCGGTATTCCTCGGTCGCTAAGCGAATATTGAGTTTGATAGTTTGATCCGCGATTTTCCTATCATCTCTTTCAACAGTAAACTTTCATTTCCTTCTTCTCCATTGAGCTGAGCACCCATCCTGGATATGCTATGATCTAGGGTTTGTTGTTTCTCGACAATCTACTGATCCAAGGCATTGGCTTATAAGTCCTTGGGGGTTTAAGTCCTACAAAGAGAAGGGTAATCAGTTAAAAAGAAGTATTCTTTCCAGCACGCTATGCAATACAAATACCTTGTTTGTAATTCACATAGAATCTTCCTCCAGAGGATTTCTAATGTAATGACTTCAAACTGTTCATTTCTTTCTCCTCTAGTTTAGCAAAAACTCGCTTCTTCTCAGTCCTAGTTTCGAATACGTTCACAACAATAAACGGACCTCTGCCTTCTGCAGGATGATTCGGGACTTCTGCAACAAACTTTGTGGAATGATAGGTCTCACAAACAGGATCATCTTTTGTCAGGACCCACATGATTGAGCAGTCAACCCGTGTCCTATGACGCTCCGTTCCAAGAGATGCGCACCCGTTTAACCACATAGGCACGCATTAGTTGCTCTTATCTTACCGTCCGAGTTGCCACCAAGTTTAAACGGAGCTGTGTACCTTGGGGTCCTTCAATCAGTACTACTGCTCATGAAGACCCTTGCTGCACGAAGAGATATGGTTCCAGCATGACGGGGCTCCACCACATTAGGAGAATATCTCAACAACACCTGCAGTGAGAAGTGGATAGGGAGAGGAGGAGCTGTTCTCCGTGGTGTAGTGGTTACCATGCTAGTCTCTAGTTCCCAAGGGCGTGGGTTCAAACCCGGCAGAGGGCGATGGATTTTTTTCGGCGTAAAAATCCTTAGTATGGCTTCCTTCGGAAGGGAAGTAAAGCCGGTGGTCCCGTGTCCTAGCTTTACGGCACGTAAAAGAACCTCAAGCCTGATAAAAGGGCATGGGCATCTGAGCAAAATTACCAGTATTTCACGCCCAATATAGAATGAGACGCTAAGGACCACAGCAGTTAAAGAGCGTCCATAAATAAAACTCACTTTAATTTTTACGCGAACGCTGCCTTTGACCGCATTCGTCAGAGACCGATCAAGTTGGAGAGTGTTTGCCAGTCAAAGGAATGACGGTGTGCCAATGTATTGTGTCCAAAGGTGGACACCTTAAAGGCCTCCTCTGAATTACATTTTATTTAATTTGCATTCTTCTTGTTGTTTTAGAAAAAATATCCTATTTGTAAGACACATTCCACAAAGTCCTGAAGAGGTCCTGGATCATCCTGTAAATGACTGAGTAGCATATTCACAAGTTCTTCCTATCGCGTTCACATTCATTTAAAACACAAAACTCTAGAACAATCCTTATTATGAGAAAATGTTCATCTGGTGCTTTACGAGGAACTTAATGCCTCCTCTTTCCTCAAAATGTTCATTTTTTCACTTCATATTCTTTCGAACGGTGCTTCAGAAACTCAATTTATTATAGTCTCAATTTCTGTTCACCATCAGCATCATCTTTAGCATCGAATACTTGGCCCACAGCGAGTAGGGAAAAAACGCTTTAACCAGATCCGAAAGTACCCTAGAAGCAGTTTTATTAATATAACCACCAAATTTTCTCTGAACCAGCTTTCAAAATTAGTATATTCCTATTACATAACCGTAGGTAAACATTTCAATTTTAGTAGTTTATCTGCAGCTTCATTAGATTTAATTACGATTTCAGCAGGAATTTCACCAGTATTTCAAAATGAATGAGCTTTGTTTATTAAATACAGAATCCCTAGACACCATTTCCTAGGAAAAATGAAACTCGTGAATCGAATTTCTAGTTCAGATCTTTTTACTTTGTCTACCACGTACATAGAAGGTAGAGAAGCCATTGCATTCAATTCGAAAATTCGATATCGAGATTTCAGGGGAAATACATGTTTTGAGGCCCCAGTGTGTGTGTGTGTGTGTGTGTGTTTGTGTGTGTGTCTATAAATAGCGTAACTCAAAAACGGAATGTCGAGTAAATGCTATACTTGGTACTTAGGTTCAGTAGCTTTCAAAGATGCGACACGAAGATTTTCAAGAAAATTCCCCACCCCAAACTACCAGGAACCAATTTTGGAACATTTTTCGAAACTTTATATTTTCTACTTATTTTAATTAAAATACCATATATTAGAGATATTTACGTGACAAATCAAATTTATATCTTGAATTTTCTGTGAATAGCCTGTGAAGTCCTCTTCATTTGGAAGGAGTTTTGTATAATATTTTATAACCGGTAAGGGTTAAGCAATAGACGAAAACGTACCTACGGCAAATTGTAGATCTCTCTAAAACACAAGTTATTTTAAATAAATATTTTTGTGGCACTAGCCATTTTCGAGATATCCATTTAGTGGTTAGAATTGTTCAATACTAGTCATTAAAGTCCTGTTGATTTTCAGTTGTTTCTCGTATGCCATGGAAAGTGTATGGAATTTTAAGGCGAACATCTATCGTCCAATTGTAATTTTTTTTACTATCGCTATTGCTTTTTGTATGTATAACGAAATGTGTAATGCAGCTATTTCCGGAAAGGTTTATCTCAATTAAAATGAAGTACATAGGAAAACAAACTTTCGTAAGAATAATTTGTATACCCATTTATAACAAAATAGATAACCATACATAATTGTATGCACCAAAAGAATTATGATTATGTCGTCGGAAAAATACAAATCCCGTCGTTTTCAGGGCACAATTATTAATATCCAACAAACCTAATCTCAAAAGCTAGTCTTGCTATAACAAAATAAAAAACAAAATTTTGTAGGAACTACGCTTTGAAAAAGACGCAGGTATACTGAGCTTGAACTCGCCATCTTTGTATTGCATCTACCAGTAATTATATGGCATAATAATTACATAATGGTTATATAACCAGCTCTAATTGATGCTTTCTGCTTTTAGCATGCAATAGGTAAATACCCTTCCCAGCAACAGTCATGACGGGTTTACATTAATGGAGCTTTTAAATGATGTGGCACATCAAACATGTGACGAAGTGAACAATCAAAACAATGCAGCAAAAGTTATTTTCATTGCTGTGTTCTTGTTATCTGTAAAGCGTTTATCAGTTGTTTGCCTCATCCAGAAACAGGACAGGAAGTTTCCTCACCATTGGATAAAAGTTTATTCTGTTGGGCACAGCACTAGAAGTGCAAATCGTTTACAATAATGGAGGCTTTTAGCTTCATTGTTCAGCATCATAAAGAGTTCAGTGGTGAATTTCATTCCATCCATTGGAAGAATCTTGGTTCCAAATACATCCAAATATTGTATATATTTTGTGAGTCGCTTTTACAAAACTAAAATTAACCCAACTCTCTCACATACACTTTTTTTCTAAAATGCTTTTTCTGGTTTCAGTGGATCTCAAAACAACTATTTCCGATGAAATGTCGGTATCAACATTTGTTATGAAATATAACACTTCTTCTTATCTATCTTAGATAGATGTTAGGGAAAGTAAAAGGATAAAAATAATTTATCAGTAAAAACATTGAAAAAGAAGAGGGTTTCCCAGAGATTCAGGATTCGCAAAAAAGAAAAAGAAGAAACAGTTTACCTTCTCTACCATATACTTATAGTAGGTAGAGGAAGTATTGTGTTCCACCTAAGAAATCCATAACGAAATTTCACTGGAAATATGTTTTGAAATCCCCTGAATAATAAAAAGAGGCATTTTTAGAAAAAGGCCCGTGTCATTACCACATGATTAAGGTATTTAAATCAGAAATATAAACTTTATCTTGAATTTTTTGCGAATAGTCTGTGAAGACCTCTTTATTTAGAATGAAGTTTGTATAATTTTATGGTACCATAAGAGTCAGGCAATAATTGGCACCCAAAAATGTAGATCTCGTTAAAACAAGCAATTTATTTCAAATACACTTTTTGAGCATTAATTATTTCTAAGATACTCGTTACTACTGGTTTGAAGTTTCGAATGCCTTACATTTTTGTTATGCAAAGGAACCATTCTTTGTCTCTCGTGATGCATTGAAAACATATGTAATTTCAAAGCCAGCATATAGGCTATAGCGACCCACTTTTTAAAGGGTAGATTATTTCTTCGGCCTGTTGTACCCCCTTTGAACCTTCAACAAAACATATAGTGTAACTATTTTTACAAACTTTTATCTTAAGATGAAGTACGAGGCGTATTTTTAATGTAAGTACCGATAATTGTTTTAAAAAAATCTGATGTGTTACACTCACATGACTTTCTCTACTCTTGTACAAACTATTTTTACAAACGCTTATTCTCCATCTACTGCATGTTAATCGAGATAAACATTTGCAGAGTCTATCTTATTGCTAATTTTCTTGTAGATGTAAGGAGATAATATATTTACAAGGGGAATATAGAAATACAGTAGCACATACATATCTCTTAATAGCTGGTTGCTAGGTGCAGCACCATTCTCTTTGCCACAGATTAATACTCTTTGCATATCCAAGACAAAAAAATGAATAACGAATTCCCATTTGAGAAAATAAGTATTGAAAAATTTATGGGAATAACAAGCAATATCTCAAAAATGGTTCACTCAACAATAAAAAAAATGTATATGACATAAATTGTGTATTTTAACGCGATCTACATTTTTTGTGTAGTAAACTTTTGTCTATCTCTTATGGTTTACCAGTTATGCAAAAGTCGTTCACAATGAAGAATACTTTTGGAGACATTCCCAGAAAATTCGAGATATACATTTCATTTCTAATGACAATATCTTAAACATATGATATTTTAATCAAAATCGTTAGAGCCATTTTTGAGAAAATTAAAATTTTCGAAAAATCTTCCATGTAAAGGGTAGTCTGGGGTGGGGGGATATTCTTGAAAACCTTCGTGTCGCATCTCTGGAAGATACTGAACCTAAATACCAAGTTTGGTGTTTATCCGACTGTTCGTTTCTGAGTTATGCTGTTCACAGACACACAGACACACGGACATGTTTCCAAAAATGCTTTTTTTGGATTCAGTGGGTCTCAAAACATGTATTTCCGGTGAAATCTCGGTATCGAATTTTTGGGTGGAATGCAATACTTCCTCTACTTACTATACGCAGTAGAGAAAGTAAAAATAACATTCTCCAAATTATTTGTCATTCATTACCTTACACTACTTCTTCACACCGTCACCGCCGTTATTCAGGCACTTGTAATGGGAAATCAGTTTTTATATACTTTCATCAAAGAATGATGCCGCTGTGATGAAAGCGAAGTCGGCCCCTCTTGTTTCACAACATCATCGTCGTGAAATGTTTTCTACCAAGAAATTTCTTCAGACTAAGAAACAGGTGAAAATTCCTTGGTGCCAAATCTGGACTGTTGTGAAACAAGAAGTGCAGACTTGGTTTTCTTCACAGGCGGCATCGTTGTTTGACGAAGCCATACAAAAACTGGTCTCCCGTTAAGAAGAAGTGCCAGAATAACGGCGGTCGCTATGTGGAGAAGTAGTGTAAGGTGTAAGGTGTTGAATGATAACAGAGCATTTGGAAAATAGTGTTATTTTTTAAAAAATTATCGGTGCATTAAAAACACGCCTTTAGATATAACACTAACTTTTTGTTAGACATTTGTAGAAGATATACAAAATAAACGATAGAAGGTGGAGAAAATAATGTGAATGTAAACGCAATATTTGTTGTATTAACCTTCTTCGTTACTAATAAATTCCAATAATAGATAAATGCAGTATTAGAAAAACAATTAAGTCAACTTAAAATGATACGATATTAAGAGGTTATGGTAATTTAAAGATATACAAGAGAAGAATGGAATTTAATTTTGGGCACTTCGACTACCCCATAGAATTAATTTCAGAGTGTGAGGATCTTAGCTACGATATTAAGTCAAATGTGCATTAAGTTTAGTTTGTTTTCTGTTTATGAAGTAATTGATTACTCTTTCTTTCGGTAAATAATTCTGCAGAAAACTCAACAAAACTAAACCGAGAACTCACTAATTTTCCAGTGTTTAACACTCAATCTTTCGATTATATTGTTAAACTGCATCACAGTGGCATACAGTTCCGTGAATTTATCGCTTTCGTGTGCACGTTTTGTAGACATTTTATAGTTTACTTATGAGCAGATAATTGCGCTTGGGTCCTCCAGATCGCGCTACACGCTTCACAAAGTTTCTGTTTTCCAGACTTGGCGCTAGAGATCGCTTCTAATAGGAGTTCGGCGTTAGAGGCATATTCAAATTACGTAAATACAAATACCTTCCACTCTCGAGTAAATAAACATAGGGAAAAGGATTTAATTGGGCTTTGAGATATTGGAAGTGTAATAATAATAATCATAATAATAATAATAATAATACATACACTGTATTGTTGTCCAGTATAATGTTCTTATATATCAGTTTTATACATGAGAACGTGCTCTTCTTCATTTGTTTCCTACTTTTTTACTTTCTCTACTACGTATAGTAAGTAGGGGAAGTATTGTATTCCACCAAAATTTCGATACCGAGATTTCACCAGAAATATATGTTTTGAGACCCCCTGAATCGAAAAAAAAAAACCGTTTTGGGAACATGTCCGTGTGTCTGTCTGTGTGTGTGTCTATCTATCTGTGAACAGCATAACTCAGAAACGAACAGTTGGATAAACTCCAAACTTGGTATTTAGTTTCAGTATCTTCCAGAGATGCGACACGAAGGTTTTCAAGAAAATCCCCCCACCCCAAATTACCCTTTACATGGAACATTTTTCTAAAATTTTAATTTTCTAAAAAATGGCTCTAACGATTTTGATTAAAATATCATATGTTTAAGATATTTTCATGACAAATGAAATGTAAATCTCGAATTTTCTGGCAATGTCTCCAAAAGTATTCTTCATTGTGAACGACTTTTGCATAACTGGTAAACCATAAGAGATAGACAAAATTTTACTACACAAAAATGCAGACCGCGTTAAAGTACACAATTTATATCATATACATTTTTTTTTTTGTTGAGTGAACCATTTTCGAGATATAGCTTGTTATTCTCTTAAATTTTCCAATACTTGTACTTTTTCTCAAATGGGAATTCGTTATTCATTTTTTTGTCCTGGTAATGCAAAGAGAATGGAATACTCCACATAGCAACCAGCTCTTAAAATATTTGACTATCGCTTAAAACCTACCAATTCCCCTTGCATCTACAAGAAAATTAGCAATAAGGTTAACATCTCGATATCTCGATTAACATGAAGCATATGGAGAATAAGCGTTTGTAAAAATAGTTTGTACAAGAGTAGGGAAAGTCATGTGAGTGTAACACATCAGATTTTTTTCTAACTACAAATAAATCGAAACTCAAGAGTAACAAGCAAGAACATCAGGTGCGATAATCAAACTTCAACAATTTTACAGTAACAGATGGCCGTGATTCGTTGAAACTGAAGTCACTCTTGGATTGGATTTTCAAAATGGAATGTCTGATACATAAACGTAATAATCTGTAATAATCTTATTAGATATTTTGATTTTTGCCGGTATATTTACGAATACGATGTCGCTTGTAAATTTACCTATAATGCCTTTTAACAAGAGTGTTTCACGAATGGTTTGTGAACTGGTTTTGTAAAATAAAGTAGGTAACCTATTTGAAATCCAACCGCTAAGAATCGAAACTAGTAGATACGGCGTAGCAAAAGTGGAATCTTCTGTAGTCCGCAATATGGTCGTAGCGATTGCGAGCTTTGAAGTGACAATCTATGGTTGCACACTCTTTTGAAAATTTAAGTTCAGTGCTTTCTGCCGCAAATTACTTGTCTCTAAAGTATATTATTCTAATATTTCAATGTTTTAATTAACATATTTATCGTTTCTTTCTGTATGAAAACACTGAGCCCAAAATAAATAAAATAGATAAGTTAGTCTGAGCTTAAAAAATTACTCTTTGGAATATAATACATCAGTATTGCTAGCCTTATTCATGAATCTTGGATTTCCCTGCACCATCGAGAACCTTGGCCTCCAAGCACTTCCATCTAAATGATGTAAAGGGCTAAGTGTTTTAAATAATACGTGCAGAAATACCCGGCGGCGCCCGGTGCTCTGGCGGTTTTGCTAAAACAAATTTTCCAAATATGTCTTTATTTAAACAGACGAATTAAAGCAATTGCAACATTGCTAGTATTCAGTTCTTTTATTTTGATCACCTTAACTTCGTTTTGCCAAATTTCCCATTACTAAGAGTCCTTCAAATTGCCTCCAATCTAAAATGATCAACCTATCTCCATTAGGGGTAGCTTTTTCGAATTGCAAACCCTAAAATAATTAAGAGCGCAACGTTTATCCTTTTATCGTTGATAAAACAAACCCATTCGTGTTGAATATTCTAAAAAGTTCCCTGCCGCCGAACATTTCCACCCCCTCTTCCTTTGGTGTATTTTTTGTGATACCACCCTATATTATTTTTACTCTTTACCTAAATAATATGTATGCCAGATTTGATAGAAATTGGTGCAGGGTGCAGCAGTCTAAATATATACACAGGGTAAATTGAAATTGAGTTTTATTTATGGACGCTCTTTAACTGATGTGGTCCTTAGCGTCCCATTCTATATTGGGCGTGAAAGTCCGATAATTTTGCTCAGAGGTCTCTTTATCAGGCTTGAGGTTCTTTTACGTGCCGTAAATCTACGACACGGGACCACCGGCATTACTTCCCTTCCGAAGGAAGCCATGTTAAGTATTTTTACGCTCGAAAAAATCCGTCGCTCTCCCCCGGGTTTGAACCTCAGGAACTAGAGGCTAGCATGGTAACCACTACACCACTAGGACGACTATACACAGGGTTTTTCATAAGTAACAAATAATGCAAATAAAACTAAAATTAATTCATTCTTTAAAAATGTTCGGACACGGCAAATTTAATATTTTGAAAGGAAAATTTTCCAAAAAAAATAATATGTTCAGCCATAATTGTACAATACGTGACGTCATCGAAAATATTTTAAATGGAAACACGTTATTTTTTCATTTATTTTTTCGTTTGTCTCAAACAAAAGGTTTGGTTGTTATAGGAACAGCTCAATTGTTGGCTTGCTCAACCATTTTCTCCACAGTTTATACAACCTTTACAACAAATGAAATTCCAATTATCTAATAAGGTGTTCGAATGTTCCCCATTTACAATCTAGCAGTGGCTAACCAGTGGCTGGGTTCTTGTTGAAAATTTACAATCACAACTGGTAGCATTTGTCTGTATTCTTTCCTGATCTTCATTTTTAATTCTTCCATATTAGTAGGCCTCGTAACCTCTACATTTCAAATATCCCCATAAAATGCAATTAAGCGCAGAGAGCAACTAAACCTTTTGTATAAGACAAATGACATTCTTCAGCAATTACGTAGGAATTAGGTGCAGAGCTCAAGACGGGAAGACATAGTTAAGCTGTAAGCTAAAGAAGCGAGTGACGCATTACAAACTCTGCGAATGACATCCCTTCAGCGTATAAGCATGTTTATAAAACAAATCCACGTATATGTGTGTGTCTGTACCTACATGTCTGCCTGTGAGAAGCATAGATCGAAATGTAAACTTCCTATTAAATCCATATTTTCAAATTTATTTTAAAACCCAGTTTTTTTTACTTCGTTAACTAAAAATAACTAAACATGGGGGGGGGCAACGCGTATATTAACAGTATACGTCAATGCCTTGCATTTACCATTTCTAAGATATATACCTATGTTAAAATTTATGAAAACTGATATACCTACTAAGATACATGATTTTGTTTCTCATTTGTTAAGTGCTACATCGACTAATTTTATAAATATTGATCGCTGTCCCACCCACAGCGTGTAACAAGTTGTGAAATACTGAACTTGGTGCCAGATTCGGTGTGGGGGCGGAAGGAGTAATCGCCAGTGTCAATTGACTTCTTTTATTCCACACTCATAGGTTATAAAAACGGTCATAGTAAGATTATAGGCACATTTGCAATACATTCTAGGTTAGAATTTAATGCGTAGGTAGAAACTTTTATAGCTTAATAAATAAATTAAAAATTCAATATAAGTAAATGACGTTATAAATGCAATTAAAACCTTTTAACCAATACATTGATTTCTAATATTTATTCTTTCGTGTAATGCTTTCTCCTTACTCCGTTCTTTAGTATAATGAACACAATAAGTAAATAATAATAGTATTATTATCATTATTATTATATAGTATATGCATATACAGTATTTGCAACCTTAACTAAATCCCTTTCCTGACTGCGTGTGTTCCCCTTCTTAGATGAATCATTCTGGATCTGCTCCTGATTGTGCCTGTATATGTTCATTAAAATACTATAAAATTAGATTGGCATTGCCGAATGCAGCAAGATACATACCCGAACGTGGCGTTACTACTGTTCTATTTGCACAGAGGTCAACGTAACAGCAATTAGTTCCACTGACCGCCGATATGCATATTGTCTGGGTCGGGCAGTACCACCTTATCAAGCATTGTTTTCACTTTTCAGATGAAGAGGCAGAACGCAGGCGCAGAAAAGGTTTGGATAACCTACATCAGAAGAGTGGGGAGTATGTTGGACTTTCTGACTATGGCATCGTGTGGAAACAGGAAACCTTGCAACAACCCGTCTACACTAGCTATGAAACAGGTAAATCTGCACGCCATTTCTACGAACTCATTACCTACTGTTGTAGTAATTTACGTTCACTCTTGTTTTTTACCTTGGCAATGGGCTGGAAAACAGTAGGAATACTCAGCCATTTTAGAAACAAGTCTAATAATAATAATGATGATTTCTGCGAGCCACTGTTTGGAGCTTGGCTGATAAATAGAGCATGTACGTACCCAGAACCAAATTTCGGGGAGGGGGGAGTCCCATAACTAGATCTAAACTTAACAGTACCGTACACAGTTACCATGTCCCTACTCTGTAGTATATAGACGTTATGTGGACAAGAAAATTGCTTGGAGACATTATATAGACAGGAAAAGCTCACCAGAATGAAGATATTCCACCTTACAGCGCAAAACACCGAGACTACTTCGAAAATAGGGACATATGGTCACCTTTATTGATACAGTATTAAGTTTCACTTTTCCTTCTAAATGTGCTACTAGCAGTACACCTAGTGTTATCTAACGAAAATTTCCAATATTGGTTTGATATGAATTTAAAAAAATAAAACAGAATTTCGGGGGGTACCTTTGAACCCTAAAACCCCCCTTTGTAAATACGGCCTGGAATAGAGAAATGCAGAGACAAGATTATTTATATCCTGTACGACTTGCTCGGTTAATGGACATAACACTTAAAAATTTCTACATACTGCAACCAAAATGCTTATCTGGTGTTAATATTGTTAATGGGGTACTCTAAAGTAAAAACAACTAGTATTTAACGTATTTGCGTAAGTTACAGTTTCATTGGCCGAACGAGATGGCTCCACGTAACGTATTAGGCTCGCATTCAGCTGGCACACTGGTCTTGGGATTTTGAGTGCTTTTCTCAAGTCGGTAGGCGAATGCTGGGATGCTTCCTCTTCTACCACGAATTTTCTCTCCATTTACTGCCGTAATCATTTCCTTTTATCTATTTAAACCTTCACCCTTCAGGATTCTAGGACCAGGCGACAGCAATCAGTGTGTTGCGGCGGGATTGTGGATTTTGCGCTGTGTAAAGATTTCTCCTGGGTTTGGATGCCGGCTACTGTCCCTTCCTGGGAGGGGGTCGTTTCCCGGACATAAAATACTTACAGCATATTAAGTCGCCATTGGGGTATGTCATCTCAATACAATTTGAGATCTCCTTGTGGTTTACCAGGATAAATGCGAATCAGTTGGGGAATTTAATGTCATACCGGCATGTTGCCATGGTTAGAGCAACCGGACGGAGACCGGAAGATCCGTGGCTCAAATCCCGGCTATGGCATTGAATTTTTCAGTCGTCTGATTCTACCTTTCCGAATATATTAATGTTCGCGGAATTAAGTTTTTCTCCGGCTTCCAGTGTATAGGTTGTACACGGAGGGGGACACCTTGCGCATTGCAACCTACATGGTTCCACTATGGCTATCATCCCCAAGAGGAAGGGATGAAGTGAAGGAACCACAGGAGGCTACAGGCCACAGCCAGATATGCCACAGAGACGCGCAGAAATCCTTAACAGATCCAGGTTCGAAGACCCGTCCCATTGCTAGAGCTGCATAGAGAGGGCGATGAACGACCCTTCAACCAAGCAGCCATTTAGTGTCCAGGGGAATACTATTTTCTTTGAGCAAGCATCCGCGCTATCTGTTCGGCACCGCCATACGCCACGAAATCTAGAGGCACACCTGAAAGATGAGAAGGAAACGAAATGAAAGTGAAATTATGGAAAGGAAATCGTAGATGAGAAATCACTCCAGCATTCGCCTATCAACCAAGGAAAAGCCCAAGGTCAGAGTGAGCGGTCAACGGGAATCGAATCCGGGACCTCCTGAATGAGAACCTTGCTAGTTGACACTCGGTCTCCAGTTATACAATTATATCATTCCAGGAGGCCCAGATAAGCCATATCCGCAATTCAGTATGTCCCGCAGACACAGAAACAAAAAGATTTTCCGCTTCCCAAAGGAGTATATTTTTCGGTAGAACCGGTTAATATTTTGTTGTTTGTTTTCCAAAAGTAGTTTAGATACTTCAGCAGGTCTGGTGGTAAACGATGCTGGCAACTAAATCCTGTGGTTCTACTTTCTAGGTTCCATTTTCAGCTGGAGTGGCGGATTTTAATTATATGTTTATTTGTGTTTAACTCGTACTACTCGTATACCTCTGATAAGGGCTAAAACGTTTCCATTCTGATTGTGAGAGGATTTTTCAACACACGAACGAAAAGGGACACTTTCGACCAGTTGCATTCATCAAAATAGTTTCAAGAGTAAATACTAAGGATGAGTGGAATATTTACATTCAGGAATTAGGAAATTATAAGGGATGCGTCTGTTGAAAATATATTTTTGTTGGAAGAAAGCAGAGGAATAAAGGAGTTTTATTATAAACTATTAAAACAGTTAATATGAATAATATTTTATATTATTTGTTTGTGGTTCGTTTCTGTTTACGATGTCGTTGTAGGAGATATTATATCAGTGACTCATAACTGCGATATATTCAAAATTACAGCTTCCATTTCGTGAGAATCAAAGGCTTAATTGCAACTCCGTGAAGTTAATTCTGTAAATCGTTATCGTTGTTGTCTTACTGTCGTATATGCAACTGTAGCAGGGTAAAGAAGGAAAAACTACATATTTTGGATAGGTGCGTTTTCGCTGAAATCACCGCCTTGTAGTTATAAAGATGCCAAAATTTAACTGAGGGAAATGCTTTCTTTGTATTTTTATTATTCCATTTATATACAGTTATAGTGCAGTAATCAGAATATTCGTAAGTTTTCAAGCTATTGTTCGTACTTATGTTAGTTGTCTTCAGCATCTCCACACATTTAAAACATGAGGAGAATCCTCAGATCTGTTTGTCTTATGAAGCAACCAAAAACGAGCTCCTGCTATTTTAAACATATCAGGTGGCCTCCACAAGTCGTCCTTAGTTGAAGATAGTTTATACCGCATGACGCGGATGCCAAAAGGTTTACCTAAGCAGAACTGCAAAGAGGACTCTATATCTTCATCGTTAAATGAAAGACCAATGCTTGAAAACGAACCCTTTAACTGCTTATACTGAACCCAGAGTTCATTCGGTAGAGAAACTGCCTGATATATGAGGTGTTTCGGATTGATTCCCGCTGGGCTCCTGAAAGTTGTCTTTAAAAAGAAAACATTTCAAGTATGCCCAGTGTCTGGTGTTTGAATGTGAGAGTACCTATGTGTGTGTGTGTGGGGAGGGGGTTTATCCGTTATTTAATAAGCAATTCGTTCATTAATAAGAATTCAGGATTGTCAGTGACGTAAACCCGAGCGCACGTGTTAAGTTATTTAGTTTAATCTACAATCAGTACAACTATATGGCAACAATTTGTACCGCGAAGTTTACAAGATTAAAAACAAATTCTATTTTTATTATATATAACCTTAAAAGTGCGTTAGAATTAAACTATTTTCTATCAGTGCATTATTCATATTAAGCATGTGCAAAAATATGGTGGACGAATTGATGTAAGGGCCTCTCCTGCCCACTTTCTACCTGGAATGATCCATCATTTCTTAATATTATTTCTGTACGTCAAAAAAAAAGTGCGCATAAGGCAGATGCCGCATCTGAAAATATTCAGAACACAGTCTTTGAACCTCAACTGCATTTTGGTGCGCCTCCGCACGGATCGTAACCAAATCCGTGTGTTCGTTATTGGTGAGCGTAACCTTTTTGTCTGAATGGCCTGGCTCGAGCTGCATGCAATCGACCACGTGACACGTATCAATACGAAACTACCACGCAAACACCTGCAGACAGCAGCACTGCCTCATGACCTTTCGATTTGTACCTGCACTGCGCCTTTGAACAGTAGTGATGCGGCAACTTCTTTAGCATCTATGTATGCCGTAAACATAAAACTGCAAAGGACGGCTTGGTATATTATCGCAATACTTAAAACACTGAAAGTGCCTCGGCAGCAAATAAAGTGATGTAAATGAATTGTTATAATTCTAGAAGTTCTAAGTGTATGTGTTGATACAACTTCCTAGTTATATGGGGCAGTGGTTTTTGGGGAAAACATCAACTTTTTATTCCATTTTAGCCCCCTAAAATTAGAAATTATAAAAAGAATTATACAAATACTGTTGTATCATCTACTAATTGTTAATTTCATTAGTTATTAAAGATTTTACACAGTACATTGTTATTTCTTACATATTTTATAAAACAATGCCTAGAGTACACTCAGTAGTTGGACTTTGGCAAACACCTATCTCTTTTTGGTGTTTATTTTAAACAAGCCATACTTTTGAATTAAATTATTACTAATTATTTGTGAACTCTCAAAGTACTTCTATTTAATTATAACAATGTGTAATTGTTCATTTGGTGAAAGCTATATTGTACTATATTGATAAAAATCTCGAGAAAACCTATTTTGCTGCAGCTAAGCTGGTAAACTGTCAAATTTTACTTCTCTGGCCAAATTCGTTGAAAGTATGAAAAACTTACCATTTTGTAATTAAATTTTAATTTTGTTATTTTCTCCCTTTTATCCCAAGACCCTCGATTCCTTTTACTATCTATAATTCTTTCCTCTCTCCCAGGCTTCTAATTTCAAATCGCCGCCACAGTAATAAGATATTGTATTTCATTATTTATAATCAGGTAGATTTTAAAATAATTACATTTGGTTGAGGGTTAAGCCTCACAACTACTGTTTTGAGTTAGTACGATAACATTTATGTCTTCGTCAAAACTTCCTGGATTCGTATTTTTAATGCAACAGAATTTTACGAGCATTTAAAGCCAAAATAGGGATAGAGATTATATGAAGTGCAATACTACATTTTTCTAATAGCTTGAGGTTCAAGACAGAAGGGTAGCAATCACAATGGTGCGAATTTAAACACTAAATCACGTGCGAAAAAGGTCACTTGTTAATCTTGTCATAGGTTTATTTTGCTTTCTATTGCAAAATTTGGGGGGAAAGCTCTCCATCATGTCTCCGGAATTCATAAATCAAAGATAACAATCTGCAAAATATTATTTTTTGCTTCGAAATGATTGATGGAATCAGTTTATAGTGTCATATTTGAAAAATCAACAATAAAACCAAATTAATTTTATTAATGTTATTATTTCCTCTACCACGTACATAGTCGGTAGAGAAGGTATCGCATTCCATCCAAAAATTCGATACAAGATTTTACCGGAAATACAAGTTTGAGGTCCCCTAAATTAAAAAAACTAAAATATCCGTGTGTGTGTGAATAGCATGACTCAAAAACGAAAAGTCGTATAAATACCACAGTGGTATTTAAGTTCAGTAGTTTCCAAAAGTACGACACAAAGATTTTCAAAAAACTCCCCCAGCCCAAACTACTCTTTATATGGAACATTTTTTTAAAGTTTTGATTTTCAAACAAAAATGGTTCTAACGATTTTGATTAAAATATTATGCATTAAAGATATTTACATGATAAATAAAATGTATATCCTGAATTTTCTGGAAACAGTTTTGAAGTATTCTTCATTCGGAAGGAATTTTGTATAGTTTTGTATAATTGGTAAACGTTAAGCGATAGACGAAAGCTACTACACAGAAAATGTAGATATTTTTAAAACACGGAATTTATTTGAAATAACGTTTTGCGACATCAGCCATTTCCGAGACATCCGTCATTAATGGTTCGAACTGTTCAATACTTAGCCATTTCTTTCAAGTCCTGTCGATTTTCAATTGTTCCTCACGATGTCCTCCTCCATAGTGTAGTGGTTACCATGCTTGCTTCTAGTTCCCGAGGCCCCGGGGCGGGTTCAAGCCCGACAGAGGGAAATGGACTTTTTTTTCGCGCGTAAAAATCCTTAGTGTGGCTTCCTTCGGAAGAGAAGTAAAGCCGGTGGTCCCGTGTCGTAGATTTACGACACGCAAAAGAACCCCAAGACTGAAAAAGAGGCCTCTGAGCAAAATTACCAGTCTTTCACAGCCAATATAGAATGGGACGCTAAGGGCCACAGCAGTTAAAGAACATCCATAAATAAAACTCAATTTAATTTAGATCCTCACGATATCGTGGAGAGAATGTGGAATTTTAAGGGCAGCATATAGCGTTCAATTGTAAAACATTTAACTGTCGTTATTCCCTTTTTATCTGTAATGAAATTTATAATACAGCTATTTCTGGAAAGGTTTGTCTCGATTAAAACGAAGTATATAGGAAAATAAATTTTCGTAAGAATAGCTTGTATACCCATTAATAAGCGATAGAGGGTAGAGAAAGTTATGTGAATTTAACACATCATATTTGTTTAAAGTATTTTATTCGTTTTTAAACATTAGTGTCTACAGTCATAATGAACAAAATGAGTAAAATGATCCACAAATGAGCTCAATGAGCTGAGAATTTTGCCTTATGAGGACTAGGAAACGCTCTGGAAAAAAAAAACTTATTGGGGTAATTCGCTGCAGGAAAAATTCGAACTCGGACCTTCCGAGCTAGAAAGCCAAAGCCAACCTCTTACCATGGAGGTAGATAATATTATTTCAACTATGTTTTCGCTGGATTATATTGTTAACTAATATTATTATTAGAAATTAATGATTGATTTATTATTAATTAATTTATTTATACCTTTAGGAATTTTGTTCCAGGAAACTGTGAAGGATCACTATTCGGGCGCATGGCACATCGAGATTCCACCTACAGTTCCATGTCGGAAAGCACGGACAAACAGTCAGTGTCAAAAATGGTAAGGGCATCTCAAGAATGGTAGTTAAAACACTGAATTGTTTTCAGTCTCAAAAGTTGCCTACTTTACATGAACAAGTGCTGCGTTTTGTTTAGTTTCTTAAGAATATAAGTCTGTAATACCTGCACTCAATACAGAAATACCGTTTTATTGTACAGTGCTATTAAAATAGGAAGAGCATATTTCACATTTTTATTTCAAACAAATCGTGAAAGTCAGAAACACATTCCACATATCAGTGGATAGACGGAGGTTCAAAGTTATTAAACGTGGGCTTGGGACTTCCATTCACTGGCATAAAACAGTATTGGTTGTTTATAGAAACTTCGTGAGGAAAGGTAAAATGATTGTGTGTACTGCAGTTTGTTGTGACTTGATTTTTCAAGTGCAACGAGTCACTTCTGTAGTAGATTCAACAAACAACCGCCTCATCGTAAGCAAATTTATATGTGGTATAAAAAGTTTAATTAGGAACCAATTGATTGGCTTATGGTAGAAATGGACGATGTTTCGATGTTTCTGTACGAAACTTAGTGTTACTGTTAAATGCTTACAGTCTCAAAGATCATGCAATTAAAACTTTAAATTTTCTTCTTAACAGAGACATATAGAATGTGTTTCTGTCTTTCACAGTTTCTTTTATATAAAAAGTTAAAATCCGCCCTTTCTTTTTGAATAAAATGCATTATTTCTGTTATTTTAGCAATTAATATTACTATACATCATCCTTAATGTCTTAAATAGTAAACATAAAAAATGAAAGTTAGTTCGTGACTGATCTACAAGCCTGCTTTTCATATTCTGCTTCTGTTTTACTTAATGCTCAGTAACAAGGAAAACTCCGCTAGTTCGAATTGAAATTTCGTTTGGGCTACAAGGATAGCTGGCTGAGGTGGTCTACTTTTCAAAATTGAAACGGTTTTGGCTCAAAGTTATATTTAGTCGTTTTTAGTGATGAAGTTCCGATTTGTTGGCTTGGAGTTAGGCGCGTTGAGCCACCTGCCAAGCGGTCTCTCTGATCTCGCTGGCTCTCCTAGTTTTACGTTCCTTCTCTCCATACAAAGGTCCATCGCTCATACTTTGGGGCTCGAAATCGACTTACCGTTGCAATTTACCCGGCCAGCTAATCCTGCAACTGAACGAAAGCCTAGTTTCGAACAAGTGGTTAGAAATAACTAGGGTCCAGATGTTGATGACCGCAAAACGCGTAACAAGTTATGCTTAAAATAGCTTTATAACTGAAAGGGGTATATTGGTAGATTGTGCCAGTAGGAATTGTTTAGCCAGAATGGCATTGCAGAAAATTCTTCAGCTTTATGGCAGTTTATAAAGAGGGGTGCTTACTGGAACCATAAGATCACACAGTTCTTTGAAAAAAATCGGATGACTTGCTGTGACTATATATAGTTAGTTAATCATAGATTGAAGCTATTTCTTTTTTGGCAACATTCTTGACAGCATGAAGATGTTTGTCGCGTATTGTGACATAAACACCGGTTAACTCGTAACAAACGTTATTTATTACGCGAAATACACTATAAGCCTCGCTTTGTAGCTCTGACATACAAATCGCTCGTGACCCGCTCGTAACTGACTTACGTTTATGTTTTTGTAGTCTCCTTTAGCTACAGAACGCAGATAGCGAACTTTCTCGAAGAGTTGCCAGACAAAACATCTTCCAGTGCTTGGCCGACTGTACCATTCCGGCTTTCTCGAATCTCCCGCTTTCAAGGCCTTCATCGATGGCTTGGTGAATCTATCACGCGAGTTTAGCCACAATATTATCATTTTGGGTGACTTAATTAAATCCGAAGTGAATTAGTAACCTAGAGGATACGCCACGGGGGTCCAGGCAAAGAGGGAGGACTGATTCCACTACCTGTTGCAGAAACGATGGACGCTGATAAAGTCCGGCTTCATTTGCACAATGCAGCCCTTTATATCCCGGTCTGAGGCTACCAAGACAACTGGCCTATTAAGCAAAATAATAAATTAAATTAAACAGATAAAACAATCCCCCAAAATACGCTTTATATGGAGAAGTCTTCGTTTATATACTTTTTCTCATAATTCCTATAATGATTTTGTTTTAAATATCATAACCAATTAAAACAAGAGGAAAAGACAAAAGAATGCGGTACTATTAGTGCTAACTAGTGCAACTTGATTCATGGTTAACCATGAAGAAGCGAGTTGGTGAAAGGAGGGCTGTCAGATAACGAGCTCATCCTCTTTCTACCCTGACTGAATGTTAACAATGTTACAATTTCCAAAAAAATTTAATGTCCATCTCTATATACCTAGCGCGTCTTTTTTTTTTTTTAAATCGTGATTTTTTCGCTCCCTAGAGGATCAAAATGCTATTTCCATGACTTGTCGGAAACTCGCTTTCTTTTTACTTTCTCTACTACGTATAGTAAGTAGGGGAAGTATTGCATTCCACCCAAACATTCGATACCGAGATTTCACCGGAAATACATGTTTTGAGACCCCTGAATCCAAAAAAAGCATTTATGGAAACATGTCGTTTGTGAACAGCATAACTCAGAAACGAACAGTCGGATAAACACCAAACTTGGTATTTAGGTTCAGTATCTTCCAGAGATGCGACACGAAGGTTTTCAAGAAAATCCCCTCACCCCAGACTACCCTTTACATGGAACAGTTTGCGAAAATTTTAATTTTCTCAAAAATGGCTCTAACGATTCTGATTAAAATATCATATGTTTAAGATATTGTCATGAGAAATGAAATGTATATCTCAAATTTTCTGGGAATGTCTCCAAAAGTATTCTTCATTGTGAACGACTTTTCCATAACTGGTAAACCATAAGAGATAGACAAAATTTTACTACACAAAAAATGTAGATCGCGTTAAAATACACAATTTATGCCATATACATTTGTTTTGTTGAGTGAACCGTTTTCGAGATATTGCTTGTTATTCCCTTAAATTTTCCAATACTTATACTTTTTCTCAAAATCGTTATTCATTTCTTTTATGTCCTGGACATGCAAAGAGAATGGAATGCGCCACATAGCAACCAGCGTTAAAATATTTGACTATCGCTTAAAACCTACCATATTCCCCTTGCATCTACAAGAAAATTACCGATAAGATTGACATCTCGATATCTCGATTAACATGAAGGATATGGAGAATAAGCGTTTGTAAAAATAGTTTGTACAAGAGTAGAGAAAGTCATGTGAGTGTAACACATCATATTTTTTATGTTATTTAATGCTTTTATTTAATTAATTTAATTTTTATAATGTATTTATTATCTATTATTTTATAAATTCATGCAAGGAAGGACACGGCACTGTCAAAAAGGGAAAATGGTATTAATATGCTAGTTTGATCTTATAGTCTGAATATCCAAGGCTTGAATGGCTCTGTTTTGTGTTGCTGAATCATCTTCCATCTCTCAGCGCGTAAAAATTGCCGTAGATGAGGCAGCATACAATCAGCTGGATCGTCCAACTTTGTAGTCAAGTAAAAGTGCCCATTATCAGCCAGAGTAGGGAATTATACAATGGAGGGCTCACTTTAGGAAGGTTCAAATGTAAAATCAGAGTGTTGAGGATTCCATCCGGTAGGTATCCAGTACGACAATGTCCTAAAACCCAAGTCCAGACCACTGTTTTACCGGAACATTCCATCAGTCGCTGTGAAAGTGAATCTGCGGCGTTACAAAGTGGGCAGTTGTGGGAAATAGCCATCTGGTGGCGATAGAGTTTGTCTGCCGTTGGAAGGATTTCATTTACAATCTCATACGTTCCTGCCATCCATTCGGAGTTAAACTGTGGAAGGCTAAAACATTTCCAAATGCGCTTCCAGGGCAGTTGTGGGTATTTCAACTGTACATGAGGGATAATAGGAGCATGCTTGTACCAGAGCTCTGCAAACCGCTGGACAGCCTAGTGCGACATCCCATGAAGGAAGCTTGTGCCACTCGTTTGCAGAGCTCTGAACTATACTGTTTATCAGTGAATTGTAAGAACACTTAGAAACTTTCTGGGTAGCGTTTGTAGTACCTAAGATTATATCTTGTATTGCAGAGCATAGTGACAGAAGATGGAAGCTGTATTAGCGAACCTGACTCCCCAAGTGTTGGTCCTGCTGTACTCAACATGACGCTTCGGTACCTCCCCACTGACAATAATGGCTCTGGTACTGGTCGACTTCTCATTCACATCAAGGTAACTTTTTTTTTTTGGTGGCTTTGAAGAGTAAAACACGAAACATCTAAAGATGTAAGCAGTCTAATTCAAGTGAAACTAAGATGGTGTCCTTAGGTTTACATAATCAGTGAAACTATGAAACTAATTCCAAAGAGTTACATAATAAATAATCGTGAATTATGGTGTTAAAAATAGATCAAGAAATGTTTAGCTGATATTCCTAATTATTACTAATAGGCTATTCAAAATGAATGGTGCAAAACAAAAACATACATGTAACTGTTGTAATGAATTTATTTCACAAATAAGATACGAGAGCTATCCCAGAAGTACCCGACCTAACAAAGAAAGCACAAAAGTTTGGGAAAAGCATATTTATTTCTCTACATACTCTCCTTTCAGCTCGATGCACTTTTCCCAGTGATGTTCAATAGCTTTGATACCCTGTTTATAGTGAGAATCGTCGACTTCTGCAAAATAGCCATCAACTGCAAACTCCACCTCTTCATTGGTGGCAGATCGTTTACCACCAAGCCATTTCTTCAACTTTAGAAACAGAAAATAATCAGAGGGGGCTAAGTCTGGTGAATAGGGTGCATGAGGAAGCAATTCGAACTTTAACTCGTTGATTTTGGGCATGGCGATAATGGACGTGTGAATTATCTGGTGCATTATCTTGATTAAACAGAACTTTCTTTTTCGCTAAATGCGGCCGTTTTTGCTTAATTTCATCATTCAAACGCTGCAATAGGTTTGCATAATACTCGACATTGATTCATTTTCCTTTTTGAAGATAACCAATGAAGATTATCCCACGCGCATCCCAAAAATCTGACGCCATGACCTTGCCGGCAGTTGGAACTGTCTTTGCCTTCTTTGGAGCCGATTCTCCCCTTTCAATCCACTGTTTTGACTGTTCCTTCGTCTCAGATGTGAACTGATGGTCCCATATTTCATCCTTGGTTATGAATCGACGCAAGAACTCGGCTTTATTGCAGCGAAAGATCGCCAAACACTCGACTGAAACATCCTCACGATGCTGCTTTTCTTCCATTGTGAGTAAACGCGGCACCCGTCTTGCGCACAGTTTTCTCGTGTCTAAATTTTCAGTTAGTATGCGATGTACAGCGCTTTTTGAAATGCCTACGATCTCTGCTAGCTCGCGCACTTTCAGTCGACGGTCATTCAATACCATTTTGTGGATTTTCTTCACAATATCTGGCGTGGTCACCTCATTTGGTCGACCACTGCGATGTTCATCTTGGCAGATCGTACGGCCTCGCTTAAACTCTGCCATCCAATATTTTAATGTTGTAAACGAAGGAGCAGACTCCCCCAGAGTAGAATCTAGCTCAGCTTTAATATTATTGGACTAAGATCTTTCAAATGAAAGTATTGTATCACATAAAGATGGCCAGTTTTATCCATGTTTACAAATTCGCTGAGAGAGTTCACTATTAATGGCTGCCAAACAATTACTAAATAACGCAGCTTTGTCAAACTTCAAACTTAAGGTTTATAAGAGTGGTACTTTCTACCAGAGTCATTTGTTTGAAACTACCGCTATATAACGTCAAGTCGGGTACTTCTGGGACTGCCCTCGTATAGCATGAAAGGTTTACTTTCCAAGTTCCTGCGGACAATCACATATTATGTTCACAGTGAGCGCAAATTCAACAGGCAAACTTCTTTAATTTCCATAAATCCTGCGGAAGTGAGAATACGAATATCTCGTCCTTCACATACCCCTTAGGAAAAGAATACAAGATGGGGTGGCATGGACGAGACATTCGTGTGGCCAGACCAGCCCTCGGAAGATGTTGGTTGTTTATATCAATGTGGCTGGTAAAAGGGTAAAGGTGACCCACAGGCCCTCGCAACCGAGGCAGAACACCGCAAGTAGGCCGCAATTGTCCCTTTTGATTCTAGCGTGATTCCTGCGGGGAAGCGAATATATAAAATACATTCGCTGTAAATATATAATAAATATATATACATATATAAATAATATATTTCTGTAAAAAGAAACATATGGAACATTTCTTTTTACAATCGTTATCTCTAAATATTTTGTTATTTTACAGGATGTTAGAAGTTTGCCGCCCCGGGACTATGCTGGAGGCCTAGAGCCCTACCTCCTACTGCAAGTGATACGTACCACATGGCCCCTGCACCGCCGCGCTGGACCCCCTCTGCACCAATTACGTACCAGGACATTAAGACACTCTTTCAATCCACATTTTGATCAGGCCTTCATGCTAGAGGCAAGGAAATCAGAAATTAAGGTAAGTTATTGTAATAGACCATAGTGAGGTCATTAATCATATATCAGAAAATATAATACGAAATCTAAGAACTTTAAATTAATTTTCAACACACTACTTGTTTAATACCCAATTTCCAAATGATACAATTAGAACATGAACAGGATATTATGTGGGCAGTTTAAGGGGACATAGGTGAAATGTCTGTTTTAAAAAGTTCTGGAACTCTTTTTTTTTCTCAAATTTGTAATATAGACTGATAAAATTGAGGTATTTAGAACAAGTTTTAAAATGAAATATAAGGACCACAACTATACTGGCAAATTAAAACCTTTTACACAGTGCAATTGCTTTATTCTAATATTATGAAGCTGATATTAAGAAAACAAAATGTTACCTATACACGTTTGTTTTGCTTTTGATGTTTAAAAATACCTTAAACATATTAATTTTGCTCTCTGTTTCAAATTAAGTTTTGTTTGTTCCACAAAATAATTATTTGATTGACTGTTAATTAATTCCAGTAGAAACTCGAAATAAAGCCTAATAACCTGTGGAAAATGCTAAATGCAAAAAATAGCTTAATGAAAGCTATAACGTTTAATGAAAGTTAAAGCGCCCTCAAGAGGGATTAAAACTTCACATATTTGAAACTCCTCCATGTGAAAAAGCAACAAAAACTATATTACTACTACTGAGAAGTATTATAGTCCTTTAGGCACTAATTCCAGCTAGCCTGCAATTCTCAGTGGATACCCAATTCAAGCCAAAACCGCAATTGTAGAAATATCAATGTAAAAGAAAAGATACCTCAAGAACAGAATTTAACCTCATAAACCTGCCCTTATTGGAAATGAAAAATAATTATCATACCGAAAAAGGAATGCCTTCTATCATCCGATTACATACTTTTAAAATTTACTTTTTTCCAAATTAAAAGCTTTCCATCAATTTTCATCAGAAAATGTCCTTGATCTGAACTGCTTTATAACGTCAATACCCTCAAAAAGATATGCATTATAGAATCAAATTGTCACTTTCCTGTTTTATTTAAAATAAAAGCATACTACAACAAACTTCTAGCTTTACGTTTTATACAATAGGTGTTTAGAATTGTATAGTTCATTTTGTACACATAAATTGTGTAAGCGTTTCTGTAATAAATCTCAGTATTTTCTATTTCATTTCAAAACATACATTTGCAATACGTATTAGTTTATTTATAAATTTTGCTTCCTCCAACGGGAGGCGGTGTATACCAAGAATACCAAAATACAAAAGAAGAAGCGAGTTGTCAAATGGAAATATAAACAAATCCCCCTGCCAAAACTAACTGAAAACCTTAGTCCATATTCAAAATAATAGGGATTAAAATGAAAGTCAGTAAACAAGTTAATCTTGGAGTCAGCTGAACGTTGGCTTGTGTACCCAAAATTGCGGGCTAAGTCCCGGCCAAGGACACAATGGCTTTAAGCGCGTTTAAATGCGGCAGTCTATATTTGATTTAGCTTGCATGTAAAAGACCCCTTCAAAGAAAGAAAGAAGAAAAGTCGGCACGTTGTGGGCACTGAACGACCTGCAGTTTCTAGAGCCGTTAAGCTTAAGTTATCATGTTTGATAAATAACTGTAGATAAAAACTGGAAATAGTGATTAAAACGTGGTCCTTATATTTTCATATGAATTTAATGAACAACTAATACTTATAGGAGTTTTAATATTAAATTTAATTACTGGGAAAAAATAAAAAAAAATGTCTTAATAATAAATACATATGGACGTGTATTCCAATTAATACTCTAAATAAAAATAAAAATTGATTACTTGGATAATATTGTAAATGTGCATGGATGTTTGCAAAACTACATTCCTCTGTTTTGAGTTAAGTGCTACAAAAATTAATTCTTTGAGAAGTGGCCCTTTTATTACCTAGAGAGTTTCTTAGTAAATAAAGTATTTAAATGGAATTTCCTACAAAAAAACTGCATTAAAGCATTGTAAATTGTGCCTCTGGCTCCCGTATCAGCCCAAAAACTTGGAATGAAGTTATATAGTATTTCTTAAAACAGTATAGGGTAATCGGTTAAATAAATTATATTTTTACTTTCTCTACCACGTACCTAGTAGAGAGAAGGTATTGCATTCCACTCTTAAAATGTGATATCGAGATTTCTCCGGAAATATATGTTTTGAGGCACGCCGAATGAAAAAGCACTTTTAGAAAAAAAGTCCCTGTGTATGTGACACGGTGTGCGCGTGCGCGTGCGTGCGAAAAGTCGGGTAAACCCCACACTTGGCATTTAGGTTCAGTAGGTATCTTCCAACGATGCGACTTGAAGATTTTCAATAAAATCCCTCACCCCAAACTGCCTTTTACCTGGAAAATCTTTCGAAATTTTTCATTTTCTAAAAAAATTGGCTCTTACGATTTTGATTAAAATGCCATATATTAAATATATTTATGTGAAAAATGAAACGTACATCTCGAATTTTCTGGGAATGGCCTTTGAAGTCCTCTTCATTCGGAAGGACATTTGTATAATCTTGTATAACTGGTAAACGTTAAGCGATATACGAAAACGTACTACACAAAAAATTATATCTCTTTAAACCACACAATTTATTTCAAGTAACTCTTTTGTGGCATCAAGCATTTCCGAGATATCCTTATTAATGCTTCGATTTGTTCAATACTTGATCACTCTATAAGTCCCGTCGATTTTCATTTTTTTCTCGCGATTGCATGGGAACGATGGAATTTTAAGGCAGCGTATAGCGTCCAGTTCTTAAACATTTGTCTATGGCCATTCCCTTTGTATTTATACGAAGTGTGTAATGTAGCTATTTCTGCAATGGTTTATTGGGATTAAAATTAAGGAGATAGAAAAATAAGATTTAATAAGAATAGCCTGTATACACATTAACAAGCAAAGAGAGCAGAGAAAGTCATACTAATGTATCACATCATATTTTTCTTTTTGCATGTCTGTCGTTTGGTCAATTATTTCATTGTTGTTACAAGAACACTAATCCATTTAAGCTTTTAATAAATATTAATGGTAATTCCAACTTCGCGAGAAAATTCATGTTATATTTAATCATAATTTTTAATTGTAGTATTTATTCAGTGCATATCTTGCTTTATACTCCACCGAAGAACTACAATTTTTAGAAAGGATGAGACAAAAGTAACATAAGGTGAAAATTGCAGGAATGGTGTCTGAAGGTAACAGCGTATGACCAGGATAAATACACTTCGGGTACAGAACTGTGTGAGCTCAAGGTACCTCTGAGGGACATAAAGAATCTCACCACCTCAACAGAGCCAGTGCAAATAAGCTGCAACTTCACACAAACCAACAGGGTAAGCAATATTTGGAATGGATATTTCTTGCGCATGCATTTTAAAGAAACAGGAGGATCCAGACTTTAGCCGTCCCCTTCAATCCTAGTAAATATGAAGCCATTGAGTTACTCGATAAAATCAAACTTAACACTTGTCATATTCACTGGAACACGCTTGCGATCTCTTACTTCTTCTTCCCTTCGAATTAAACTTCATAATGTACATCCTTCAAGAATTAGAATTCATAGCGCCATCTTTCTGCCTGGTTCCCCAACATTAGAAGTTATTGATATCAAATTTCACTCTCCTGATGGCAACGATCTGGTCCCCTCATCAGTGGCTATAAACCTCCCAATTAAACCTCAACACACATTTTTTTTTCATTGCTTTTTCCAGATCGTGGCCGCACTCTTCTATTAGGCGATCTGAACAGTAAGCAGACCTCCTGGGGATGTAGAACTACTAACCCCAATGGCCGTCATCTCCAACAGTTTCTCAGCAGCTCTCTGTGCAATATTCTGGCTCCTTCTGATCTCACTTATTATTCTAGCAATCCCAGGGTATCTCCGCATATTCTTGGCATTGGCATTTCTAGAAACCTGGATTTGCCACTTTATATGAACACTCTGGCCGAGCTGGATTCTGACTACTGACCAGTCTTGGTACTTTCTCCCTTGCTCTAGACTTCTCCTCCACCACCGCGGCTCATTAATGGCTACGTGCACTGCGATGCTTTTCAAGAACGGTTGGATGCGGCTCTGACGACCTCCTATCACATTGTCACTTCGGAAGATATTGATGCAACGGTTCACCATTTTACAGTACCATTTGTTCCTGTATACGCTATTCCAGGGTTTCTTCTCAACGTTCATTTCCCTCCCAATTACCCCCCCCCCTTTCTTATTACCCTCATTCAAATGAAGAATCATATTCGAGTCACTGGCAACGGGAACGGCAACCCTGGCTCCGCCGACGATTAAATGGGCTTATACGTCGTGTGAAGTTGAAACTCGAACGCCAGCGTTTCCAAACCTTTCAACGCCACCTAGCCACTCTTTCTCCAGATGACTACATGTTATGGCAAACGACTAGACGCATTCTTCGGAAACCCACCGTTGTTTCTAGCCTTCATCATGACAATACACTTGTTACTTTTACTTCTGACAAATGTCAGGTTCTGGCTTCTCATTTCGAGTAAACATTTACTCCTCGTCCTAGTCTTGATGTTCCTACCTCACAATCTCTTCGTAGAGAACTTCATGTTTTTAAATCGCAATCCACTGTTCCTGTCCGAATGTCCTTTACTATCCCTGAGGAGTTATCGCATTTCAACTCCCGCTTTCCGAATAAGAAATCTCCCCGACACGACCTGATTCCCTACATCGTATTAAAGAATGTCTCTGGCTTACCTTTCTTCCATTATGAACGCTGCTTTACACCTTGGCTATTTTCCCGCCTCTTGGAAACTATTCAGGTTATTGTCTTTCATAGACTCAATAAACCCCGGCGTTTATCGTCAAGTTACCGTCCGATTAGTTTACTATCCACTCTTTCCAAGTTATTCGAGAAGGTCATTCATCTTCGTTTGTCTCAGTTTGTTTTTCGGAATAATGTTATCCCGTCGTTTTAGTTGGCTTTCGACCACATCACTCTGCTACACACCAACTTCTCCGATTCACTCAAGCCGTTGTTCATGGACATTACCTGCTAATAAACGATAAAAGGCAGAGAAAGTCATGTGAATGTATCACATCAGATGTTTAGAAAAGGATCTGTAAGTGTGTGTGTGTTTTCTTTTGGACAGCATAACTCAAAAACGAAAAGTCGGTTAAAAACCAAACTGGGTATTTAAGTTCAGCACCTTCTAAGGATACGTTACAAACAGTTTCAAGAAAATCTCCCCACCCAAACTGTCCTTTAAATGAAAAATTTTTCGAAAATTCTGATTTTCTCAAAAATTTCTCTAATGATTTTAATTAAAATACTGTATGTTTAAGATATTTTCATGACAAATGAAATGTATATCATGGATTTTCTTTTAATAGGCACTGAAGTCCTCTTCATTCTGGATGACTTTTGCATAACCGGTGAAGCGTAAGATAGACAAAATCTTACTGTACACATAATGTTAAAGCACACAATTTATGTCTACTGCTTTATGGGGGGGGGTATTGTTAACCATTTCTGTGATATTCCTTGTCGTTGGTTTGCATTTTACAATACTTGCACTTTTCTCAAATACGAGGTCGTTATTAGTTTTCTCTTTCTTTGTTTGTTTCTTTCTTTCTCTCTTTCTCCTTCTTTCTTTCTTTCTTTCTCCTTTCTTTCTTTCTTTCTTTCTTTCTTCCTTTCTTCCTTCCTTCCTTCCTTCCTTCCTTTCTTTCTCCACGCCGCCTCTTGGCCATGCAAAGAGAACGGAACATGCTATGTATTGATTTGATTTACATTACAGGAAGTGGGGGAGATCCTGTTTGGTGTAAGTTACTTACCAACTGCACAGAGATTGTGCATCAGCGTTATCAAGGCTACCAACCTAAAATACCTGGAAATAGTTCAATCCATATCCACCTTCAGTAAGTATTTACTTATCTATACAGTCAAGATCATAATGTAATTTTTGCTTATGGTTTAGTATTAAAAAACAAGTTTTTATTTAAAGTGGTGCAAGGATACATGTTGTATATCATCAAAGGCTGCAAAGTTATCCTTCCATGTAACAAACATATTGGTAAATACTGTATCTCATCTTCCGCCATTGTTAATGTATATGAGAATCACACTTAATTTATATCAGTGTTGTTTTGAGAAAATAAATAGGCGACGTGTCTGCTTAACTATTTTGAGTCGCACCATGTGTGCTTAATAACATGAACTACCTAGGAACAGGTGTTTATTTTCTCTACTACTTGTCTATAGGTAGAGGAATTGTTCCATTCGATGCCGAGATTTCACTGGAAATACACGTTTTGAGACCCTGAATAAAGAACGTTTTAGCAATAGGCCGCGAGCGTCTGTGAGAGAGAGAGAGAGAGGGAGGGAGAGAGAGAGAACAGCATAACTCAAATTTGGTGTTTAAGTTCGTTTTCCAAAGATGCAGAAGAACATTTTCAATAAAACCCCATATCCCAAACTACCTACCCAAATTAATTTTCCTTATTTTTTATTTTCTAAATTTGGATCTAACGTTTTGGTTAGAATAATACATATTTAATACATTTCCATGACAAAAGTACATCTTAAATTTTCTGCGGATAGCCTGTGAGGTCCTGTTCATTCTGAATGACTTTTGTATAATTGGTAAACCGTAATAGATGGACAAAATCTTACTGCACAAAAAAAAATAAAAGGTAGAGCTGGTTAAAGTAAACAAATGCATGCAAAACAAATGTTGTGTTTACCATTTCCGAGATATTATGTTATTGATTTGAATTTTCAAAACCTTCCTGTACATTTTTCAAGGGGTGATCACTATTGTTTTTTTTTCGTGGTTATGCAAATAGGGTGTAATTTCAATGCCAACACATAGCGACCCATGTTTTAAAACTGACTTTTACTTTACCCTATTGTATGCTTCTTATACCTACAAATATGTAAATGTGTAATGAAAGTTTATATTGATTATCAAGAAGTATACAGAAGAATAACTTTTGTAAGAATATTTTGCCGAAGAGTGAGTAGTGAAATTCATGAGAATGTACCACATCAGATTTTTTTCTAATGAGGCATTATCCGGATTTCAGGCCAATGATGATCAGTTTGTCGTCCAGGCTTTCGGTCATCAGTACTTCCAGGTGCAGTCACGCTAAGGCAGTCAGCTGCCAGATCCAACTCCATTCCAGAAGCATAATCGGTTCTTAGAAACCGCACTTTCCTCTTTGTACCAAGAGGAGCTCTAGCGACCTGGCTGCCTGAACATGACAGTATCCTGAAGAAGGCCACAGAATAAAGATGGCCGAAAGCTTTGAGAAGAATCTGATCATAACTCGACAGAAATCCCGATAATCCATCTATATCTATTGACTCCGTAAGTGGCGACGCCAGTCGTTTCTAGGAGGTCATAGTACTTTCTAAATAACTGATTGCTAAGCAGTTTGTGCTGTATATTTGTTGACTGCTTTGCGAGAATTTTGTTATTTTGAAAAGTCTAGATTAATTATTTATGATCCCTAAATAAATACAATTGTTAGGAAAATAGTTTCACTTACACCGTGTAGTGGCTATTGTTAGTATTCATAGTTATTTGGAATTGTATTTGTAAATACAGTCGTCCCTTGAGGGTGTTACAGTATAACATGGTCGTGAAACTGAGAGAAATATTAAAATATTTTGAAGATGAGTTGAGTCTGGTAAAGAAAGATTGATTCTTAACTTAACTATGTCTTAACTATGACATAATATGTCATATTAGGATGGGGACGTTGCCTATTTGCGAGGTCAGATTCAAGCCAGCAAGATAAATGAATATTGCAAGGCCCAAGTAAGAATAGCTGAAGAATGCTTTTATACATTTGTCTCTGCCTAGGTAAGAATAATTAAATAATACTTTTATAAATTTGTCCTACAAATGAAAATGAACAGTGTTATGTAAATGTTTTAGTAGGTACCCATAGATTTCACACAAAAGCATAGAGACCATAGCGACATAACCTCACATTAGCATAGTTTTGGGATAAATGTCTATGTGGTAAAACTTTACTTTATGGCCCGGTGAGGATTTTGCTTAACATCTTTAAATTTATAAAAAAATAATTTTATAGCGATTTGAACTGTTTTGTGGCGTAATTTCAACGAAAATAATTAAAATATGAGCAGTTTTCTTGTGTGTATGTGTATTGTTTGCCAAAGCTGTAATGTAACACAACCATGGAGGTACATGGCATAGTAAAATATAAGGAGTGGATCGGGTGTAATCACTGGTTCATCAGAACTTTTTTTTTCGTTTTCTCACTACTTAAGAACAGCTAACCTCAATAACTGAAATGTGAATTCAGCAACGCATGCTTAAAAAATTAACTAAATAGAAATAATTGTAGCTGTAATTAATAGCGGTTTAATTAAAAATTCTGTCAGAGATATAAAGACTTAAGTAGGATTTAATTACCAGCGTATAACAAAAGTGAGGGGACACGCTTAGAGATTTTCTACAGTTGGAGTCCCATTCAGCTATAAATACACTCATACATTGTTATTCGCAAAATGTTTTAAACATTAATCTACAATAACTTTCAAAATAAATTTAAAATGTATAATAAACTGTTTAGAAGCTTTTAAGAACTTTATAAAGACAAACAGGAAATAGGTAAGACATGAGAAAAATGATTGTGCAGTAATAAGCTTGGAAGTGGAAGATTCTAGAGATGCTAGATTGGTATGCTCTGCATGTCTTTGTTTTTTTTTCTCAATGAAACCTAATTCAAGCAGTGCTTGGGAATATAATTATACAGCTCAATTATACAAAATATTATTAATTATATTAAATACCTCCAGTAGCTTGCTTTAGAAATCCGTGTTGTTTAGAAAGCAAGATAGCGATCTCCATGACAACGGCTAGCTCTGACGTAAGACTTATGGAGTCTATACTAATATTATACAGAAAGAATGTATGTAGGGTAATCTCAAAAACACTCATTGAATTTTGATAATTCTATCACCATTGTAAATTCGTATTCTTTCTGACGGACATGAGCTAAAAGGGACCTTTTAATTTCAATTCATAAATTACTAAAGGACTAAAAAGTACTTTCAAAACCTTTGCTGAGAATGCCATGCAGTATAAAATACTTGATGTACTCAAGAGAGAATGCATGTAAAAACAAAAGCCGGTTAGATTTTATTCCAAGCAATATACATAGATGGCCATTATGTAACACTTGAGGAAACGGAAGTCAGAGCTTAAAAAGCGACAATCGATCCCATTGTGCGAATAGTATATTATATTTATTTCTTTAGTTGCGATTTATCAAATACTGCAAATGTATGTGCGTAATGCATGTCAAAACCTCTGAATAACCTCTATTCTAATACTATATGTGTATGCCGTGAAGCTTCTGGATGATAAAACCTTCTAATAACCCACATGTAAGAAAGTTTTATTTTATTTTCCTTTGTACTTACGTGTAATCAAGTGTGTGTGTGTGTGTGTGTGTGTGTGCGTGTGCGCGTGTGCGTGCGCGCGTGTGCGTGCGCGTGCGCAATCCTTATATACTTCTACACCGTTGTACCGATTTCGACCAAACTTGGCATAGATAACCTTTGACAAAAAGCGAAAATTACTGTCTAGCTTAGAATTCGAAATCCCTTCCCATTTCACACGATTAGTTATTTAATTTTATGTAATGCCTACAAAAGCTCGCAAGACCATCGATATCTTTTCGTAATAGTTTGAATATTGCCAACATAAGAATAATTACTTAGGCTTTCACGGCCTCGCAAAATAACAAAGGAACAGCGAGTTCACATCATTCATTGATCTCTCTGACATTGATCATGGAGTAAAAACACAGTTAAATAAATTACGACAGCTATGCCACCTGTGGCTATGATTGTGCAAATGTAAAGGGCTAAAATCGTTTGGTAAAAAATTAGCAACGTTTCGAACTTACTATATTGGACTGTGATGACAGCAACAGCATCAAAGCAGACAAAATACCACTTCTTATTCTTCTTTATCTTCATATGATTATATATTGCGTATAGATATAAAATACACAAAAGCATTCAACATAATCGTATTGCCTACAGAGGTCTATGGTGCTCAAGCATTGCTAACATAAGTTTATATGTCGAAGTTCATATTCATTCATTCGTACTCTGATGTTCGAATGTTCACTTATAACAATTTTAGTTTCTCATTTTCTGTAAGCAGTGGGTTTCTGGCTCTATGACGCTTTTATAAAATAAAAACAGAAAGAGTGACATAAAAATTACTGTGGACATGAATAATAGCAACAGCATCAAACCAGTCGAAGTACTACTTCTTACTGTTATTCTTCTTTTCTTTGTATATTCATTTTGGCCTTCATTTTATTTTGACTTTCGTGTATTTTCTTCGTAGTACGTTGGTTACTGTAGATGAACAAAGTTATATTGATGTTATTAGAACTATTATTATTTCTTTCCAACCGAGATTTTCTCCATAAATAACGACTAGGCATTCCGAATGTGACAGCGAGGAAGTCACTAAGCTGCATTCACAAGAAATCGTCATTACAAACTGCAGTATTTGTGGTTTTTCAGCAGAGCTTTTGTATGGTGCTTTCTCAGCATTTTATTAGTTTACTTATTGTTATTTACAGAGCCCTGAGAGTTTTAGTTAACTCTTTAACTACTTGTGTAATAATTTTAAATGCCTCCAAAGAAAGGCAAGGCTATTGGGTAAGTGCAAACTAAGGCTAAATGTTGTAGGGATAACCTCGGGCAACGCCAGTATTTCGACGGTAGTTTTACTATAAGGAGAGTAAATTGCTAACATTATACGAGATCGTAGATCACTGAACCGATATTTTATATTCACAACCGAGTTATTTTTCTCAATGGTCACAGACTGTTTTTTTCCAAAGAGGTTAACTTGGTGGCCTGGGAGTGCGGCATCTTCATATCCACTAGCTTTACCTCTATTTCGTTGTATATGTCAAAGGCCTATGAATGGCAGTGTTTTTAACACTTAAATGATTTCAGTCAAATTATATAACAAATAAATTCAATAACAGCCCACCTTGAAGCAATATGTGTACGTAATAATTTGTAAAATGTATGTAACAGTCATTGCATATGCTTATATTATTGTATACATGTTCAATAATGCTATATGAATGTATTACGTAATTTAATAATGTAGGAGCTGTGAGAAATAGGTCAAAAGTTGCTAACAATGAGGTAACAATGAGGTAACCTTGAGGCAATAATGAATTAGAAAGTTTAAATGTTACTTGTGATTCTTGGACGCAATAATGTAATTTTTAGTGACAGTTTATAAAAATAGCCAATCAACAACCAGAAAAAGCTTTAGTTAAATGAAGGTATTCTATTGGATTAGGAATAACCAATCAGAGACTTGAAATACAGAAATTTACAAGTCTAGGCGGTTGAAATCAGTTCAGTTGCCTGCAAACAGTGTTCCTAACCGGACGCGAGACACATCCTCGAGAGATTTAATACGTATTCGTGTGAGACGAAAAATAGTTTACGTGTTAAAAAGTGCAAGTAATTCATAAAAGAATCTCACAGCTCTCTATCAGTGAAGTGTTATTTAAATCATGTCAAGCATTAATAAAAGGAGTGAAGTAAAATTATAATCTGTGTAAGACTATATTCTTCAGTTGCACCACAACCCTGCCAAGACATCCATTTCTCTAACAATAATACCGACGCAGCCGAGGCAAACATAAATACATAATATTTAAAGAAACAGTAAAAATACATTTGGGGCGAAGGCTACCGAAAACTGTTTACTATACGTGCAGTTGTAACCAACTTCAAGTTCGGCTCCCCAACATAAGAACTATAATACAACTCCTACAACAATATAACATCTTCAAAAGACTGTAGCTTTTATGTTCTTAAATAACCCTGGGACTAAAGAGAAGGTACAAAGGTTTAAAATTTCATCTACTCTATCTAAAACATTGCCCGATCATTCCAACTGATCCCCAAGGGGTTCTTATAGGTTATGCAGCATTTCCAGAACTTGGAAGACTGTCGGCGGGGGAGGTTAAGGAGGTGAGTTTTTTTTTTATGGACGCCCTTTAACTACTATGGTCCTTAGCGTCCTATTCTATATTGGGCTAGAAAGACCGGTAATTTTGCTCAGAGGCCTCTTTATGGGCTTGAGGTTCTTTACGTGCGTAAATCTACAACATGGCACCACGGCTTTACTTCCCTTCCGAAGGAAGCCATGCTAAGGATTTTTACGTCTGAAAAGAAATCCATCGCTCTCCGCCGAGTTTAAACCGCGATCTCGGGAACTAGAGGCTAGCATGGTACCCCTTGACCACGGAGGAAGACATTAGGGAACTCGGACGTCCTTTCGATGTTTCACATCCTTTTGAGTAAATATCAGGGGGCTTTTCGTCCGTTATCAGGAATAGCCGGCGATGTAGGAAATTTAAATTATTTTTTTGGGATAACTATACAAAAGCTGCCTGAACATTGTAAAGTAATTCCTAAATAATGGGAGAGGTAAATTAAATTAATTAGGCATTCGAGTTTAAAAAGCTACCCGTGCAACATGGGGCAGCCAGCTAATAACCAGCGACGAGAAAGTTTTAAATTTCGAAGGATTTTTCTAGCAGCCATTGACCATGAGAAGGTATTTGTAATTCAAAATACCTGTATTAGATAAGATTTTATTGTTTATTATCCATTTGTACATTTGGAATTTTTTCAACATCTAGAAGCCAATTTCTTGAAAGAAATCTAAAACATATTTTCATTTGTTTAATCACAGTACTCTGAATCGCTGTTTGAAACACAGATTGCTGGATTTAGTGTTTTAAGTATTGAGCAGTTACTTTCAGAGAAGAAAAATCATTTCTGATGATTCACCTATGACATTTTGTTTAGAATTTTACTAGCCAAAAACGCTAAGATATAACTCACACTCTGTCTTTGTTCGAAGTACGTGACAGTAAGTATTGTTTGGGTGTATAGCTGTTAGACCTTCAGATATATAATTATTATTATCATCACTCATATACGTAATTAGTAATGACATGTGGAAACACGCAGATGAAGATAATGATTCAATGAGAAAAAATACAGAGATTACCTAACAGAATAATCATACAGTTTTTACCTACAGCATATTTTTTCAACTGCAGTCCTCGAGAACCTACGTAACTCACCACACATATAGTAAACATCTCATTATGACAATGACTGCTGCATTTCCATTTCTTATATAAACTAAATATGTTGAAATCGAGTAACATCATTCATTGATGGCTCTGTAGTTCAAATTCAGGAGGAGTTGATCCTTATCGCGACTAATCGACTAGGATTTCTGTTTGTTCTTCCCAATAATACACAAATGAATGCAGGGTTGGTACGCAATTTTCACTACTCCAGAATTCATGTGAAAGCAGAAAGGCAATAATACGGGATGAGAACTACACCATGAGACTGGGCTTCATCAACAAGAACAAAACAAATAGTAGACAGGCAATTCTAAGGCCATCTATACCGAGCGGAGGTGGCGTCGCGGTAACGTATGCGACTTGTATTCGGGAGATCTCGGTTCAATCCCCGGTGATCGCCCACTCTGATCCATGAGTTTTGCGTGTGGTTTCTCCGCGGGCGAATGCTGGGGTGGTTCATTTTCTACACGTCTCTCCTGCCCCTCATTCCTTGTACCCCTCATCTTACTCTCCATCTATTTCAGGGTTGTAGGACCAGGCGACGGTGTTCGGCGGGTTGCGGTTGGGCGGTGGCTATGCGCTCTGTAGAGGTTTCCTCCCTGGCGTCGTTGCGGGACTGTCCAGTTAGGTCTCGCCTTCGAATCGGCCCCCCCACGCGGTAACGCCGAGGGTTCGATGGCTTGTGGGTGGGTCGGGGCGGAGTCGGATATGTTCGATCTTGAAACGTTAGGGACCCCTTCTATGCTTGCTCTTGTCATCATTATCCTGATCTGGTCGCCCTTTTGAATCTCTACCCCACCCTTCCTTTCCTCCCAGGGGTCATGTTAAAAATAAAATAAGACTATCTGACATAGGCGACTGCCTAAAAGTACACTGGAAAAAATAGCTGAAGATGTGATGAAAGCTTTGAGGTTAAGTGATGATAAATGCACAAAAAGTGGGAAAAAATCTGATATGTTCAAATCACACAGCTCTCCGTACCCACTGTCGTTTTTATATAGTTACTACAAACCATTTTTGTGAAAATTTAGTATTTTTCTATCTACTTTATGTTAATCGAGATAAACCTTTGATGAAGCAGTTTCAGTAAACCTAATCGATAGTCACGTTTAAACGCTAGTGGCTATATTCTGCTCTAGAAAATCCATACTCTTTCCATGAAATTGCTAGAAACAACTGCTAGCGACAGCACTTTGAAAAACAACAAATCATTAGGCATTCAAACCAATAACAGCTCGAAAACGGTTTATGCCTAAAAACTTTAATTAAAATAATTGTGTGTTTTAAAGAGATCTACATTTTTGTGCAGTACGTTTTTGTCTATCTTTTAGCGTTTACCAGTTATACAAGAGAGATAAAATTCCTTCCAAATGAAGAGGACTTCACAGACTATTCCCGGAAAATTCAATACATACATCTTATTTATCATGTAAATATATAAACTATACGGTATTTTAATAAACATCTGAGAGCAATTTTTGGGAAAATAGAAAACTTCGAAAACTCTTCCATCTCTTCCATGTAAAGGGTGATTTAGGATATGGAGAATTTTCTCGTAAATCTTCGTGTCGCAGCTTTGGAAGATACTAAACGTAAATACCAAGTTTGGTGTTTATCGAACTTTTCCTTATTGAGTTATGCTGTTCAGACATGCACACGGATCTTTTTCTAAAAATAATTTTATTGGATTCGGTGCCCTCAAATTATGCATTTCTGGTGACATCTCGACATCAAATCTTTGTGTGGAATACAATACTGCTTAATGTAGGTAAATAGTAGAAAAATTAAAAATATGATGGACTTATTCTCTCGTTTACCACAAGAAACGGGAAACCTAATTCTGCAGTATAGTTCACCTCACTGAGATCATTGCAGATATACTATTTTCCTTCACCCTCTATTTAAACTCCCTTTTGAATAACATATAGTATAATGCTTGGCCTTGAGATGAACTGTACACTGCTCCATAAGGAATGCACTCTAGATTAGGGCTTTTTTTCTTGTTTCTTTGATTTTCTGCCTCATAAAGTATTTGTGATTAACAAAATAACAATATTTGAAATAATATTTTAACTGAGTTTTTCTTCTTTTTATTCCTTCATGCATTAGCTATGTCTGTTTGTAGCAATCTACATATCCTGTTCGTACTATATATACTTCTTCTTCTTCTGCTATATACTTCTTGGTTTTCCAATACTTATTTTCCCTACTGATTTATAATTCTTAAAATGGAATGGTAGTCTCTCTACATTCACTCTTTGAATATGACTTATTCACTTAGTTTTATATTCTTTAATTTTTATTTTCTCTACTACATATAGTAAGTAGGGGAAGTATTGTATTCCACCCAAAAATTCGATACCGAGATTCACCGGAAATACACGTTTTGAGACCCCCTGAATCCAAAAAAAGCATTTTTGGAAACATGTCCGTGTGTGTCTGTGAACAGCATAACTCAGAAACGAACAGTCGGATAAACACCAAACTTAGTATTTAGGTTCAGTATCTTCCAGAGATGCGACACGAAGGTTTCCAAGAAAATCCCCCCACCACAGATTACCCTTTACATGGAACATTTTTCGAAAATTTTAATTTTCTCAAAATTGGCTCTAACGATTTTGATTAAAATATCATATGTTTAAGATATTTTCATGACAAATGAAATGTATATCTCGAATTTTCTGGCAATGTCTCCAAAAGTATTCTTCATTGTGAACGACTTTTGCATAACTGGTAAACCACAAGAGATAGACAAAATTTTACTACACAAAAAATGTAGATCGCGTTAAAATACACAATTTATGTCCAATACATTTTTTTGTTGAGTGAACCATTTTCGAGGTATTGCTTGTTATTCCCTTAGATTTTCACTTACACTTTTTCTCAAATGGAAATTCGTTATTCATTTTTTTTTGTCCTGGTAATGCAAAGAGAATGGAATACTGCACATAGCAACCAGCTCTTAAAATATTTGACTATCGTTTAAAGCCTACCAATTCCCCTTGCATCTACAAGAAAATTAGCAATAAGATTAACATCTCGATATCTCGATTAACATGAAGCATATGGAGAATAAGCGTTTGTAAAAGTAGTTTGTACAAGAGTAGAGAAAGTCATGTGAGTGTAAAACATCAGATTTTTTCATTCAGATTGCATATGTCTAATTCTTTTCTTATATCTCCATTTGTTTTATGATCTGTTCTTATGTCCTGCCACTGCTCTTAAAAACTGCATTTCATTTACTTCGAGTCTCCTTTTGTTTTTCCTTGTCATAATCCACGATTCACTCCCATACACTGACACCGATATTACTTTATATAATTTTAATGTGTCTTTCTTGCTTTTTTTTCAAACCTCTTTTTATATTTACATTAAAATCATTAAAGACTTCCATCTTTTTGAATAGTAAAGATTGTTCTATATGATAAATTGCATCACGAATATTTAAATTCTACCACCCGTTCCACAATCTTATCTTCTATAACAGTATTTTGTCAATTTTTACTTTATTTTCCTTTGAACGCCATCACTTTTAACTTAGGGAGATTATCATGTTATATTCTTTTGCTAATTTATTCAATGCATAAGTTGACTGTTGAAGATTTTATTCTGAATTAGACATAGTAATCTGGTCATCTGCTAACATTATCGTTAATGCATACTCTTTTTTTAATTTTTAGAATTGTTTGAATATAAAGATATACTATTAATCCATTGTCTAGCAATTTCATCAATATATGATTTAAAAAGTAGCGGATACATACTACATCCTTGTCTTACTCCTAATTGACTATACGGAAAATAATACTTAAATGATTCATAAGCACTCAAATCATAGTATACCATTAAAGCAAATTATCTGACAAGGCATTCTCTATCCACTATGACATACTATTTTCAAAGCAGTTCTACAAATTACATACAAAAACTTATTTTGTATCTACTTCTTATTAATTATGATAAATATGCGCACTTAATTGTGGGTACACTGCACACTGAAGCAGTATTAACTGTTTTAAAAATCCTGGATATTTGTTAGTCGTAGTAAATATCTGCACGAACTCAAGGAAATAAAAGTACTGATTTAATATGAAAAAGTGTACTGCTTAAAGTATGAGGTATTTTTTTAAAAAAAAGTAGAATATTTCGGAAAATAATTTAGTATAAATGTATGTCTCTCTTAGTTTTCCAGATATATGAACTTAATTTCAATTAAAAGGGTTTCACAGATATTCAGTGACATTCAATATCTCAAACGTATAAGTTACGATATTGCAATCAAAATAGAAAGAGCCATTTAGAGAAAAAGAAAATAAAAAGCATTTTTGTGCATCTCTAGAACATGCTTTACTTAAATCAATGTGCAGATATCTAATAATGCACCATGTTCTAAACATTCGTTGTTTTTAGTCTCAGAACGTAATTTCCGGTGAAAACTCGACATGGAATCCTTTAGCCGTGTGCCGTAATTGCTTAGATAAGGGTAGAGCAAGTAAAAATACTCTTAATTCAAATATTTATGTCCCATTACTTTCTTCTAAAATAAATATTCACGTATGGTCAAGCAGAGATTAATTTGTGTTTTATATACATGTTTGAATCAATTGCCCTGGTTCTCGTCATCTCACCGACCAATTGTATCACAAAGATACATATTCAGGTCAGCTATGATTGACGATGACAACCACTCCGGCTACTGAACCACATGCGGTGTAACATTTACAAGGCAATTTCTGTTTGAAACCGCTGTTACATTGATATGCATTACTGTGTTGCAGAACCTTATGTACGGGTCATCCATCTGATTGGATCAACGAGTAGATCGGTGAAGAGGAAGAAAACAGCCTTCAAGCACGGCACTGAGAATCCCGAATTCAACGAAACTCTTACGTTTGACTTGACTCCAATTCAGTTGGAATCTGCCACCTTCTTGGTACTTCTGTGTAATCGTGATCAAGCAGAAAAAACAAAGGACAGGTGTTTGGGGAAGGTATCCCTTGGTTGCCATGTGGCTGGGAAAAAGCAACGAGATCATTGGTATGCCGTCATGCAGAGTCCTCGTCGCGTGATTTCCCTGTGGCATACGCTTAAATGAGCAATAACAAACCCTAGTGTACACCGCAGAAGTTTGAGTGTTGCAACAAAAAGTGTTCAACTTTGGAGAAGCAGTACCGCGTTCGTAATATTGCTGAGGCTGTGAACTGCATGAACAGAAAATGGACAAGCAATTCGTTAGTTACCAACATGGTGAACACCAAAGATTGCACAGAACCGATTCGAGTCTAGAGAGAGAGAGAGAGAGAGAGAGAGCGAGAGAGAGAGAGAGAGAGAGCGAGAGCGAGAGAGAGAGAGAGAGAGAGAGACAAGACCAACCGCTAATAGTTGTAAGAACGTAATGCTCATCTGTTTCCGCCAGAAATGAACAATTGTAAGCTGTACGATTCTATGAACAATTTGAAATATGTTGCAAACAAGAGAACGGTCAATTTGAAACTTTTGTAAATCAAAGTTTAACAACCAAAATATGCTCTTAGTACTTTATGCGTAATAAAAACACCTTTCTACTAATATTTATGGCGAAGAAGAGTATCAGAGTAAGTATAGCCACTGTTTGTTAAGATACGCAAGGATGGGGTGTCCCGAGGAAATAATTTGGCCGCTGTATCTCTCAGCAGACTACCTTCAGAGATTACAGAATAGCGATGTCCGAGCAAATATATTTGTATGCACTTGAAAGCATATTCGGTCTTTCAGCTCAAAGTGAAACACATGTACACGCAAATAAACCACCTCCTCATTACTATCACAAGTACAACGGTGTACAAACTCTAAGCGAAACTGAAAGAAATTCAGAGTGGCCCACGAGAAATAGTACATTTTCAATTGGTCTTAAGGTTTAGCTTATAATTATTATATAACTTATAGATAACTGCTCCACAAACATCACCATTACTGAAAAACGCAAACACAAGCTTATTTCTTAACACATAAACACAAGTTTATTTCTTAAAAAGTACATCCGCAAATAGCTTCCATCATTGGTGATGCATTGCTGAAGACGTTCGCGGAAGCTCCTCATTACGTTCTCAATCATTTCTTGAGGAATGGCCTCAATCTCTTCCCGAATTGCGGTTTCAAATCATCATTGTGGAGTCGCCGTGAAAAAACCAGGCGTTGGATTTTTCCGGGCTTAAAAAAGCTTAGCATGGTTTCCTTCGGAAGGGAAGTAAAACAAAACCGGTGCTCCAGTGTCGGAGATTTACGGAACATAAAATAGCCCCAAGCCTGATAGAGGCCTATGAGCAAAATTTCCGGTCTTTCACGCCCAATGTAGAATGGGACGCTAGGAACCATAGTAGTTGCAGAGTGTCCATAAATAAAACTTAATTTTTTGGTCAAAAAACTTTGTTTTTAAGATGGACACACAGAAAAAATCAAGAACTGAAAGATCAGGTGATCTCGTTGGCCATGGGATATCACCGAATCGTGGGAGTAATCGATGAGGAAAATGGCGCCTCAGGGTAGTCATTGAAATACGGACCGTATGGGCTGTAGCCCCATTTTGCTGAAACCATATCGCTTTTAGACGGTAATGTCTCTGAAGCTGTGGAATGAATAAATTGTTAATCATGGCCGCATGCCGCTCGGAATTGACAGCCATTGGCCGGCCGTTGTTGTCTTAAAACAAAAATATGACACAACGATTCCAATGGACTATACAGTAGCACACCGAACGACGACTTTTGGGCTACCCTGGGCCTTTCCATGAATGAGCTGCGGGTTTGTGTCAGAGTACGGGGAACGGAAATTAAGTGCATACGCTATGAATGCCGTACTATATGGGCCAATTAGATTAGGTAGATGGACCGAGAATATTTACATCTTATCAGGGTTGCCAATTGAAAATTTACTATTTCCCGTGGACCACCCTGTATGATACTATGTTGGTTCTTTCTGTTTATCATTCAGTATTATTGGTACGTGATACAAAAGGTGTGGTAATACTGAAAAGTTAATTTATGTGCATTACTACTATTAAATGGTTAATTCATATAATCAAACATTTCCTAAACAAAAAGGTTTTATTGCTTACTAATGTTAGCGTGAAACGAATGAATAGAGACGCGCTCGAATGTGTATGTTGTACTGTGATTAATATTACAAAATAAACATTGGTACCGCTGTGTGTATTTAAGCACATATATTTAGTTACTTGTAATCCTAAACTATATTTACTGTTACTGTTATTGTTACTGTTTTCGGATTTATTAATGGCAGAAGCAAGTCTTCACACTGATATTAGGTAATCGTCAGACTAAGGATCGGCGACAACTTAAGAGTGAGGTATACTGTGCATCGAGTAGAGTGGAGTGAGGTGGCGCATTGGGATGTTGTTTACCTGTGGGTCCGTGTACAATCCGTTTCGTATCTACAGGTGCAATACGGTGTATCTCGCAGTCGTCAGCCGTTCTTGTCACTTCTTTTCTGAGGATGTCCTCTACGCTTGAGGACGAAACGTCAATTTTTTAATAACTTTATTGTTCGACCACGGTCTACAAGTCCGGAAAAGGTGTCACAACTAATAACACCTGCCGTGAAAGCCTATGATCATACTTGTGTCTCTCATTCCTGTGTATCCTATTTCATTCTTCACCATCAGTAAACTGAGCTGTTTACAGTAGCAAATAAGGCAGTGAATTGCTGTCTTTGTTTACATCAACAGTGCTGTATTTGCGGAACTCTATACTAAGGTTATACATGCATTGGTTGCTAACTTGTCCCAGATCCTTAGCCCGAACTAATCATCATTTAAATACGATGGATTAAAACTTAAACAGAATTTATCATTCCATGCTTCATATAAAAAAGAAATCAGACGTACAGGAATGTTGCTCGGTTTTTTCAGCAATGCATACTATAACACACACTGTTTCTAATATCCGAATGGATTCAGAAATTAAAAATAAATCTCTGTTAGTTTCAGGAATCAATATAATATTATTGATATTGTACAAATTCGAGCGCTGTCTAAAAAATAGTATATGCCACTCGGCCTACGGCCTTCGTTTCGCAAACATTCCTATTCGCAAAATAAAACCCTACTATTGTCGCTTGTATCATAATCTATTATTATTTGTACTCTAATATATGAAATTAGTGGTGGTCATCACTGAATCCTCAATTAGTCCATAATGCCTTTACTTATTTTATGCATTTTGAACCTAAGAAATAGTTATCCGCAGTACTTCCCTTACTGAAATTAAACTGAAGTTGAATCTATGCAATTATAATTAATTTTTCCAAGCCAAGCGCTTTATCCAACCCATTACACCATGTCAGGTATTATTGCCAACCTTCTTGCCTGTCTCTCTATTCTACTTTGGTGGCTATGGGCTTTCGTTGGCGTGCCTGATGTAGAATAAATACACTGTAATCGTGCATATCTTACGATGAAGCACAAGACTCCAGCACACGGTAAAGGAACTTCTGAAGGTTTAGAGTAAGCTATACTATCTAATATAGAGAACTGACACGTTTATTTCTGTAATAATTATTCTGTTCGAAATTCACTCAATGCCCCAATTTTAGCACCAAATTAAGCAGAATGTTCTGGAGTTTCGTTTGCCTGTCACTAGTTGCGCAGATGTTCGTTTTATTCGTAATTGTTAGTTTTATTGTCGGCAACTTTTGGAGATTTTGTTCTAGTCAACGTGAAAATGGAGTACACATTAATGAACTATTCTTCCCGGTAAAGCAATACTGGATTAGAATTCAATTACAGCTACTCAAAGCGCATTTCAGAGAGAATTTGGTGTTCGGAATCCTCCCCAAAGAAACACAATACTGGGACTGGTAAACAAATTGGAAACAACTGGATCTCTGGTGAGTGAAAAAGGCAAAACTCGTTCATCTAGGCTTCCCACGGTTATTGACGTAAGAGCACGACTGGATCAGTCACCCAAAAATCATTAAGACGTTTGTCGCAGGAGACAGGGTACAACTACTCAATATGTCAGAGAACAGAAAAGTGCAGGCCTAAAGCCGTATAGGACTACGGTTGTCCATCAGTTACAGGAACCAGATAAGGATAGACGACTGAATTATTGTCGTTTGTTTCAGGCGTTCATTGTGCAAAATCCTACCATATTGTCCATCACATGGTTCCATTTATCCGGCTATGTGAACTCGAATAACTCACGCTATTGGGCCAGCGAAAATCCACATGTTATTCACGAAGCATCTAAGCATCCGGTTAAAATAGGAGTTTGGTACGCAATATCCACACAGGGAATAGTAGGACCATTTTTTTTTAAACTATGTGAACACTGCAGCGTACCGACGGATTTTTATGGAGTTTGCTGAGCAACTAGACGATGTAGAGCTGAGTCAAGGATATTTTCAGCAGGACGGCGCTACATGCCATACATCAAATCAATCCATGGCACTAATTGAAAGTTTCTTTGACGACGGGATAATTTCCAAGAATCTGTGGCCACCGAGATCTCCGGATTTGACATCGCCGGACTTCTTTCTGTGGGATTACTTAAAAGACAGGGTTTATGCCACACGTCCCCAGACATTGGACAATCGGAAGCACAACATTACATAGAAGATTCAAGCTATTGAGAACAGAGTCCTCCAATGAGTGGCCAGTAACATGGAACGACGTGTTGAGTTGTGCCTTACAGGTTGGAGGACATTTTCAACATTTACTATAAAGGTAAATAATCTCCCAAAATTCCTCTGCATTTCAGGTATAATAAGTTGTGGCTAGCATGACTCGTTTTGAAACAATTAAAGAAATAAGTCTGGCAATTCTTCATAAATCACTCTGTATTACTGGTGCACACTGTGGGAACTGCTGGAAAATTAGCTCTGTTTTCACGCCGATTTTAACAACTTATCCAGGCCTTTTGTATTCGGTAGGCAATGACATTAACTTGGAATAACAGCGATTTGGGAAGCTGAATTAATGCCAAAGTGGCGTTTGTTCAAATGCAACTAAACTATTTATACTTATTGAAGTTATATCATTTGAAATAAATCGAATCACTGGCATCAAAGCATACTGAATCGAAATTACCTAGCCTGAAAAAAGAAGCTAAAATGTTAGAAAAAATCTATTGAACACCATAATAGTAACAGAACGTCTAATCGCATTTGAAAAAAAAGGTGGTGTCATGGCTGGAATCCTGGGTGGCGCAGTTGTTGAGCTCTGGCTTTCTTTGTCCATGACGATGGAATTTAAGTTCTCACACAAGTCTATTTTTCAAAGCATTTGCTGCAGATTTAAGGAACACAGCAGAATAGCGTTCATTAATTTTTGAGGATCCACCGATATCTCTAGTTTAGAGGGCGACTTATTCCATTCCTATATAGCTATTCCGATTGAAGAAAATAAAACCGACTCCGCCCAGCTAAAATTGTCTCTTGCATCTGCACACAAAGTATGTTGTATTGCGCTTTTATAAGTTGGCAAACTGAGGACCAAATTCATAGTCATCTGTATAGGTGTGTGGTGTTTACATTGAGAATAAGCGAATTAATCATATTGTTCCCATTTCATGAATAACACTTAATAAAACACTGTTAACTATAGCATTTGCAACGAGGTTTTAAACTTTTTTACTATTGCTGGTCAAAAATAACATTTATTTTATGTTCCCGAGGTCGCGGGATCAAACCTGCCGGAGGGCGATGGATTTCTTTTCGGGCGTAAAAATCCTTAGCATGGCTTCCTTCGTAAGGGAAGTAAAGCCGATGGCACCGTCTCGTAGATTTGCGGCACGTAAAAGAACCTCAAGCCTGATAAAGAGGCCTCTGAGCAAAATTTCCAGTCTTTCACGCACAATATAGAATGGGAACTAAGGACCATTGTAGTTAAAGAGCGTCCATAAATACAGCTAATTTTTAATTCATTTAATATAAGCACATTATTGTCTCAGCGATTTGCTTTAACCTGTAATCATCTCTCAGAGAAAGCGCTCTACAGAGAAGAATATTTGCATCTCAAGATTTGTTATTAAAGTATCAGGATGCATAATGTCTTATTCAAAAGAAAAAAAACACGGGGAGAGGTCTTCCTGAAATTCAAAGCTAATTCTAAAACGTTGAAGTGAATTTATTTTATTATTTACTTGCAATAGAATACAGTGCTAAGATTTACATATTATAGACATTCTAAATTTAGGTAACACATAATCATAAACATTCATCTGAAAGGGAAAATTGTGGAGAACCTCAGATCAACGTAATTTTCTTAAGGCTTTTTCATAGTGTACCATATATCAACATACAATTTAAGATATCTCTGTAAAGTCATTTTTCCCATTATTACTTCATGAGCAATAGCTAACATGACTAGCTGCCAGTAGAATAACAAATGACTAAAAAATACGAACATTCTAGCTGATGAACTAAAATGAGTGTCTATTACCTACCTCACTCATATATAAATTAAGGACAGTTATGAATAAGAAGTTCCCCCATAGATAAAATCACACTTAAATCAGGGGATCGTAAGCCATAATTGTTTACTAATTATCCTATCTTCAAGAATGTCCTGCATTAAGATTAATGACTCATCAACTGTGTGCGCGGTAGCAAAGTCTTGTCGGAAAAATCCAGACTGACATGCAACGTCAGTCAGCTGTTCAATAAATGGTATAAGTCATTTCTGTACCTTTCTGCATTTACTGCATCCTAATTTTCGCGTCATGCAAGGGAATCTCGTGTGTAAAGTTGGATTTTCTGAACTCCAATATCTGTTATTTTACGACGAAACATGAACATATAAATGGAACAATGCTTCGCCAGAGAAGAATGTTAAGTGTGTCATTTCGCAAAAACTCATTACAGAAATTTACCTGCCTCTGATAATCACAAATGCAAAATAAGATGTGTGCAACAAACCCCATACATTGGAAGAACTAAAACGAGACATCAGGCGAGAAATTCCCCAAATTTCGTATGTTGAACTCTCCAGATGAATGAACATTTCCAGAAAAGATGCCAGAAATAAGTGAATAAAGAAGGATAACATTTCCCACCTCTTATGATAAAGTATGTGCTTATCATCACTGCAATTTGAACTGTAAATATGAGAACGTGAGGCGGTTGCGGGGATATTATAACTGTTTCGGTTGGGGTCCGAGCTGCAGCGGCCGGTGCGCGGTCCGCCGTGCAGTGGCCATGGTGTGAAGGTAAAATACTTTATATATTGAATAAAGTAGGTGAGAGGCTGCATCGTTGTCTTATTCTTTGATTTGCTGTTATTGCTTCCGATTTGGCTGTGCCTAACAACAATTAGCTACCGCATTTATTTTTTCGCAATGTTCATGTGAAAAAGTAGACGGACTAGCCACAAACCGTGAAGGAGAAAGCTAGAGTAAAATGCATGATCAAAGTTTTTATTTGGAGAAATGTCAGCTGGATGTTTGTGTAGCATTACGTAATCATTCATGTACCTTCCAAAAACAGTTGCCCAGGTTGATGACGTTTAATGAACAAGCACTTTTAGAGAAGCTTCTCAAATGTTGATGTGTAATGCTACGTAGCTGCCACTTAACAGTGTAACAATATTGCCTCTGTCACGCTTGGAACATCACTTCTCGTACATAGGAGAAATGTCATTACGGTGTTTAGGCAAAATGAGAGACGATAGCTGAAACTGTACGCATAAATCAATACTTAGCAAATGTAGAGTAATTGTAGGAATATTTTATACGTTAAGCCATATAAAAATAGCTGCTGAATAACAGAGGCTCTTATAGCAAAACTAAACAGATTGTGCAGCAAACAAGAAGAAAGATGACTCAAGCGTGTTGTTTGTTTGTCATAGTTGATTAACTTCTAGAAAAATGTCAAGAGTTCACCTCAAAAGGCAAGTATTACACATTCTGGGGGTTGCTTCTACAGAATGAGTCAGAATAACACCGAATAATTTTAAAAAGGGATTCAGGGTTTATATTTAGGTATTTTCTTATAAGCAATACTGTCCGTAAACGTCATGTTATCGAGCTAGAGGACATTAACGTTTTTCAAACACCGCCTTGGCTTAGATGAAATTCTGTCAAACAGATCCCTGTTTCCCCACGGCATTAGGATATCTTATGGTTGTTTTCTTTTCATTTTGAAATATCGCTTGTGTTCTGTTTTTAACATTGTTTATATCACCATTAACCTAAAATCTGCGGTTTGTTATTTAAGCGCAAGGGATTCCGTCGCATATTATACAGCACTTTGTGACCATGTACTTCCTACAAGAGGTCTAGGATATCAATCTCAGCTATCAGGATATTCTAAGGTGTTCCGTTTACCGGAAAGACTTTCAGTTTCACAGCCTATTAAAAATGTTCCAGTTTACTTACGCGGAACTAACAGACATACATTACGTTTATTGTGCTGCTCGGGTAAATGCGAAATGGGCACCAGCTATTTATGCTAAGCTTTGCCCACGGAGACATTTGACTCATCACAGCACATTTACTGCCGTATCTATACCGATAACTGCGAGAAACAGGAACTTTCCAAAAACAAGCGCATCATTCGGGAGTCCAAAGAAATGTAAGAAAAGTGGCTCAAAGAGTGAGGAGGTTCTTGACCGGGTCCACAATTCTCCGCCCATAAGCACAAAAGCAATAGCGCATGCCATGTGAGTTCAAGCACTGGGGATAGATGACTTTCCAAGCAGACTACAGTTTGTCCAGTGGTTTCTTTATAAATACATTGATCAACCATGATTTCCTACAACCGTTTGTTGGAACGGACGAGAAAGTTTATACACGAAAGGACATAACAGTCGCCTTTAGGCACAGGAAAACTGTAGAGCTACTAGAGTTACAAATTACTTCACTGGTTTGCAGTGGGCTGACATTGTGAATGACACACTCATAGGGTCCTATTTGCTACCACTACGTTTGACGGGCCACATTTACCTACAGTTTTTGCAACATACTTTGCCAGAACTTCTGGGACATGTTCCTTTAGCAATACATCAGTTAATGTGGTTCCAAGGCGATGGGACACCTGCACATTATTCCGGTGACATAAGGGATTTCCTAGGTGTAACGTATCCTGATCGCTTTTTCTGTAAAAGAGCACCGAAATATGGTCAGCACGTTTACCAGAGCTAACCCCTATGAATTTTTTTCCTTTGGATACATGTTCAGACTCTTGCATACGAGACCCGGTTAATGGTGAAGAGGAGCTGATGGCCAGGATCTTTGTAGCATTTGATGATATTCGTGATATGCTGGATATTTTTGAAAGAACTCGGCAATCATTACAACGACGCTCTGCGAAGTCAGAGTCGGCATTTTGAACATCTTTTATAAACACTTTTTTACGACTTGGGCCCGTCTGCAAAAGCTCCGGTTGCACTGCAGCCTAAAGGCTTATTGTGCTAACCCTGTAATGATTGCTACCCCTTCACACTTGTCCTTTGTCCCTCACCGGATTACACAGTTCCAGTAGTGTGTTGGGGTAGTAGTCCTCTGTTCCATAAAAAGTTTCCAAAAGATTTTATATCTCCTTGATGCTAACGCTTCACAGAACCATATTATGTGATAGACTGTTTCAGTTTCGATCCGCATAATCTACAGTCTATGTTGCCCTAAACCCTTCCTGTGCATGCCCAGTGACAAAGGCTGCTGTTTTTTTAACTGAAATTTACTACATTTAAGCAGTCTGTCAGTTAAAGGTTTGAATGGTTCTTTAATAAACAATTTCCATGCCGGATTCCTGGAATCCTCTTTCAGGTCAAAGAAAGTTGCTTTTTACACCACTTAGGTGTGCCAAGAGGTGGCTCTGGTTCGGGTTTCAGCTGTGTCAATCCTTGCTTTGCAAGTTCGTCAGCTTTCTCATTGCCTTCAATTCCTTTATGCACTGGGATTCATGACAAACAAACTTTGTTATGTTCTACTATATTGTATAAGGCAGTGATGCATTCACCCACTAGTCTAAATGACACTAAAGGACTGTTTAAAGCCTCTAGTGCTGCCTGGGTGTCGGAAAAAATGAAGAACTATTTATTTTTATCCCTGTTCTAAGATTTTCTTTTGCACATTGTAGAATGGCAAATGCCGTGTGGCCCAAAAGTCACTTGACAAATGGCAATATTATGGAGTGCTATTCGGCGACTTTTAGAATCTGATAAACTGCAGTGAATGTAGGCTGTATCAGTTGGCAACATAATAGCAATGCAGACAAAGGTTAGTTTGTCAACAATAACATAAAACTTATGCAGAAAACAAATTGTATTGTATTGCCCAAGGAATGTATTTCAGCTAAACCATTTCATATTAATCATGCTCACCCCTGAACAGCAACAGCGAGTTGAACTTATGTCCTTGTGATGACAACCGCAGAACTGTGAAACAAGCTGCAAAGGAGTTTCATAGGTGACATCCTGAAATTAGAAAAGCGTCATTTCAAGCAGTAAATAAGATTATAAATAAATTTAAGAGCACCTTCTGTGTGCTAGATGCAAAATGTTTTCAGAACCAATGAAGAAAATATTAATGTGATTGCAAAGATCACAGTGAGCCCTAAGAGATCAATTTGGTATGTGGCAAGGGAGAGTGGAGTGAGAAAAGTGCGTTGGATTTTAAAAGATGCACAGTACAAATTACAACATATACACACAATGCGAGATAATGATGCTCTATGCAGGCAACAATTTTACCATTGGATCACCGATCGTATGCATAATCAACATGGTTTTATAAAGTCCATTATTTTTAGTAATGAGTGCTTATTCTGCCTGGACGGTCATGCCCATGCCCGAAATGCACGATACTGGTCTGTGCAAAATCCAGCTTGAATGCGTGCGACTAATGACCCAGGTGCTCCTAGAGTTATGCTGTGGTCGGTCTTCCAGCTGATGTAGTGGTGAGCCCACATTTCTTTGAAGGTAAAGTAAACAAGTATTCATACAATGAATTACCAGATTCTATCGCATTGGATTTCCTAGATGCCATGTCACTGGACAGGCGGCAGAGATTGTGGTTTCAGCAAGAAGCAGTTTCGCTCACTATGCCATAATGGTTCGACGAATACTGGACAGGGTGGGCCATAGCCTTGGCCTGCCCGCTCACCTGATCTGGCACCCCTAGATTTCTTTTTCTGGGGGTATGTGAAACATGCTTTTGAGATTCAACCAGCATCTCTGGAAGACCTGGAACAACGATTCAATGATGCCATTCATCGTATTTCACCGGCTACACTTTCAAATGTGATTGATGAATTACTGGATCGGGCGAGGTATTGTCTTCAGGTTAATGGACAGCAATTTGATCATCTGCATTAGTTGTTATTGTGTGTTATCAAATTCCAGTTACTGTAGTTAATTAGATTTTAAAATGCCTAAAGAGCCTTGATGTGAAATTTATAGGTCTTTTTAATGTATGTTCTATGCAGCAAAATAGTGTAAGAGCAATTAAATGTAACTGTACATAGAGAGATTAAATTCCAAATAAAAATAGGTAAAGTGTTTATTTGTGGCAAAGTGTTGTGATTTGGGGTAAAGTGGGAGGTTTGTGCGTTTGGTTGCATTCGTACTGTTGCCATTTGTCAAGTGACTTTTGGGCCTCACGGTACTTCGGCTTAAAATATCGTGGTTACCAGGCCCAGTAAATTACTTAACCCAGTCTGTTTTTGAGCTGTTTGTGAACCAGATCAAAGAACATTCAGGTAATTTCTGATAGGATTCTTGCCATAAGTCCTCTTCAATTATGGTTACCTTGAATTTCTTATAGTGATGCAAAGTTTTTCCGAGGTAGTGTGTTTCCGTCTTGAAAATCGATCTACCACCTCCTTCGTTATGGCTAAGATTCCCGATGCAGACCTAGGAATCTTAGTTGTTTTGGTTTGCTGCTGTGAAAAGCCATCCTGTCCTCCCCCTTTATCGAAATATCCAAAGGTCAGGCCCAAAAATGTTTCTACTGTTGCAGTAGGAGTTGTGCCCATTGCCCCAGTTATTTCTAGTCAGGCCATCCTTTGGATCCTGCTTAGTTCTCGTGTCTTAGTCCACCAGATTATTGCACCGACAGTAATGATGGTCTGACTACCCTAGTATATAGCCGATGTTGCATTCTAAATCTTAGTCCCCATCTCTTACCCTACATTCGTCTTACTACAAACAAGTAGTAATGACTTTTATATATATATATATATATATATATATATATAGAATGTTTCAGAAATACGTTTACAAACTTCGGGTATGGGTTCCTTACACCACAAGAAGGAAAAAAGTTCATATGAACATATGTCCCATAATCCTTTGTTTTCTCGTTAGGTGTTCAACACAGTGGTACACTTATAACACACAAAACTCATAATAAATGCTCGAAATGTGCTCCTCTTGCTTCTATGCATGCCTGTACTCGTCAAATCATGGAATATCGCAGTCTGTCAAAACCTCCGGGATGGTGTCGAATGGTTTCGCAGGCTTTCATGACACGTCGATGAAGCGTTTCTGCATCTGGGGTGACTGCTCCATAAACCAATGATTTAAGATGCCCCAGAGGTAAACATCCACAGGATTGAGGTCGGGAGAACGTGCAGGCCACGGGATTGGTCCTCCTCTGCCTATCCATCGGTCTCTTGGTCTTCCTCGATCAATAGTCCGTGGTGCAACGGTTCCTGTCTCAGCAAGGCGGCGATAAACAGCGACAAAGGTTGGAAACTCGGTTGTCTTCGGTCTGGAAACTCCATCTGATGGAGCCGTGCAGCCTCGCGTCCATTACCATTCGCGCGACCATAAAAATCATGTCTGCCTGTTCACGAAATAAATATCCAGCCATGGTGGAACGAAACACGTGCAGTTAACTCACTACATGTACACAATTGAAACTTCGCCATCTACCGTATGTAGTACAATGGGTCAACGCCTTCTATGAATGCATAGAGAAATGAGGTTTTGAGGTTGGACCCCGAAGGCCGTTGAACTCACACATTCATTGTGACAGGAATAACGCGAAAACCAAGGATTATGGGACATATGTTCATATGAACCTTTTTCCTTCTTTTGGTGTGGGGAACTCATACCCGAAGTTTGTAAAAGTATTTCTGAAACACCCAGTATATGATGGTTCCAGGTCAGCTTGGTGTCGAAAATTACCCCCAAGTACTTTTTATTAACATTTAAGCAATTGTTCAATTTTTGTTTTGTTCTTAGTTTAACTGTATTTGAAGGCCTTTTAAAACATATGTTTGCATCATTTAACATTATTTTAACTTTTCTCAAATAGTTTATATAATGGTGGAGAAAATTTGACCAATAATAATATTACCTACATATGTTATTGACAATAACCTATAGGTAAATTTTTTGTTGATTACTTCAGAGCACATGGATTTAGCGCTATATAATTAAACAAAGATTCACAAGTTAATAAAACAATTTAAGAGAGCTTTGCATTGTTTAAAATTAAAAATACCCGTTACTCTTATTTCAAAACTCTCCCAACGCCTTGTACCAAAAGATGCGCAGCGACCAGTCGTCCTCCGTGGTGTAGTGGTTACCATGCTAGCCTCTAGTTCCCGAGGTCGCGGGTTCAAACGCGGCGGAGGGCGTTGGATTTTTTTCGGGCGTAAAAATCCTTAGCATGGCTTCCTTCGGAAGGGAAGTAAGCCGGTGGTCCCGTGTCGTAAATTTACGGCACGTAAAAGAACCTCAAGTCTGATAAAGAGGCCTCTGAGCAAAATTACCGGTCTTTCACGCCTAATATAGAATTGGACGCTAAGGACCATAGTAGGTAAAGAACGTCTATAAATAAAACTCAGTTTAATTTAATTTTGCACAGCGACCTCTTCAGCGGAGTTTCATCTAACCCGACGCGGTGTTTCAAAACGTTAATGCCCTGTAGCTCGATAACAAGGCGTTTACCAGCATACATTCCCAAAAAGAAAATACTCAAATAAAATCCCTAAATCGCACCTTGAAATTATTCGGTGTTAGTCTGATTCATCCTGTATAATATCTATTTTCCTCTGTATGGTTCTATTCCGTAATTAGCTGTTTCAGAAAGTGGCAGCCTTGGTTGCCATTGAAAAATCGTGACTACAACAAAGTTTCTAATACTGGTGTTCCATCTCAGCTGGGGAGGGGGCGTTGGCGATAGTGAGCTTTGTCTTCACTACTCCTATTCGCTGTTCGTATGTTTAACTTATTGTTTGAAGCTGAAAAAGCAACTGCATCTTAAAATGGGCATAATGCAGTTTTGATTTCGAGATGTCAACGAGAAAAACTCTTATGTGTTGCATTCACATGACTTGCTCTACCCACTATCGTTTAGTTTTATAATGTGGCTTTTACACACTATTCCGATGAAAACTTACTTGATATCTACTTTATATTAACTGAAACAATCCGTTGCAGGAATAGTTTCATTTCACATTTCGTTGAAGGTACAAGGAGGATAGAGGAAACCAAATCGACAGTCGGCTATTTAAAAGCTAGTCGCTATATGATGGCCTTGAAACTCCGTACCTTTTTACTTTCCCTACTACGTATAGTAAGTAGGGGAAGCATTGTATTCCACCCAAAAATTCGATACCCAGATTTCACCGGAAATATATGTCTTGAGACTCCCTGAATACAAAAAAAAGCATTTTTGGAAACATGTCCGTGTGTGTGTCTCTGTCTGTGAACAGTATAACTCAGAAACGAACAGTCGGATAAACACCAAACTTGGTATTTAGGTCCATTATCTTCCTGAGATGCGACACGAAGGTTTTCAAGAAATCCCTCCACCCCAGATTACCCTTTACATTGAACATTTTTTGAAAATTTTAATTTTCTCAAAAATGGCTCTAACGATTTTGATTAAAATATCATATGATAAAGATATTTTCATGACAAATGAAATGCATATCTCGAATTTTCTGGGAATGTCTCCAAAAGTATTCTTCATTGTGAACGATTTTTGCATAACTGGTAAACCATAAGAGATAAACAAAATTTTACAGCACAAAAAAGTAGATCGCGTTAAAATACACAATTTATGTCATATACATTTTTGTTGTTGAGTGAACCATTTTCGAGATATTGCTTGTTATTCCCTTAAATTTTGCAATACTTATACTTTTTCTCAAATGGAAATTCGTTATTCATTTTTTTTGTCCTGGTAATGCAAAGAGAATGGTATACTCCACATAGACTATTTGACTATCGCTTAAAGCCTACCAATTCCCCTTACACCTACAAGAAAATTAGCAATAAGATTAACATCTCAATAACATGAAGCATATGGAGAATAAGCATTTGTAAAAATAGTTTGTACAAGAATAGAGAAAGTCATGTGAGTGTAACACATCAGAATTTTTAAAAATTTAACGTCCTTACGATTGGTCATATCACACGATGAATGAACGAAATGGCTTTAATGATGTCTAAATGAGCTCGGGTCCATAGAGCTTAGAGTTGCCCGACATTCGTCTTCTCAAGATAAGAGAAAACCCAGGAAAAACCTTATCGGGTAACTCACCCTAGGCAGACACGCTACCCCCATACAAAGGCAGGTCTATTTCATACGTTTTCCATGGCTTGCAAGAAATAACTGAGTAGCGACAGCAATGGAAGGAAATTACAAAGTTTGAAAAATTCAAACCAGTAACAATGGATATTGCGTAAATGGCTGATGCCACAGAAAAAGTTATTTAAAATAAATTGTGTATTTTAAAGAGTTCTACAAAGTAATGTGGATTTCGTTAAACAACACAGTTTGTCTTTTTGTCTTTATACATTTCCGGGATATTATTGGTTATTATTTTGAATTTTCAAAATATAGATACTTTATACGTTTTCCAACTGTAAATCGCTATTCTTTTTGTTTCTTCGCCCTTCTTTCTTTCGTGGTCATTCAAGGAGCACGAAATCCCAAAGCCATGCATATGCAGTGACCTGTTTTAAAAAGATTGGGCTATCGCTTTAGTTTCCTCTATTACTTTTATGCCTACAATGAAATGTATAAATGCGTAATGAAAATTTAGCTGAATTAGCAAGAAGCAGATACAAGAATATGCTTTTGTAAGAAGATTTTGTAGAAGTGAGTAGAGAAAATCATGTGAATGCAACACATCGTATGTTTTTAGTTACATTGTTCACGGAATCGCAGTCCCAGTGAGATATACACACTCGCGAGCAATTTATTAAAAATGCATCTTTGGATCAGGAGATCTGAAAGCGTGTATTTATGGTGAAATTTCGTTATCGGATTTTGTACACTTCCTGTGCCTATCATAGGCAAGCTGTATGGAAAGTAATAAAAGGAAACAAAACCCAATGTGAATGCTTAAAACAAAACAAAGTGGTTATCCGGCGCAGAAGGTGCGTTTGATACTCAAGAGTTCAAACAACCTCTTTATGGGATAATTCAACGACAATTGTTTCAACAGCTTGTTACTGAGGGACAAAATTACTGTCTAACAGTCAATGACGTACGAACTTTGCTCGTTTCTTCTCTATGGTTCCCAAGACGTCTACCTATAGAGCTCATCCCTAACATCGGAGTGTGCAAACACGAGAGAGAAGATTCAGATAGTAGTATTTGATACAATGATTTCACAGTCATGTTAAATAAAAGAGAAAAGAGCATGGACTTCCACAAATTGTCACGATGTCCAAATACATTTGCTAAACCAATGTAGGAGGTAAGAAGTTTTTTTTTTTCATTTGCATCAGTGCTAATTTTAAGTGCACTGATGAAGTGATCAAACAGATCACTTTCTTGTATCACTTAATATCAGGATTCGGATTCTAATATGTCATCCTTAATTGTTGCATCAGGATATTGCTAACGTATACATAAATACTTAAATGGGTCCAAGGTTACTAAAATACATATTTATTATATTATTTTTTTATCTTATATGCAATTTTCTATTTCTAGGACATTTTTTTCCGAATTTACGTCATTATTTCGTGATTTTGTTGTCGTTACGTATACCAAATATGATATATCGGATGTCGTACTCAAAGGAATCGAAGTCATGAGGGCCGATTGTATCATGTTTTATACATTCTGCACTCATATTTTTTCTATCTCTAACTGCTGTGTGTCGATAGTAGATCTTAAAAATACTAAAAACCTTATATAAACCCGATTTATCATATATGATACAACCCCTAATCTCCCATGAACCCCCTCTTAAAATTAGAACAACATTTAATCTCTTAAATATTCGTATTATTTTGGCCCTTAATAGCACACTTTCATCCACAGAATAAAATTTATAGATGTCTAAAACTCATTTTAGACCCTCCAAAAAGCCCCCTCTCAAATTTTCAAAAAATAAAAACAATGTTTTGGCAAATTTGTTATATTTTGACTCGCAGAAACTAATTAAGCACACACACATAAATACAACTATCTGAATTTGATTGCGGGTCTGCACAGGATATAAAAGGTTTTTATATTATTTACATTTTGCATAAGGATAACTTTTCAAACCTAAGAAATTTACAATTCAATTAGGAAATAAGAATAACTTTGTATATCCTTTACTCCCACTGCTCGAAAAAACAATTCCTATTTAATGGTTGGTCTGGAAATAGTTGCTAGTTCCAATATACTACACAGTTTATAAAGATAGTAACGGAAGCTCCACTTCCAAATGCAAGACAAAGCCCCTGCAGCCTAATTTGGAAGCTAAGGTCTCGAATGCTTGATTCCCAGATAAGTTACTATACAAAAGACACACAGTTTACTATATACAACTCAAATGAAAAATAAAATCAACGAAAATAAAAATAACTGGTACCAGAATATATTAAAGATGAAAGAGGAACGAATACTTAACATATTATTAGACTATGTACCAAGAGGATACCGCCAAGTAGGAAGATCAAGAACAAGATGGAATGATATGTTTAATTGAGAACAGAACAGGTCACGACCTATACCTTGTGGAAGAAGAAGAGTATTAGAGTGTTTTATAACAGGTTTGTACACCGTTTGGTAGTAAATAGTGTTAACATAGAACATTTGTTATAAAATTCAGCCTGAAAACTGCAACATTTTAAAGTTTTTAATTTCTCCACCCGTAGCGTCCGGGATAATAGAGGCCTAACACAAGGATTTGCGACGTCACGCCGGGGGTGCTCGTGGCTAACAAATCTCACATTTGTAAATTGTACCTTCTGTGTCAATATGGCTCTTTGGCAGCAAAATGAAATAACATAGCTCTAGACACCAGAACATAAACACTATCAAAACATATAACATAACAGAAAATATGCATTTCAACAATATTAATGAGAAAAACTTATGAAATTGGGTATAAACACCTAGCTGGGTTTGTACGGCAGACAGTGGGAGAACCATTCTGCCGAAATGGCATTATATTACTTTTTTTGCACACAAAAATTTGTTATTTATTATTTTTGTGTACTTATTGTGTTCCATAAAATATGGCAGATCCCCTCCCAAACGGCCATTGTATTCACATTACACATACACTTGTGACTAAAATCAAATCAGTTTCTTCATTATCATTTACAATAGTTCATAAAATAGCTTTGCGATTCCTGTTTAAAACTTTATTTTCAAACTCTGACGAGATCGAAGACTGAAATAATGTATAACCCTCCATGACAATTAGACATATGAATGTGTTAATTACTTTCTCTACAAGGTATAGTAAGTAGGGGAAGTATTGTATTCCACCCAAAAATTCGATACCGAGATTTCACCGGAAATATATGTTTTGAGGCCCCCTGAATAAAAAAAAGCATTTTTGGAAACATGTCCGTGTGTGTGTCTGTGTGTGTGTGTGTGTCTGTCTGTGAACAGCATAACTCAGAAACAAACAGTCGGATAAACACCAAACTTGGTATTTATGTTCAGTATCTTCCAGAGATGCGACACGAAGGTTTTCAAGAAAATTCCCCCACCCCAGATTACCCTTTACATGGAACATTTTTCGAAAAGTTTAATTTTCTCAAAAATGGCCTAACGATTTTGATTAAAATATCATATGTTTAAGATATTTTCATGACAAATGAAATGTATATCTCAAATTTTCTGGGAATGTCTCCAAAAGTATTCTTCATTGTGAACGACTTTTGCATAACTGGTAAACCATAAGAGATAGACAAAATTTTACTATACATGAAATGTAGATCGCGTTAAAATACACAATTTTTGTCATATACATTTTTGTTGTTGAGTGAACCATTTTCGAGATATTGCTTGTTATTCCCTTAAATTTTCCAATACTTTTTCTCAAATGGGAATTCGTTATTCATTTTTTTCATGTCCTGGACATACAAAGAGAATGGAATGCGCCACATAGCAACCAGCTCCTAAAAGATTTGACTATCGCTTAAAGCCTACCATATTCCCCTTGCACCTACAAGAAAATTAGCAATAAGATTAACATCTCGATTAACATGAAGCATATGAAGAATAAGCGTTTGTAAAAATAGTTTGTACAAGAGTAGAGAAAGTCATGTGAGTGTAACACATCAGAATTTTTTGGATTTGGTCTTGGCAGAGTCACAATAATATCGTTTGGTCTCTTAATGAAGTCTTCTCTAATGATGTCACTTTTAGAAACACGTTTAATACATACACAAGCACTTTTACTGCATACAAAATCCGTCCTGTGTACAGCACGAATCCACTTTCTCATCTCTCTTTGTCAGAAGGAAACGAAAATGTTCGGTTATTGCCAAATGTTCTAATGCGCCTTTCCTTGTTTCAGCGGTAATTATAAATACAGTTTGGCACACTAAACATTCGCCCCGTTCTGTACAGCAAAACCTATTAACACAGACTTAATAGAAATTCATATCTAACGCCGGTTAAGTTTTAGTTACGGTAAAATGATTACATTTTACTAACAGTTTAAAAATCATACTGTGGCGAGTAAACATACTATAGTAGCTATTTATATTAATTATATTTTAAAGTCACTGAGGAATTGAATCAAAACTGCTGAAATAAATAAGTCCAATAAAATATCAGAAGATAGTTGCATTTAGGTTATAAACGTTCGCATAACCTTCATTCCTTAAAAAAAACATCTTTACAAGCACCAAGCTATTACTTTTCAAAACGTTAATATACGAACGCAATAAACACATGAAATAAACTGTGTATATTAATATAATTACATAAACTCAATGAGAACACATTTTATTACTAGCACATGATATACAAACAAAGGGCCAGCTCGCATCCTGCTTGTGACGTATAACGTGCAACTGTCAACCGAATCAGGCGGGAATCTCTCGAATGCCACGCTCTATCACATACCAATGGTAGGTAAAGAAAGTATTGTATTCCATCCATAAATTAGATACAGATATTTCACAGTAAATACATGTTTTGAGGCCCCCTGAACTAGCAAAACATTTTTCGAGGACTCTGTGTGTGTGTGTGTGTGTGTGTGTGTGTGTGTGTGTGTGTGTGTGTCTGGGAACGAAAAGTCCGAAAACTGCCAAACGTGATATATAAGTTCAGAATGCTCCAATGATGCGACGCAAAGAGTTTCAAGAACATTCCCCACGCCAACTTATCTTTCTTATTTTTGATTTTCTCTAAAGTGGCAAACAAATTTAATTAAAATACCGTATGTTTAAGATACCTGCGCAACTATCTAAATGTATAATTATCTTTAATTCCCTATGAATATCCTGTAAAGAGCTTTTCATTGTGAATGAATTTCGTAAAGCGTACACCTAGTTAAAACACACAGTTTATGTCTAATAACCTTTTTTCTGGCACTAACCTTTTCCCTAGGCGGCGCCGTGGCCAAGTCATTCCACTAACTGCTCCATCATCATCTTTCCTTTTAACCATTTCGCCTTCATTTTATATCATCTTCTTCCCTCACTCTCATGCCTGGCTAGGGGACGATCCCCTCCGTATTCATTCTATGATTCAATGCTCGTCTGCTCCTCCACAGGTCTCTGACCCTAGGCACGGTTGTAAATCCTAAGGGGTGTAAGCCCTACATACAAGGAGGATAAGCCGACTAAATGAGCGAGTATTAATAAGCTGCCTTATCTTAGTGTTTTGTTTCTTTCTCTTATTATTCTTATTTAGCGCTTCGTTTTACTTTTTATTTTCTATAATATGTTCGCTAGAGTATTTGTTTGATCTGGTGAAGTAGGTATACCGAAACATTTCGTCCACTTATTAAATTAGCGTGCCTAAAATATTCAGGGAGAGACAGCATCATCTTTCTTTCGTTGTGTTGATTCAAGCACAAAGAGGATACAAAACGCTGACTCTCTACACCAAAATGTTGTTTATCTTTCACATTAATATAAATTACATCGTTCCAGGAAGCCAAGTTTAAGTAAATTTGCTAATGTTGTTTGAACCAATTGACACCAAATACGAGACTAAGGAGACCATGTCTTTATATCTTGATCAACGGAAAGGTACTTTACAAGAATTGATAGCTTTTCGAGAACAGTGAGGTAATTATGACGTAATAGGCAAAGCTTGGGATGTCCAGATGTTTTAGTGAGACTTGAGAAAAAATAATGTGACTGTCGCGTAGTTTTCTACCTAGGTCTTGGTTCACAAGAAAGAAAAAATACATGTTTAAAAAGTCCCAGAAGATGTAAAAGAATAAATGAATTTTATGACGTAAGGAACATGCAGTATCTTCTGTTCGTATTCTACATCCAAAAGTAATTCACAGTTACTACATAAGATAGTGCAATGACGTCGTCTGTGTATTTCAGAACAAGTGAGTTGTAATTTCTTAAAGCAAATAATGCACCAGATAGGTGATGCAACGAGTACGTGTGACAATAGGACTGACATTAATTTGATCAAGAGAAGTGGTATTGTAGTCTGTCTTGAATATCTTTCTGGTTGCCTCACGACTGCCAATCTCCGGGGTAGGGATGATGACATAATGATACATACAGGGCAATTGCAGAATGACATGGTTTGCTTTACTGAGCACAAGATCATGTTAAAACGCTTTTACACTGGAAGGAAGCATTAAACATTTTATTCAATGAATTATTTCGAAGTTAAGAAAGAAAATCTGCTTGCCTAAGGATTAATATTCATAATTTAAAATATCACATGTCTTCGTTTTTTCCTTTTTCCAGTATTTAACGCCCGTGGGCACTGATGATACATGAAATGCAATGATAATTGGGAAAGGAAATTTGGGAAGGAAACGTTCCAGGTCTAAGTATATGGTACCTCCCTGGAATTTGCCAGTTATGAAGACTGAGGGTAACTTGGGGAAAACCTTAGGCGGGGAGGACGGTCCTGGCCGAGTTTGAACCGCGAACCTCCCACTCAGGAGTCCGCGCTTTAACAATTTCAGCCACCCCTATTGGTAATTTCACGTGACAGAAGGCTTTCGTTATTCACAGCAATCTCATAGTGGTTCTAAGGGTAGTTCGTTTAAAAAACATGTTTTCTATACATTTCTCGTTACTTGTCTTAAATATATGCATAGAAACAGTTTATCCGCAAATATGAAACAAAAATATGGCCTATCCTAGGACCTATAATTTGAATGTTTCTAAAATATTAAGCGTTGCATTTGTTGGACATACATTATTAATATAATTATTATAAGTATTTGTAAGGCGGGTTTTCTTTTTAATTAGATATATTACATTCACATTAGTACTTTACCCACTATCTTCTATTTTTATATCTCTTCTTTACAAACTAATCCTACAAAAGCTTATCTTTTTAGCTTCCTCGTGTTAATCGAGATAAACCTTTGCAAAAGTACTCTCATTATACGTTTCGTTGTAGGTACATGTAGGATACAAGTGGCTCGAGTAATAGTCAAAAGCAAGTCGCTATGTGCTGGCTTTGAAATTCCACACTCTTTGCACCATATCGCGAAAAAAAATAAATAATGATGACCGATTCAATAAGTATAAAGCATTGGATAATTCAAAACAAGAGGAATGAATACCTCGTATATGGTTAAATTTCTTTTTCTGTTTACCTTCCTCGTATGTAGGACTTACAAGCGGGTGCCTGGGGTCAGAAGCTTGTCGAGGAGCAGACACTTTGGATAAGATAGAATGTCCAGAATGAGTGATCAGCGAATGCCTGGTATGAGAGCGAGGAAGTAGATGATATGAAATGATGGTGAAATGGATGAAATGAAAATTGACGATGGAGCAGTTGGTGGAATGAATGGCGGGGGAAACCCGGAGAAAACCCACCCAGACGGCGCTTTGTACACCACAAATCCCACATGCGCGTCCCTGGGATGGAGCCTTGGTGAGAGGCGAGCGGTCTAAACACACAGCTAACACGGCGCCGCCCAACTTATTATTATTAATAATAGTAATAATAATAAAAGAAGTTTAAATATTAAATTCTATAAGTAACAAGTATTTTGAAGAAGGAAAGCAAATGTATTAAGTTTGAAGCAATATTCATTGGGGGCTGCAGGTATCCATACAGTGAAGGCTTACGTAGTCATTGATAAAAGAATGCAAGCTAACAGGAATGTACATGTCCGGATGCATGGAACAACAACGGGAAAAACCAGCGCCCAAAAATCAGCCAAGCGCACAGAAAAAGTAATCAGGCTAGAAAAATGCGGTAATCGCAGACGCAAGAAGCATGGACTTTCTAAAATATTTCTTTTAGACGTGTTTTAGAATTTATCATATGGGCCAATAAAATCAATCAAAAACCACGTGACTAGAAAAGAAACCCGAGAAAACTAGAGAATTGGCGTGAAATAGAAATTTATCTAGGGCAGGAGCTCAGTTTCGAATGATAACATCGACACTTCATGTGATAGCGTTGTCAGTACATTCCGTGTTGTAGCCTGGTAAGAGATCGTGTTATAGCGTTGTCATGATGGGTCGTAACTTCATGTCTTAGCCTTGCCGGGCGAAATCTTAAGTGAAGGGGCAAGGGAAATTTGTTTTTAGCGTGGAGCAACATAATGGGGCAGTGACGGAGTGAACGAGCAGTATTTATTTATCTCCCCTTGAGGCAGTATTTTATATCACAACACTGTGAATGCCAGCCTGATTGTAGTGTAAATTAACATTATTGTATAACAATGATTTGAGATGTTTGTTAATTATAAGCATTGTTAGGAAATAAGTTTACACGGCCTCACTGAAACTGACAGTAGGAGAGGTAACAATGAAGCGAGGGGATGAGTTGTTTATCAATTAGAAGAGACAAACAAATGACGTCAGGGTAGCGTGCCTTTCTTTAGAAATGGAGGGAATATTTTCCCTAAAGCATATGTGTTTGTAATTTTGATTGGCTTATTAAACACACGCTAATATTGGCGCGATTTATTAACCCATAACAGCTCTATTATAATGTTTAGGCATATCGGGGTGAGGGAGTATAAATTCTGGAGCCAAAGACAAGTATCGAGCAGTAAATAAGTGATTGTGGTTACATTCGAAAATATAACAGTTTCAGTCAGGCGCGTATCAAGATTAAATATGTGAAACTAATTAAGTGTGACGGCAATAAAAGTGTAAAAACAAATTCTTTTATCAGTGTTATCTTTTAGTAACAACTCCTTTCTGTTTACACACCCTGTTCAAGAGATATTTGCTCGACTGAGTAATAATAGCTAGCCGGAGGACAAAGAACCCAAAATTCAAAATAGTAAAACAATAACAGGCGCTCAGAAAATAAGATAACACGAACAAGTACCGTGACACTCTTCACACCTCCTGAGAGAAGAGCTCTCCTTTCCTGGAACTATCCAGCGGAATTAGCCGACAAAGCAATATTTTTCCCTGTTATAACCCTCTCATCAAGACAAACCGAACAAGAATCCCACATCACTATATTATTTATGAACATGCCTTTTATGTATATGTATACACACGCACACGTGTGTTACTTCTTCCGGGCTGAGGCGAAGTACCCCCACTTTTTTGTCAGGAAAGTCAATACAGCCCTCCGCATATGAATGTGGCTGCGCGTAAGAATGCATCTGCCTGGTTCTTATTTCTTTGAAGGATCTTAAAATCAGATAACATATCTTAACACGGATATGTGGCTACAAATTTTAGGCACTACTAACACTGTTCATACTGTTCAGTTCCAACAAGACGGTGAACCGCCGCGCTTCACTACTGTCATTCAAAGGCTTTCACATTTGAATTGCACTTGGCCACCAAGCAGTGCATACCACGCCAGATAATGCTCCATTGTGGTACTTCATTAAGGGGAAATTACTCAGGTTGTGTCTACAATGTTAAATTTCTAACTTAAGATTCACTTTTCTAATATATATATATATATATATATATATATATATATATATATATATATATATTCGCAGAAATGCCTTGAAATTTATTAACTATTTAATTAAAGAATTTAACTTATAATGACCCCATTTGTATGCATTTTAATGGAAGATTTTTTAAGAATATTATGAGTGACAAAGGAATGTAACTGTGTATTTTCTGTAAGGACTATTACAGTGCATTAAAATTAGGATTGATCACCTAATATATCTACAAGGAATTAATCTACCTCAAATGCATACCTTTTGAGAAAAGGGTACCCAAATATAAAAAAGTAAGATTCAAATTGTAGAATATCCAAGTTAAGTTAACTTCGTAAAAATGTGTTCATTGCTCAGCAAACCACCTGTATTAACTAGGTAAAAAATCATAAGTTGATAAGCTTTTGTGAAATGGGTGAATCTAAAGTTACAAATTCAAAGCTGTAGACGTTGCCTGTACAATCTCGTTTTAAAAAGAATGCGCAACAATGCCGATGTGCTTATGATGCTGTTCGTGACGCATTCCTGAAGTGACGCCAGAAATGTTCATTAAAATGAACAAGAGAGCAGTGCACCATATTTGTCTCTGTAGAGACCGGGGAGAAATCCACAATGACAACCTTGATTCATAATTGATGTATCTTTATTTGGGTTTTATAAAACACCAATAGCAGGTTTATTGCTCCTTAATCTATACCGAGATTTTTCGCCCACTTATACTCCTGGTTTTGGGATTGTTTTGTATTACTATTTTATTATTATTATTACAAAACTAGGGAAAAATATCGTCGGCTTGCTTCAAAAACTAATTAACTCCACTTTTGGTCAAACTGAAGTTACATGTATATTTTAGTCACCGGGATGCTAGCTTGTCTTGAGCCAATTATGGCTCTTTTTTCAAGGAGTAGCTGTTTTAGCAGAGATGGACGCAGTTGCTTAACGCCTCTGATAAGATGAACTACAATTTCGGTCCCTGCTCGAAACTACATCGGCCGTCCGATTAACAATCAGTAACCGGCTGCACCAAATACCAACAGAGCTCACCAGGTTGCGCCCCCTTCGCCAGCATAGATAGCGCATATGCAGTGTCGACGTCATCATAACCAGATCTCTCCGGTGCCCCTCGAGCGATACACTGACGAAGAAGACACTGTGTAACAGACTTAGTTCTCGACGACCAGTGAAGGACTTTCTTGAGCTTCGTGTCTGAGAGCGGCCGTCTCCACACTTTTCGGACTTGTCTAAACTTATACACATATTTTTCGGCGTAAGTAAACTTCTAAATTCTTTCTAGTGTGTGGAGCGGCACCTAAGTCTTATCGAAGCGAGTTCATGTTGGAATATAACCACGTGTTAAATTCTATTTAAAATGGCAAATATTTGTGTGAGGACAAAGCAAAAATGCTATGTATTTCAATTGTAATTTATTAATATTTCTAGATTTGAAAGTGGATATATTCAGTGCTTTGGGGGCTGCAAGAATCATTGGTTTCATTTAGAGTTGTATTAAATCCTTAATTCATTTTCCTTTAACTTCATGTGTAGTACAAAGATTATTACTCTGATGAAATGTTTTATTTCAATGCATTCTAGACTGGGCCCGGCATTTTACCTTTTACTCTTTTTTATTAAAATGTTGTGGCATTCTACGCACTGTTTATGTTTAAATCGGCTTTGCAAGAATATTACAGTCTGTAAAAACTCGTTAGGCGAAAATGAACATTAAGTAAACGAGTAATTACACATTTTCGGTGTCCAGAATGCACAAAACATGACAACAAGAAGCCATACTTTGCTACATCAGTCCTGCACCAAGCAAAGGGATACATAACAGCAAGAAATTAGTAAATAGTGTTACAAATATTTTGTAGTATATTATGCATAAGAACATTATGTTTGAAAAGTTGATAATTGACTGTTGATAGCATTGTTGCTGTTAGATTTTTAACCTAGTAGGCTATGTGGACATGTTATAGGTTACTGAGTGTTAATTTATGTTTGTTTGAGCTGCTGAGAAATTAAGTAACATAGTTATAATTAATGAGAATACAAGAAGCTTCAGATTAATTTCAATGCCTTTGAATGCCTTAAACAATGATAAATCTGAAGAAGAAGCTTTATGCAAAAATATTCCTGAAAATTCAGACACCAGTAAGATAATAATAACCTAAAACTATAAATTTTAATTTCCATTTTAAAGAATTTCTATTGAATTTGCTCTAAATTTTAATATTTTACAGACTGCACATGCACAAGTAACTAATGAGGTTCCAAATCAGGAATTAGTTATACAAAGGAAATTCTGATAACATGCTGCGTAATGAGGTATGTGAAACAATCTATCAGTGAATTGTTTTCATGAGCTCAAGGTTAATTAAGATAATCTGTTCACAGAATTTACGGAATTCCGTTATTTACAGAATCCAGAGATTAATGAAATTGAACAACATTCAATGGAAGGAAAATTTATAGATTCTACTTCTACACCTAATGATGGGTGTGATGAAGGCCTGGCATTTTCCAATTCTGTTGAAGATAACCCTGCATACCAACTGAAGAAGAAAAAGAATGTGATAGTGAAGTTATAGCTTTTCTTTATTTTTTATTTATGGACGCTCTTTAACTGCTATGGTTCTTAGCGTTCTATTGTATACTGGGCGTGAAAGACCGGAAAGTTTGCTCAGAGGCCTCTTTAGCAGGTATGAGGTTCTTTTACGTGCCGTAAATCTACGACACTGGACCACCGGCTTTACTTCCCTTCCGAAGGAAGCCATGCTAAGGATTTTACGCCCGAAAAAATTCATCACCCTCTACCTTGATGTAAACCTTTCTGTGGCAAAGATACATGGCATGTATCTGGAGGAATGTAAGAGCTCAGGAGTTCAACCTGTCCCTCTTATTGCATACAGGAGAATTTTTAGTACAAACTTTAACTACTTTTTTTCACCCCAAGAAAGATCAATGCCTCAGATGTCAACATTTGAGAGGGCAGAAAGAAATTAAAGAAGTTATTTGAAGTCTGACTATGAAGCACATGTTAAAAGGAAAAACAATGCCGCAGAATCAAGGAAGGCAGATAAAGATAAATCTGAATCTGAAGATACATTTTAATGGTCACATCTGATTTTCAAAGGGTGCTACAAATTCTATCAGATGACACATCACAAATGTACTATTCTAGAAAACTGTATGTTTATAACTCTACTATATTTTATGAATCAAAAGGAAATAAACATGCTCACTGTTATGCTTGGAATTAAGTCAATGGAAACCGGGGAAGCTGTGAAATTAGCAGTGCACTCTTAGTTGGTTTAATAATCTACCAGAAACAGTGAAATAAGTTTGTCTGTATTCTGATAGTATCTGGTCAGAATAAAAACCAAAGTATTACTGCTCTGTGCATATTTCTGGCTAAAAAATCCCATGTTAATGTGATAGACCATAAGCTTTTGGAATCTGGTTACTCATACATGGAATTAGATTCAGTTCATAGTGCAATAGAATGCCAAAAGAAAATGTTCCTGTATATTCTGTAATGGACTGGTTAATTTTCAGAAGGCAAGATCTAATAGGACGATGACAAATGCTAGCCCATAAATTGGAAAAGAGCTGATCTACAATTTAACAAAGTTATCAAAGACAATAATAAAGAACAGAAATATAAATTAACTTGGTTAAAATGTAAATTAGTTAAGAATAAAATGTGTAAGATACGAGAAGGATATTCCTAACATTATACAATACAGAAATGAATATTTTGGACTTTGAGAAAATTAATACTCGTGGAATACAGAGGTCGAGATCGCCCTATAGACATTCCTAAACAACTTATAAAGCTTTACATTTCACCATTGCCTATTGCAACTGAAAAAAGATTGACCTGGAAAATCTTGTATCACAGGTGTCATACTAGCAGAGATGCATCCGTGGTATAAAATCTTGCCCACTTCTTCTTCAATAAGAGTTATTGCCCCAGAACCAGCCCTTGAAGACAGTGATGAAAAAGAAAATGAAGCTTAAGTGAAGTGCCAGCGTTGATAATTAAGAAAAATAAATTTCAGGCTATGAATGTCAGAAATATATATATATATATATATATATAATTATTTGTTTCCATCAGAATGATGGAACAATTTGTGCAATGTATAATTTGGTGATTTAAAGTGTTGACATTAGTTTTATAGGCTCAATCAGATTTTAAAAAAATATTTGCTTGAGTATTTATCTAATATTGTAATTACATGTTATTAATTTTTCTGTGATATAGATTACAATGTTTGTGTAATTTGAATTATTATGTGCAGGATACAAATTAAAAATGGTGTTAATCCAACAACAAAAATGGATGCTATTTTCTTATCTATGGCTAAGTTCTGATAGAACATCTGCTTCACATTATAATTGTTCTTTGTATCACTTCTTTGTTCTTGTCTAAGTTATGAACAACTAAGGAGTGATAATAATGGCGTATTGCTTGACAAAACCATTATACATTGATAACAAGAAGTTTGTAAGTACCACATATATTAACCATTTTTTAATTTTTCAATAAATTATCTAGGCTAAATTTCCGTATCTTTTATTATATGGATCGTACCAACAAAATAAAATAAATTCATCACAAGCATATTAATATTCATCTGATTATTCTAGAAGAGAGTCAACTTTAACTTCATTTTTCTCAAAACCACTAAAATGTGAGTTACAAACCTTTTGTAGTAAGCCGACGATATCTGAAAAGTGTATGTTCAATCCAAAAAACGAGAATTAGGGAGTGCTCTAATGTTCAGAACTCAAAAAGAATTTCGTTAATAATTAACAGATAAGTGACATGAGATGTGGAATAAACTTTTCCTCCACCCACTTCATTTTAATACTGGCTGTGTGTATAGATTCTTTGACTGCCAATGTCGTCCTCCGTGGACTAGTGGTACTGTGCTAGACTCTAGTTCCCGAGGTCGCGGGTTCAAACCCGGTGGAGGGCGATGAATATTTTCGGGCGTAAAAATCCTTAGCATGGCTTCCTTCGGAAGGGAAGTAAAGCCGGTGGTCCCGTGTCGTAGATTTACGGCACGTAAAAGAACCTCAAGCCAGATAAGGGGCCTCTGAGCAAAATTTCTGGCCTTTCACTCCCAATATAGAATGGGACGCTAAGGACCATAGTAGTTAAAGAGCGTCCATAAATAAAACTCAATTTAATTTTGACTGTCAACCATGGTTTGTTTCGCTGGAATACTTCTGCGTAGTTTAAGAGAGAAATTACGCGAAAAGGTGATCTTAAAATAATCATTTCTGCACTGAGAGATGCATTGAGGATTGTTATCCTCCAAATAAACTTTTTCACAAATGTCCACTTTTCCGAATTGAAAATGCGATTCCGAATATGTGTGTATGTGTATAAATAACATAGCTCATAAACGGGAGATTTTGGGATAAATGCCAAAGTTGGTATTTAAGTTCGGCACCTTCCAAGGATACGACACAAAGTTTTCCAAGCAAAATACTCCACTTCAAACTACCTTTTTCATGGAAAGTTTGTGATTATTTTTTGTCTCAAAATGGTTCTAACGATTTTGGTTAAAATATGAAACGCTTAAGATATTTTCACGATAAATTCAACGCATATCTTGAATTTCCGGGAATACGTTGTGAAATACTCTTCGTACTGAACTAATTTTGTATAACTAGTAAACCATAGACAAAATCTTACTACATGGTTTATGTGAAAAGTGTTTGTGACATTAACCGTTTCCTAGACATTCGTTGTTGTTAATTTGAATTTTCAAATGCTTTTACTTTTTTGAAGTGCGAAGTAGCCATTCAATTGTTTCCATAGCTGTGCAAGACGAGAAATTTAAAGCCAAGCTTGTAGGATTTGACTATCGCTTCAGTCTCTTGTTTCCCTCTAAATATATTATATATATATATTATATATCCCTCTATACAAAATTTATATTTAAATCATTTGTTTAAACGTTTATTTTGACAGCATGAATTAGATAGAAGAGCAAAATCTTATAAGAACATCTGTGCAGAAGAGTAGTGGAGACAGTCATATGAATGTAACACCGATGGTTTTGATCATTTAACTTGTATACCCTATACCCCCTTTAACTTCTTAGTTTAGAAACAACTTACGGTGCGATTAAATCTTCACAAACACATCCACACTTCCAGACTGCGGTTTTATTAAACGTTTTACTCGTACGTTAAGTGGAAATCAAATGGAAGAACTTTTGCTTGATGTTGGATCCAAACAGCACTGCTTTCTAATTTATCTTGTTTTCTTCGACGGTCACTGAATGGGCAAAAAAGAATATATTTTCTTGTTTCTATCTCTTTCAATAAAAACTATGTTGTTTTCTTTTACATCGTTTTAATAAATATTGCAATTTCTTTTGCAACAACTTTCTCGAGTAAATGCTCGTATCACTATTTGTGGCATATTTTGCCAAATATGGTAAACTACTGCGGAATATGTACCCGAATGCAGAGAATCATCAGTGCCAAAAATAACAACTGACTGCATCCGCTGGCTTTTCAAACCAGTGGTTCCAGATGAGATTTCTGGCCCAGTTGGATAGTGTCATCCTCCGTGGTCTAGGGATAACATGCTAGCCTCTAGTTCACGAGGTCGCGGGTTCAAACCCAGCAAAAGGCGGTGCATTCTTTCAGCCGTAAAAATTGTTTCTTTCGGAAAGGGAAGTAAAGCCGGTGGTCCCGTGTCGTAGATATACGGCACATAAAAGAATCTCAGACCTGAGCAAAATTTTGCGGTCTTTCAACGCCCAATATAGGATGGAACACTAAGAACCATAGTAGTTAAAGAGCGTCCATAAATAAAAAACTCAATTTTAATTTAGTCAGAGGGTTTTCCCATTGAGAAAATAAGCAATAACTGGGTTTTTAATAGGTAAACAACTACATGAAAGTGAACCCAGGAACAACTTTGTTGTTCTTTAAAGATATTCAGCTTGATTTAACGGAACAAACCTGACTTAGATACGAACTTTTCATGGAGTTGCATATTTGAGCTATACTGAAATGTAAAATTTCAGGCCATTTAAATCTAAAAATATTATAAAAAGTAAATTGGAGTTATTAACTGGACTTTTTGGTATATTATTAATGTAAGTACGATTATTTTTCAACCCAAATCACAAAAGGTCCTTAAGTTATTCATGTAACCCTTCAATATAAATACATTGCATGTACTTGTTCTAATAGTAATAACGTGGGTGAAGCGTAACGGCAAACTTTGGAATAAATTGGACACTCTTCCAACAAGCAGACACTCCTACACACGATGTAATTTTCCCTTTTGTTTCTGGCTGCTTCATTTAGAATTCTATTTTCCTACATGTTGTACTGCAGAAAATCTTCCACTAGTGCAAGGTCAGAACAATTCTCCTAGAGAAGAAATCTGAGTACGTATCCCTATCATAACATTTAAACCAAATGAAGACAGACACTGGCAATTACCAGGACGTGTCTAGGGTGTCTTGTTGCTGGCCTATATAACGTGCATCCCATTGGTTCCTCTTGCAGCTTGAAGATGGAGCACATGAGGCTAGTTGTGTTAAGCGCCGTCATTCTCCTGGTAGCGGCCAAGTTGCGTGAGTACTTAATTTTCAACTAAACGCTTTCAGGAAACGTTTAACGTATTTCTACTCACAAAACGTTTCGAAAACAAAACCTTAGTGATTAGAATAATTACTTTAAAGTAATATAACTGCTGTCTAATGAGAGGTTTTTCAGCAAGTCACCAAACAATTACCACACCTAGGACTGATGTTAGGTACCAATAAAATTGTAAGGTCACATATGAGTGCTAAATATATTTTTCCAACTACAGGGTGTCATACCTTAGGTGTGCTAATTTATATTCCGATTTATGAAGTTTGACTTACCTATTTAGGGAAATAAAGTAAATGATGGTCCTTTTGCTTACCCTAATAAACGTCAAACAGGGTCAAGTTCTGCAGTTGCAAGTCATACCATTTCGTAAACCATACGACAAAAGTGTATACACATTTGGGATCATATAAATAAGATCGTTTTAGTTAAGGGCACATTCAAGTCTTGAGAGAAAAAAAAATGTGTGTTACATTCACATGACTTTCTCCACCCTCTTTCGTTTATTAGCGGGTATAACACTATTCTTAGCAAATCTCATTTTTCTACCCACTTCATTTCAATCCAGACAAACCTTAGCAGAAATAGTTACATTACACATTTCGTTATAGGTACAAAGGGAACAGCGATAGTCAAATGTTTAAGAATCGGACGCTATATGCTGGCCTTAAAAATTCCACATTCTTTCCATGCAATCGCGAGAAATAACTGAAACTCGACAGGACTTTAAAAGTATGGCTAAGTCTTGAAAAAATTTTAAACATTAATAACAGATATCTCAGAAGTCCTTATGGCACAAAAAGTTATTTGAAATAAATTGTATGTTTTAAACAGATCTACATTTTTTGTTCAGTAGGTATTCGTCTATCGCTTAACATTTACAAGATTATACAAAATTCCTTCTGAATGAACAGATCTTCAGAGGCTATTCCCAGAAAATTCAAGATATACATTTTGTCATTTAACTATATTTAATACATGATGTTTAATCAAAATCGTTAGAGCAAATTTTTAGAAAAGTAAAAATTTCGAAAAATGTTCCATATGAAGGATAGTTGGGGTGGGGGACTTTCTTGTAAATCTTCGTGTAGTATCTTTGGAAGATACTGAACTTAAATACCAAGTTTGGTATTTTTTCGACGTTTTATCTTGAGTTATACTGTTCACAGACACGCACATACCTTTTTCTAAAAATGCTTTTTTGAGTTTAGGAGGCCTTAAAACATATTTATGGTGAAATCTCGACGTCGAATTTTTGGATGGAATACAATACTTCCCCTAATTGCTACACGAAGTATGGAAAGTAAAAATATATTTATTAATAGAACATGTACAAATTTAACTAATGTGTTTGCATAGTATCTAATTTCGAGCACTTTTTAAAGCTTTAAAAATAAGATTAAAATCCCATACAAAAAAAGATGGTGTTTCATTCAAATGTCACTGTTACGTGTTTCTTATATTACAGAAAGAGTAAATAGTATAAAGTTTATTTGAATTAGCTATACTTTTGAGAAAGAAAATTAAAATTCTTAACTTAAGTTATGCAAGGTTATATAAAATTCCTTCTGAATGAAAAAGGCTTCATAGGCTATTCCTAGAAGATTCAAGGTATACATTTTATTTGGCATGAAAATATGTTTAATATATAGCATTTTAATCAAAACAAACATTTTTAACAAATAAAAAATTTCCAAAAATGTTCCATGTAAAGAATAGTTTGGGTGGGGGAATATTCTTGAAAATCCTCATGTACATCTTTGGAAGGTACTAAACAAAAAACCAAGTTTGGTACTTTTCCAACTTTTCGTTTATTAGTTATACTGTTCATAGGCACACAGAAAGGCAGACACGTACATACACTCACACAAACGCGCGCGCGGATATTTTTTCTAAACTCTTTTTTTTATTCGAGGGACCTCAGAATATATATTTTCGGTGAGTGTCGTATAGAATTTTTGGGTGGAATGCAATACTTCTACTTAATATGTTCCTGGTAGAGAGAGTAAAAATACTTTTTTTATTCAGTGGGCATCAAAACATGCATTACCGGTGAAATCTCGGTATGAAATTTTTGGGTTGAATGCAAAACCTTCTCTACCTACTTTGTACGTGGAAGAGAAAGTAAAAATTGCGGCAAAAAGGAGCAAATTTTTTATTAGAAAAACTTTTCACTGAAGCTCTTTAACATAGTTAAAGTAAATAAAATCCCGTTTCTATTTTGTTATGATTCATATACAGTGGGAAAATGCGCGTATTTGCGTGTAACATACCACAGTAGGTAATGATGCTGAACTTTCAACCAGACAATTAAGCATTAAATGTCGTGATAAAATTTCGACAAAACTCCATATCTCAGTGTAATTTATATCAGTATTTAGATAGGTATCTAGGTATCGGTTTTTGCGATTCTTGATAAAGGTACACATTTTAATTTTAAAACCCAACGAAGCTACCTTACTTTAAAGAAGTTAGCGTTTAGTCTTTAAATTTAAAGTAAAGGAAAATATTCTTAAAGTTTTATTATTTATGTTTTTATTAGACTTTACACACATTGCAACCAACAACTGAAAGAAACAAAAAATGAAAGGGGAAAAAAGAGAAAATGTCCCGATCTGATATAATACAGTTTTATGTGTTTTTTCACCAGACTTTTACACACTATTCATACAAAAACATATTATTCTATCTACTTATTGTTAATCGAGATAAAGGTTTACAGAAATGTTTTTATTAAACATTTCGATGTAGGTTCAAGAGTTATAGGAGGCTGAAATGATAGTCGATGTTTAAAAAGCGGGTCGCTATATGCTAGCCTTGAAATTCCAAACTTTACATAGCCACGAGAGAGTAAAAAAATCAAATAGCGAATTAGCACTTGAAAAAAAATTAAAGTATTTGAAAATTCAAGCCAATAATAAATAATATCCCGGAAATGTTCAACACCACAACAAATTTTATTTCTAGTTTTTAAGTAACTATTGTTTACAAAGGGAAATAGCTCGGTGGTGACGCTGAGACTGACATTTGGAAGGAATTTGCATTAAATTTTACACATTTCACGATCCCCGAAGTACTGGGAAATTTAAACTAATAATGCTGAAGTAGGGACTTCAGAGACTGGTCCTTTAGACTTCTCGATCAACAAAATTAAAGTACTGAGTATCTGCTTTAAAATCATCTGTCTACATAATTAAACAACATCGAAGTCGCGCGTCAAGTATATGACTGTAGTTTGTCGCGATACGACTGTTTTAGCAACAAATAATAAGAAAAGGAAATTACTTCGGAACACTTTCCGTGTATTCTTCCATTGTTAGTGAAATATTCATACATATCGCGGCAATTAATGTCATTTAACTTGCACTCCAGACCAGCTTCAATTGACAGATCCTACTATACTCCTACGAATTGTTCATGGCACGTATCCAATTCGCAATTCCTTTCACAAGTGAATGACCTTTGTAGTTGAATAGAGACGTCTACTACGTATCAATTTTCTTTCTCTACTATTTAATCAAGGCACAGGATGTACTACATTCAATGAAAATATGCATTATCGAAATTAAACGAAAAATTCAGTCTGAAGTACCCTGAACTCAAAGAGAGGCTTTATAAGACCCTTGTGGGTGTGTGTGTCAGTGTGCAGCATGGCTCAAAAAAGAAGAACCTGATAAGTACTGGTTTATTTAAATTTGTTTCTAGTTTTACTGTTCTCTCTCTCTCCCCCCCTTTCATACATCCATCACCGCATTATTCGGGGAACTTCAAAATCTGTATTTCCAGTGAAATCTCGATATCGAATTTTTGAGTGAAATAGCATTACTTCCTCTGCCTGCAATAACAAAGCGACACAGTAACAAAAAGGAGCACATTTGCAAAATAATGATACAACAGAAATTTTTGCATAGATATTATATAGTTAACAACATTAGTTAAGAAAACATATGTTACAGATCTTACTGAAATTATAGAAATTGGAGAAATGATAAATCAACTACTGTGCATCCCTTCAGCTTAAAGTTTCGTCTTTATGTTTCATAGGGCTATTATTGTAAAAGATTATAAATAGGTTTTAAAAATTAATGCTAGTTACGCTTTTTTCTCAGCATTTGCTAAAAGGGCACAAGTCTGGAGATTTCAAGATGTAAATTAAATATTAGCTTAGATTTAGGATAAATATTATTACAAGTGGAGATGTACTGAATGAACAATAAAGAAAGCAGCCGTAAGATGCGAATTCAAATAAGTTTTATTTATATTGAAAAGTGTTTGTCTAATGACCATTCATTTATAGGGTTCTATTGGCAATTTTGAGCAATATTCATCTTTTTTCAGCGGATAATTTCGAAACTTGCAAGAAAGATGATCCCGAGTTGAACACCTGTTTGGTGGATGCCATCCAGAAGGCTCTGATAACAATGAAAGATGGTAAGTAATACTTATTTACGTAACTAGTACATTAATCATTTAGATTACGCCACGCGTGAATATTTTGCACATGAGTGATAATGAATGATCTGATTTTCACGAACGGTAAATAAATGTCATACACATGTTGCATGCAACGTATTATGCAATCTAGATTTATGAATATTATAAATTTATCTATTGTTTAACTTTCGAATTTATAGCAGATATGTTTATTAGCAACGTGTTACTCTTACCAAAGTAGTTTTTAATAGTTACCATCAATATAAAAGGAGAAAGGAAGATTTTAAGTCAATCTGAAACGTGTATTTGTACTTCAAGTTTGCAGTATTTTCTGTTAGGTTTCAATGAGCTAAGAGTGAAAGGACTGTACAAGAGATCTGGAAGTAACCTAAACTAATAGCAAGAAAGAGTGTTAAACTTATAGTAATTCTAATGTTGATATTCCAGCAGAAACGGAAATGTCGATTGCCATCGTGTACGGCAAAACTTTGGTCGTTGGAACATCTCATCGTTTTCATTGAAGGAATTCTTTACAGAGAGCCTTAGAATGCTCATATTAAGAGGTAGCTGGAATATTATCTAGGATATGCTTCCATTTAGATTATACTAATTTTCTAGGTCACCTTTATTACATGCGTCCCACAAAGAGGCAGTTCTACACTATTTTGGAAATATTAGGATTGCAAAATAGAATTATATTTCCGTGTATTCGTTTCTCTTTTATTTTATCCCCCTTTCCATGAAAAACGAAAAAGAGCATTTATTTTCAAAATGAAAATCGTAAACGTTTATCAGTTATACAAGATTACACATAATTTTTTCCGAATGAAGTGGACTTCTCAGTATATTGCCAGAAAATTCAAGATATGCATTTTAACTGTAATGTAAATATATTTAATATACATTTTAATCAAAATGTTTTAGACATTTTTTTAGGAAATAAAAAGATTCGAAAAATGTTCCATGTTAAGGGTAGTTTGGGGCGGGGGATTTTCTTTAAAATTTTGGTGTTGCATCTTTGAAAGGTACTGAACCTAAATGTCAAGTTTGATATTTATTTTACTTTTCGTTTGTGAGTTATGCTGTTCACACATACACACGCGTACCTTTTTCTAAAATTTGTTTTTTTTAATTCAAGGGTCCTCAAACCATGTATTTCCGCTGAAATCTCGATATCGAATGTTTGGGTGGAATGCATTACCTTCTCTCTATCTACTATGTGTGTAGTAGAGAATGTATAAACAGACTGATCCCAAAACGCGACTAATATTTATCGAACTGAGTCTCTTGGTGTATTGGATTAATTTCAGGACACAGCGAGCTGGGAATGCCCGCCCTAGACCCGCTAACGATCCAGAAGATCTCCATCAAAGACGAAGAAGACCAACCTGTAGATGTGCGTCTTGACATCAGCAATGCTACAGTTAAAGGACTAGCGGATGTCAGCATCACGGCTGTAAAGTAAGAATTTTTCTTACTTTGCTTCAGCAAGTTCCTCATTAGCGAACCTTTATAATACACATAATTAGCCGATACACCTTGCTCTACTTATCTGACCTTCACAATGAAAACTCTCCTTTCCTAATCCATAAAATATCTCTGACACGTAATGTGCTTCCTGCCCTTCGGCCGCAGCAGAAAACAGGAAGCATTCACATCGCCTTCAGTGTCATTCCACTACCTGGCTTGAATAGGTGACTGTATTTGTGCTGCAATCTCATAGCTCGCAACTGATTTGCATTAGATGACAGTTATTTACGTTTCCTTTAGTTTGATTCTTAAAGCTGGTTAAACATTAAAGGAAGAAGATTGTCTACTGAACATGGACATTTGCTATGCAGAAGCTTGTCGCAAGGAATAATGAAGGACATCTTAAATCAGATTTTTAGATCACAAATGTACATAATAATAATAATTTATTCAACAAGTGGATGATCTTGATGATTATGGCACTTGTGAATGTTCGTCATACGAGCCAGAGCAAGTGCGATAATTTTCACGGATGTCATATTAAGATTATCCACGAGTTGGATATATTTTACGCAATCTTAGCATTATAAATTGTAGGAAATAAATCATGAAATAACTCCACATCCATAGCTGATACAAGTGAGAGCGACTTCATATGCTATGAGACGTATGCTTCTCTCCCTGCATTTAATTTGTTATCTGGCGTGTTGAACCGGTAAACAAGATAACCACTTGCATACATTCCCTTCCTGGGAGAGAAGTGAGCAGATGTTACGTACTGCGATGTAGCCTTTATGAGCATACCATCGTAAGTAACTATAAATTCTTATCTTAATTGTCTTCTGTATTTAATAATACACAGAGGTTTTGCATCCTAGTTGCCCAGAAGAAAGAGTATCACAAAATGATTTCATCTTCTCTCCATAAGACACAGCAACTTGTAGTACCAGTATTACTCATTTCTATAAGAAATGCGCCATTTCTATTATTGGTACCGTGCCATAATGAGCCAATTATGCACGATATTGAATAGAGTAATAATTTTCTAATAATGCCAAGGTTGCACAAACAATCATATTACGTTAGGTTTGGACAAATGGCACTCTCTACCTAGATTCACTTGTTTTCAAACTGACAGCCTAACTAATTTTCGCTTTGTATATTTACCAGCATACACTAGAAACTATCGAGTTCACAGATTACAACAGGTTAATACTTCACAATAATGTAAAATACAAATTACAGAACAATATTTTTCAACTAGGTGCATTTGAGTATGTCACTTTCTTAAATTGAAGCGTAAACAAGAAATTTACGAAGTAGATTTTCTTTTACTGCATTGTAATTCACAAAGCTGTTACTAAATTTAGTTCCCAGAGAAAAATAGAAAGATCTAATGTTTATATTGCAGTGTAACAGTATAATGAACGGTACCTACATTTTCAACATAGGAACCGCTAAAGAAAATCCTACTTCCCTATTCGTATAGAAATAACCTCACCCATGGCGAATTATAAATGCAATACTTGCTTTAATAACTTCTTAAATAACTTTTGTTTTTTCTGCTTAAGGCAGAATTAAGTGCTAACAATTGTGTAGCCAGCAGTAATTTAATACTAAAACCTTGAAATGGTTAGGCATTCCTTTCGAATAATTAGAAAATTGTAAGTATAATTATGCTTACAAAAACAGATTCACCAATTTTTACTTTCTCTACAGTTACCTATTGGTAGGTAGATAACATACTGCATTCGATATCGAGATTTCGACCAGAGGCTCGCTCCTGAAGCTAAAAACAGCATCAAAATGTGTGATAAATGCCAAGCTTGGTATTTAATTTCAGCATCTTCCACGAAGATTTTAAAAAATACCCCCATACCAAATTATTTAGATGCAAAAATCTTCTATATTTTCAATTTTCTCAAAATCGACTCTATTGATGTTTATTTCAAACAGCATAAGTTTAAAATATTTCCATGACATAAAATTCGTATGCTGGACGAAAAGACAAAAACGCAACTCATGAAAAATGTAGATTCTATTAAGAAAGAAAGTTTATGTCCAAGTGGCATTAACCATTTCCGAGATATTTGTTGCTAATGGTTTGAATGCTCGAATGCTTTTTCACACAGTTGAAGTGTTAGACCTCGCAATGTCATGCAAAGATCATGGAATTTGAAAATCGGCATAAAACGTCCCGCTTATAAAAACTTTGATTATGTCTTCAGCTCTCTGTATATCCCGTGTACATACCAACAACGAATATGTAATGAATGTATTTCTGCATTTTATCTCGATTAATATGACATTGATAGGAAAATAAGCGTTTGTACGAGTAGTTTAATATACATAAGATATATATATATATATATATATATATATATATATAAGAGATAGTGGGAAGATATTTAGTGTAATTCCTGTTATGTGTACCAAAATTATTGATGACTAACAAGAAAAGAAATTGTCCTTGCCCTTCTGCCCAAAATATTAAAGCTTATCATTAAAGAATTAAAACTAAGGCAATTAAGTAACATTTACGTTTCAATGAATAAGGTTTGGAAAGGAAATTAAAAGCTAAATTACCTGAAAGCCGTTTAGTTTAGGGAGTTGGATAAAATGTAATATAAACTAAATATTCGCTTAAACTGATGCTAAATAGAAAATATAAATGAAGACAAAATATAAAATTGATATCGAGGGAGATGGCCCCGGCGGTAGTGTCTGACTTTCTTTCTCTCTCTCCTTCGCTTTTGTTCTATCTCTCTCTCTCTCTCACTTTTTTTTCTTGACATGGTTTTTCTTATTTGCCATGTAAATACTCGATTAGATATTCAGTGGCATAATCCAAATCCAACTCGCAGACTAAAAAGGAGGATAGGAATAAAACGGTAGTACAGGAAGGCGACTACGCAACTATGAATATTTGTCTGGCTTCAGTCTGAATTCACGTAAGAATACCCAAAGTAGCATATAGTGCCTTCCAATTAAATCAGTAGCAACTAAGTACATGGTACAGGAAGGCGATTATGCAACTAAGACCTTTTCTCTGACACACAGGTTTATTCACGTGTTACATGCATGTAAGTGTCGCGATATGACCTAGAAGACCTAAATGTGAAAGCGAAACTAGCCTAACCAGAATTTCTCATGGTTTTCCTAATCACGCAAGTGAGTGTCGGTATGTTATGCAATCTTCACATGGCAGCAAAAGGCAATGAAATCAAGGTAAACAAAACTTCAGGGAGTCCTTATGATCGCCATCCACATAAATAAAAAATATCACTGCTGTCATTTTCTGCCATTAACGAATTGTCTTCTAATAGTACATTTAAATAAAGTCTAAAATGTTATATAACTTTAGAAGCTAACTTATATAAATTAAGTGAGAAGCGAAATAAATATTCTTAGACAACATGCCTAAAAGTAGATCTTTTAACATAGTTAACACGAACTAAAAGCTTTACGTAGTGCGATAAAATTTATACCAATCTAATGTGACCAACTTAGGCTTCGAGTCCAACCACATGGCAATTACCCTTTGAATTTGCACATGTTTAACAATTTGACCTGGTTTGATTAGTTTTACTTTTCATTATATCGTTTTACATGATTAATTTCTCATGGCGGTCGCATTATCTGATCACAGTACAAATCTGTGAACTTCAATTTATCCCAATTCGTTGTGGAGTTAACCTATACCTTATATTAGCAGCCTTCTGCTTTCTTTTATTCAAAATGGTATTCTTTCATCTAGTATAACCTACATAAAGATTAAATGGCGGCAGTTATGAATTCAGAAGATACTGAAATGGAAGAGCCAGATTAAATTACAGAAGCAGCAGAAACAATAACACTAGAACTACTTACTCAAAAATTCCAGAAAGCAATATGATATAGCATTTGATCTCTTCATTGTCTGGTGTAAGGCAACACACGCTGAAAATAATTTCACCGAAAACGACTGCTAGCGAATCAACAAAGCATCAAAACATCTGACATCTCCCTGCACACGAGAGTTGATATTGTTTTAACGCCACTTCTCTTGTTTCGAGAATCTCGCTCTACACATGTTGAGTTGATCTCGTTCTAAACGAGACTTCTTTTAGTTTCAGGAATCAATATAATATCATTTTATTGTTATTTTACAAATTCGAACACTGTCTACGGTCTAAGGCCTTCGTTTTGCAAACATTCCTACTCGCAAAAAAATCACTGTTAACATGTGTAAAATACATTACTTTTAGACAGTCCTGAAATTTGTAGAATAACAATAAAAGAGTACTACATTGATTTCAGGCTTATTACAAATAAGAGAGATAGCGCGTAGAACGAGATCAAAGATGTTGGCAGTACTTACCTTACAACAGTCAATGAAGCGATTATATGCTATATCAATTGTTTTCTGGATGTTTTGATAACAATTCCAAGGTAACCCTTCCGGCAGCTTTCGGAATTTCGTCCGGCTCTTGGAATTCAATTTCATCCATATTCGACTTGCATTTTATCGATTATTCAGGTGATAGATCAAAGAATATTGATTCAGATCAAAGAAAGTACAAGATTGCCAACACAAAGAGCAGGTTAACTGGACAACGTATTGCGATAAATTGACGTATGCCGATTTGAATTGTAAACAGATAGGGTAACCGCCATGAGAAATTATGCATGTAAAAAGACACAATGATTTATCAAACATGTGCAGATAAACGGTAATTGCCATGTGATTGGACTTGAAACCAAAGTTTGTAACAATGGAGTGGATAAAAATTTAACGGTATTAGTGCAATAAAGTACATCTTTAATTCACGTGTCTTGTGGTAAAAGTTCTAGTCCTTTTCCAGACTGAAATGTAAATAAACGGCGAGATACATAGAAAGCCCTTCTTAAACTAACGACGCAAGAACATTTTTCGGTGTGAATGTTAATGGTGACATATATTTACTCTTCATGGATGCAGCAATAACTGTCAAGGCCCGAGTATTCAGGATAGGACCTTCATGATCAATAAATAAACTTGGGAGTATTTAAAAGTGTATATTTTACACAAGCCAGTTGCTTTTAAAGCTAAATGTGTATGTTGCAGTGCAGACCTTGACAAACGCTGTCTGGAGGTGAACGCCAGTTTTCCAGCAACAACTGTTACCGGGGATTATGTCATGGATGGCACATTTAAGGACCAGACCTTGAAAGGAGAGGGGAAATGCACTCTTGCTCTAAGTAAGTAACATGAACTTATTTTGCAGACTATTAGCGCCAAGTTTTATAAATCTGTTCATCTTAGGGCAATGTTATATTTTTATACTTACATGTGGTACTGAGGGCGGCGCCGTGGCCGAGTGGTTAGACTGCTCGCCTCCCACCGAGGCGGCCCGGGTGGGATTTGTGGTGGACGAAGCGGCGTCTGGGCGGGTTTTCTCCGGGTTCTCCGGTTCTCCCGGTTTTCATTCCACCAACTGCTCCATCGTTACCTTTCCTTTCATCCATTTCACCAACATTTCGTTTCATCTTCCTTCATCCCATACCAGGCATCGGGCTAATCACCCATCCTGGATGCTCTGTCTGATCCATGAGTGTCTGCTCCTCGACGGGCCTCTGACCCCAGGCACCCGCTTGTAAGTCCTACAAACAGATAATGAACGAACATGTGGTATTGAAATGAATTGAAATCCTATTTCCTTTTTCATTACGACTTCATATCTACTTCATTTTAATTCAGATAAAAATTTCCGGAAACAGCTACATTACACATTTCGTTACGGATACTTGCTTTACTTGCTTTGCTTTACTTCCCTTCCGAAGGAAGCCACGCTAAGGAGTTTTACGCCCTCCGGTGGGTTTGAACTCGCGACTTCGGTAACTGGAGGCATGGTACCCCTAGACTACGGTGTACGACTGTTTTGGAACTGGACGCTATATGCTGGCCTTAAAATTCCATACTCTTTCTATGACATTGCGGGAAGCAACTTAAAATCGACAGGACTTTAAAAGAATGTCTTAAGTATTGAACAACTCGAACCATTAATAACGAATATTTCGGAAATGATTGATACCACAAAAAATATTTTGTATAAACTGTGTTTTAAACAGATCTACATTTTTGTGCATTACGTTTTCGTCTATCTCTTAAAGTTTACCAGTTCTACAAGATTATATAAATATTACGAAGAGGACTTCACAAGCTATTTCCAGAAAATTCAAGATCTGCATTGTATTTCCACACAAATATGTTTGATATATGGCATTTTAATCAAAATCGTTATGGTCATTTCTGGAGAAATAAAAAATGTCCCATGTAAAAGTAGTTTGGGGTGGGGGGATTTTTCCTTGGAAGGCAATGAACTTAAATACCAATTATTTATCCGGCATTTCGTTTATGAGTTATGCTGTTCTCAGACACACACACGCGCGCGCGCGTCGGCCTGAGTGGCTCAGTTGGTTAGGCGTTGCCTTCTGGTCCCAAGGTCACAGGTTCAAACTCAGCTCAGATTGATGGTTTTTAAGTCAGTAGATTTACTAGCATGTGAAAGAACTCCTGTGGGACGAAATTCCGGTACAACGGCGCCGGTGAAATCTCGTTATCGAATTTTTTGGCGGAATGCAATACTTCCTCTACTTAATTCTACTTAATAGGTAAGCTTAGAGAAAGTAAAAATCTTAAGTTAGATTCACATAACTTTCTCTAACCATATCTTTATTTTTATATCACACATTCTACAAACTATTCTTACAAAAGCTTAATCTTCTTGAAATTATTTGTGGTAAACGTTTCCATAAATAATCCCATTACAAATTTTGTTGTACGTAAAAGTGAATAGCGATACTCAAATGCTTAATAGCGCATCTTCATAGTCTTTCGATGACTTCGGAAGAAATAAGTGAATACCTAGAACACTAACAAAATGACAAATATTGAAAAACTTAAACTAATAATAACGGATAGCTTGGAAATAGCTGATGCTACAAATAAAACAAATTGTATGTTTTAAAAAGATCTACTTTACCCTTTTGGTAAGTTTTTGTCTATCTTTTGTCGTATACCAGCTATACAAAATGATACACAAATCCGTATGAATGAAAAGGACTTTACGGGCTTTTCCGAGGCAATTCAACATATACATTTCGTTTTTCATGTAAATATATTAAATATACGGTACTTTAATCAAAATTGTTAGAACCAATTTTAAGAAAATAAAAAAATTCGAAACATTTTTCATGTAAAGGTTAATTTGAGATCGGGGATGTTTTTGAAAATCTTCGTGTTACATCTTTGGAATATAACTAAACTTATACCAGGTTTGGCATTTATCTGACTCTTTAATTGGATTTTTTCTTCGTTTTGGCTTATACTGTTCACAGACACATAGACAGAAACACAGATAAATATACACAGACCTTTTTCTAAAAATTGTTCTTTTTATTCAGGGGTCTCAAAACATGTATTTCAGTGAAATCTCGATATCGAGATTTTTGGTGGAATACAATGCTTCCTCTTACTTACTATAGGAAGATGGAAGGGAAAATAATAAACAGATTCATTTCACTCCATGGACAGCGCTCCAAAGGTCCTCAAATTCACTACATGTTGCTAAATTAAAATAATTCAAAAACCGCCTATCTTTAACAGTTTAAGGATACCCATTGCTGAAATTGAGTCAAAGACTTCAAAAAATTTAAAACATTAATTTTTATGTCTAAAAAATACGTTGATCCTTTAGCTTCAATTACATACTATCACCTTTGCTCTCAGAATCCTTTAAAGCTTCAATACGTGACCATTTCAATGCCCAAGAGAACACGGCCTAATCGCCTGTATTTACTTCCAATGTCTTTTACTCGACTTTGATTTTTCTTACGCTTTTGCGCATTAAAAATATTCCACCAAATGTAGTTTGAAACAATCTTGTTCAAGTTTTCAACACAAATTCAAAGAGAATGAATTTAAAAAGATGGCATGTGTTTTTTCTACACCATTAAATTACTCAATATATGCCACAATTAATTCAACCATGCTAAGGATAAATTGTTTTTAAAATTATACTTTAAGGTTTAAATTTTTTTCTGAAACAACACAATATATATGCCAGTTTTGTACATTGGTATTTAAATAATATGGTAGTATTTTTATTTTTAAATAATACATTTGTATCATGTAGAGCACCTGATGCATTATCACATTAAAGCAAAATATAATTTTTTCTTAAAAATATTGAAGATATGTGCATGAAATTTAAAACACGCTTATAATTGGCAAAATTTTGAGAAAACAATTGATAAAAACTGTAAGATTTAGAAATTTCTGTTACGGGCACCCTTAAGATACTCGCAAGACTCCAATGAAATGGAGTGGAAAATTTTTTTTTCGATTAGTATCACATTTGTCATGTAAACGCGGATTGTGCTCAACAGAGGAAACTTATTCAAATCCACTTCAGAATGGTATGTAAACATAATAATTGAACGTTGTGATTTCCTTGATACTTAAATGATTGCTTTGAAAACTTAACCACATGTTTTGAAAGTTATCTCATAATTAAATACCCTTTTTCATATTGCCAGCATGGACACTCTAGAAGTTCTTAGTCATCATCCGTGGTCTAGGGCTACTACGCTTCACCATGGCCATGGATCCCGATGTCGCAGGTTCAAACCCGGCAGAGGGCGGTGGACCTTTTCGGGCCTAAAAATCCTTAGCATGGTTTCCTTCGAAAGGGAAGAGAAGCCGGTGGTCCCGTGTCGCAGATTTACGGCACATAAAAGAACCTCAGGCATAAAGAGGCTTGTGAACAGAATTCCCCGTCTTTCACACCCAATATAGAATGGGACGCTAAGGCCCATAGAAGTTAAAGAGCGTCCATAAATAAAACTCAATTTTTTTAGAATTTCTTAATCACCGTAATAAAACAAAGGTGTCCAATAGTGCTGCGGTAGTGTTGCTGCCTGTGATATGAGAAGAACCGTATTCTATTCCGTCGGGAGGCCCGGAATAGGGCGCACATTCTCATGCCTTCAGACCTACTAAACGACCATGGGAGCTAATGGCACCGGACTCGTAAGCCACATCCAGCGACTGCGGGAAGGCGACATTGTAATCACATGTCAACCAATTACTACATTCTGTTTATGACTATGTGGGTGAAGGCAGAAGACGAAGTGGTCGCGCAGCAAGACTTGGCCTAATTGGGCTGTGCGACTCTAAGATAGTTTTAAACATAAAGTAAAAAGATAAACAATAAAATGAAACTGTTCCAAACGTCAAAACATTTCAACATATTTTTTTTCCTTTTGGTGCTACTTAGTATTGAAAGAAATGTAAAATTAGCATTTTATTCATAACTGTTTCGTATTTATGTTGTGCTCTTTCAAATGTTTTCACATTTAAGGCATCGGCAAAAATAACGCCAACGTGATCAAAAGACTGAAAAGGCGAAGAACCCTGGCAAGCAGAAAACATTCCCGGGTCTATAGCATTTTAGCATTTAATGTCTCTACAAACTTTAAAACAAAACTAGAGCTATATATTGAACCAACAATATTTATAATGCAAATTGCCGGTAAATTTCTTTAAGCAAACAAAGATCGCTAAAATTAGTTTTAAATGACTAAATTTAAGTATGGGTTATAAATAATCAACGACGATATCCCAGCGACCACAACACTGTACACTTTCTTATGTATTTCAGAAAATTTTAATATGACCTTGAAGCTACATGCAGAAGCATTGCAAGAAGAAAGTAAAACGCATTGGGATATCAAAGAATTTAATCTCCGAGTCCTGGAGATGGATATCTTTGAAATCAACTTCGAGGATCTTTTCGATGAGAATAAAGAAAAAGGTAAGTAAACGCCACAAACGCTATACTTTTAGTATTTTTAAAACCTACATATTCGAAACTAATTACACGTTCTAGTACTTCCGTACTGGAACCAATATAGATTATCTTCAGGCAGGTAATCACTACTGAATGAAATGGATTATAATCTAGAAATTACATAAAAGATTCTGTCATAGATATTGAGATACTTATGAGCTCATTTCATGTGTGATTATGAAGTAGTTTGTATTGTTAGCTCCACGTATGGACGCCAATTTGAAGTAGATGGCTTGTTACGTTATTTGCACCACACTTTGGGCGTAAATTTGAAGAAGTTTGTATTGAAGGAGTTGTATTATATTTCAACTGTTGGGGAGCCGAACTTGTAGCTGCAACCGCACGTATAGTAAACAGTTTCCGGTAGCCTTCGCCCTAAATGTACTTTCAGGTAGCCTTTGCCCCAAATTTAAAAAAATATTAACTTTGTAATTAAACTGTTTCTTTAAATATTTAATATTTATGTTTGCCTCGGCTGCGTCAGTATTATTTTAGAGACATGGATATCTTGGCAAGGCGTGATGCGACAAGAATGTAGGCTTACGTAGATTTTAAGTTTTAATTCACTCCTTTTTATTAATCCTTGACACAAATTAAATAGCACTTCACTGATATCGAGAGCTGTGAGATTATTTTATTTAATACTTGCACTTTTTAACACGTATACTATTTTCATCTCACACGAATACGTAATTAATTTCTCGAGGACAATCTCGCGTCTGGTTATGATCACTGTCTAGAAGCAACACGTCTGGTTATGAGCACTGTTTGGAGGCAACTGAATTGATTTCAACCGTCTAAACTTGTAAATTTCTGTATTTCAAGTCTCTGATTGGCTAATCCTACTCCAATAGAATACCTTCATTTAACTAAAGCATTTTCTGGTTGTTGATTGACTATTTTATAAAATGTTACTAAAATTACATTATTGTTACTCCAAGAATCACAAGTAGTACTGTTAAACTTTCTTACTCATTATTGATTCAAGGTTACCTCATTGTTAGCAACTTTTTCTTACATACACATATTGCTTCAAGGCGGGCTGTTATTTAATTTACATATTATATAATTATACCGAAATTATTTAAGTGTTAAAAATACTGCCTCAATTAACAGATGTGTTCACGTGTATCTGAAAGGCATTTTAGTGGCAGCTGCTTAGTTCACAAAAATAACCAATAAATATTTTTATAGCGTTTTCCGGATCACAGATGCTATCTTTGAGTTATAATCTGGAGCACACAACAAGGGAGGTGAGAGAAGCCACTGCGCAGAGAGTCAAAGGATAGTACAATGTCTCTTTCTTTCATTCTCGCTCCTATACACTGGCAAGTCACGTGCCTCAAAGCAAAACTACTGCACATATTGCACTCGCCAGCCTTTGTGTGTGTTCCCGACTCTAACATGCTTGATTTTTCACAATTTCAAACTAGGTAAGACATTTCTAAGGCAAAATACTCAAATGAACTGTAAATAAACCAATAATAACCCATAAATTCTGATATGTTACGTTCGCATCACTTTCTCCACCTTCTATCGCTTATTAGTAAGTACACAAATTATTCTTCCGAAAATTTATTTTTCTGTCTGCTTCACTTTTATGGAAATAAATATTTGCAGAAATAGCTACATTACAATTTCGTTATACATACAAAGGGAATAGTGATAATTAAACTGGACAGTATAATCTGGTCTCAAAATGGCATACTCTTCCCATGACATCGCGAGAAACAACTAAAAATCGACAAGAGTTAAAAAGAATGACAGAACAATTCAAATCATTAATAACCAATGTGTTGGATATGGTTTATGTCAAAAAATATTATTTGGAATAAATTGTGTATCTTAAACACATCTACATTTTTTATGGAGTATGTTTTCCAGTTATACAAGATTATACAAAATTCCTTCCGAATGAAGTGCACTGCACAGAGATTATTCCCAGAAAATTCAAGGTGCACATTTGATTTGTAAATATCTGTAATATATGCTATTTTAATAAAAATCATTAGAACTGTTTTTTAGAAAATCAAAACTTCGAAAAATATTCCATGTAATGGGTAGTTTGGGGTGGGGGAATTTTCTTGAAAATCTTTGTGTCGCGTCATTGGAAGGTACTGAATTTAAATACCAAATTTAGTATTTATCCGATTTTCGTTTCTGAGTTATGCTTTTCACAGACTCTCTCTCTCTCTCTCTCTCTCTCTCTCTCTCTCTCACACACACAAACACACACACACACACTGGCCAATTTCTAAAAATAATTTTAATCAAGGTGCCTCAAAACATGTCTTTTTGGTGAAATGTCGGTATCGAATTTTTGTAGAGAATGCAATGCCTTCTCTACCTATTATATAAGTGGTGCAGAAAATAAAAATGGACAATTTAACAGATAACTGAAAATAAATAGTAGGAGTAACAAACCTGTATTGATTAAATCATTCTAAGAATGAACAGTATAACATGAATTGGTTGATTAAACGAAAAATGAGAATTAAGAAATGCCAATAAGAAATAAAACAATGCTTTACACAGATAAAGTTTTCTAGAACCTACACTCATGAAGCACATAATATACTTCACTTTTGAAAAAAAATCTGATGTGTTACACTCACATGACTTTCTCTACTCTTGTACAAACTATTTTTACAGACGCTTATTCTCCATGTGCTTCATGTTAATCGAGATATCGAGATGTTAATCTTATTATTAATTTTCTTGTAGATGCAAGGGGAATTGGTAGGCTTTAAGCGATAGTCAAGTATTTTAAGAGTTGGTTGCTATGTGAAGTATTCCATTCTGTTTGCATTACCAGGACAAAAAAAATGAATAACGAATTCCCATTTGAGAAAAAGTATAAGTATTGGAAAATTTAAGGGAATAACAAGCAATATCTCGAAAATGGTTCACTCAACTAAAAAATGTATATGACATAAATTGTGTGTTTTAACGCGATCTACATTTCTTGTGTAGTAAAATTTTGTTTATCTCTTATGGTTTACCAGTTATGCAAAAGTGGTTGACAATGAAGAATACTTTTGGAGACATTCCCATAAAATTCGAGATATACATTTCATTTGTCATGAAAATATCTTAAACATATGATATTTTAATCAAAATCGTTAGAGCCATTTTTGAGAAAATTAAAATTTTCGAAAAATGTTCCATGTAAAGTGTAATCTGGGGTGGGGTATTGTCTTGAAAACCTTCGTGTCGCATCTCTGGAAGATACTGAACCTAAATACCAAGTTTGGTGTTTATCCGACTATTCGTTTCTGAGTTATGCTGTTCACAGACACACAGACACACACACACGCACACACAGATGGACATGTTTCCAAAATGCTTTTTTTGGATTCAGGGGGTCTCAAAACATGTATTTCAGGTGAAATCTCGGTATCGAGTTTTTGGGTGGAATACAATACTTCCCCTACTTACTATACGTAGTAGAGAAAGTAATAAAAAACACAATATTTAAATTTGCACGTAGTAGTTTGTTATTGCATATTTATCGCTTAGATACGAGATATGTTACAAAACTGTTAATATCTTCCAGGCCTTTCAGAATGTTTTATGCCCGCGCATACCTAAAAGATTACCACGATAGCACAACAAAAGCAATCTAATTTTAATGTATAAAATTATAGCAAGTTTACGAAAACATTATGATTCGAAGCTAAACATTTAATTAGTCTGAAAAATCATCATGAAAACATCTCTATTAAGTCTTTGACACATAATTAAGGATAAGTGAATTGTGAATTATAGCTGAAATAGAGATTACAACGAAGAAACGAACCCCCGATGGTGAGATTGCTCTATAAACAATGGTTTCATGTTGTTCATTTAAACAGAGAAATGTTTGCTGTATATGATTAATAGAAATAGATGCAGAATGAATTCTAGTTGATATTCCTAGAACTGCCACTTTTTAATGCCATGCTGTCTTCTACACATCCTTCAGCAACAGATGTACTTTTCTTTCCTCCATGAAGCTTTAAAACTGTCATATTTACTCCTGCGTCCGCTAACAGAGTTGCTGAATTTCGAAGTAATGCTTCGCCAATATTAGGGGAATGTATTTTATCCAGATCGCCAAAGTAAGCCAGAAGTACTGTTATATTAACAATATCCACCAAATTCTCCCTCAACCAGCTCTCAAAACCTAATTCCTTATTATGCAATGCCTAGATTTCACTATCAGCCTTCTTTAGCTATAATTACAATTTCATCAGCAATATCCTTAGTTTCTTTCATTTTGTTCGAAACGAACAAGTTCTGTGTGTTAAAGCTGGTTCAATATAACCCAAGACTGTAAACCAGAACGGAAAAGAATGATAAGCAAAACGGTATGCAAAACTTTGGTTCACAATACCTCGGAATAGTTTAGAATGGGAATGCATATCGACGACCACATCGATAGCAAAGTGATACAATGGGGCGTCATTTTTTTGCAATTAATCACTGATATTTTTTCAGCCAACAGGTTAGCCAACGTCAAAATTCTAAATGTAAATCTATTACTATTTCTAATTCTTCTAGTCGTACCAACCTTCATTCTTTTATTAATAACATTATTTGTCGTCTACCGGATTTTGTTATTCTTTGAAGCGTTTGTTATTACTTTGAGGATATGGCCAGTTTTGAGTTGCATATAAACAAACCACAGATGACAGTTTCGCTAGAAGTATCAACGCTCAATGGATGTCAGGCAGCAAAGATCTGGAACTTCTTCCAACTTCATTTTCCCCAGCGTGCGACTAGAGAGAGCTCTAGCGGTTGTTTCAGTCTATGGCCATCTTGAATAGCTTTTACAGTGCAGAATCTAATATGCACAATATTGTTACATGCTAGAGTGAGGGCCAGAAGGTTTCCAGCAAATTATTAAATTTTAATCACCCCAACGTGCACATGGGGGGAACTAGCAGAAACAGTGAGAGGACCAGGACCAGGACCAGAACCTTGATGTTCACATTCCGATGTAGGCGTCGTGTTTTGTAACAAATTACACATATTTCACAGCATTCACATTACCTGTGGTTTATTAATAAAGTAATTTGTGGCCCTACATTACACACACAAAGGAAAGTCAAGGATTGAGGGGAGATGCCCACATACACAAACACAACTTACACCTTATTCGCCAATTCTCAGACTCACTCTCACACACAAAGAAAGTAACGCTAACATCTATCCCCCACTCTCTCTACAACGCTGACTAGGCTCGCCAGTCAACGGTGGAGAGTGTCATGCCAGACGAAAATTCAAACACAAGCCGAAAGAAATACTAAGTTACCCCAACAATACTCCCGCCAATGCGACGCAATAATGTGTCTGGCATGACAATACCCACTAATACATCATGGATCCAAATGCCATGCCGGAAGTGAGAAAGTTAAACCCTATCCAAGTCTTCTTTCTCGTTAGTTTGAAGCTCACATTATAATACATAATATATTTTAACTATGTCGTTCTCGTTCTGGTTACCGTCTCGGTTATTGTGAACCAATCTTTAAATACAGCGTCTCTAGATATTGTCTGTTCACGAATCGAGTTCTTAAATTGCAGCTTCTCTCTAAATTATTTATTCAATTGTAAACTGGTGCAACGTATTAGCGCAATACTTATTTTCTTGGACTTGTAAACCCTCGGGCCAGAAACTCTCGGGTCTGCAAACCCGTCGTTCTCAGAGCATAAACATTCATGTAATAATCTGTGTAATAAATATCTATTATATACAACAAAAAACTAACAACTGTAATATGTTATTGTAATTCCCAGTTTTCCTTAATCGGCTCTTAAAACATTATTTTTCGCATTGGATAGTAGTTCAAAGTGGTTAATGATGTTCAGTAAAAAAATCCATTATTTTTTCTCGAGTTTTTCGCTTAAATGCATGCTTTATCCGAACACAACTATCCCTGGTTAATATTCCAGTCGCTTTGGCATGGGGATCTACAAAATACTCGCAATTCGTGTGGCAATACTTAATAATTGATGTGTTTATAATAGCATCCCTGCTAGCATATGCATACAGTGGGGCAATTTGATCTCTCCAGTTAGGTATGGACAACCACCACTACCACTCATTTTCGTTGCTCCTTCAGGACTCTTTAGACGACTTACTCAATTTTCATTACATTTTCATGACTTTCATGACTAATAAGGAATCCATTGTCAATTAAAATGCAAATCCACAAGTAAAATAACAATTTAATGCATCCTTTAACGCCACTAAAAGGAAATTCTGAAAACAATCAATGTGTGTGGTTTCAGGAGACGACACCAATAAACTCCTGAACGACAACTGGAGGGACTTCTTCGAAGAGCTGCGGCCGACTCTAAGAGCAACATTTGGAGCCTTCTTCCGGAACATCAGCAACATCGTCTTTCACAAAATTTCCGAAGATGAAATGTTTCCATAGAGGACTGTTTCTCTCAAACTCATATGCCCCTTCATTTGTTAATAACACTGCAGCTGGTATGGGAGAGATGTAGTCTTTGCAGCCCAATAGCGATCTGAACAAGAGAAAATGTTTGTTACTCTCACTGTGATTATAGTTATTAAAAACTAAGTTAACCGCCTCGTTAAAATTGGTTTTGTTATCTCCTTTGCAGACATCATCTTGTAGATAATTCTAATATTAATTTTAATTTATGCACATTGAAGAATTCTATTTTATTTCATTCTCTGCTCTATTGTTTTAGAATGCTTGATCGAAGCTAGAAACAAAGGTATAAATTCTAATCAAGAATCCTCAACTAGCCATAGAACAAAATTAGTCTTGCCCGAACACTACGAATTCCAAATCAAATACATTAAGAGAGAGTTGATTAGACATAATGTAAGTAAATTTCTTTGGAAACACGGTCTCAGTTCCTGAGTAGAAAATAAAGTATATTAAAGAAGCCTTTTTAGAAGTAGTAAGAAAAAACACCAATTTAAACTTGTTTTTATTACTGTCACAGTTCTACATACCATGAACTACTACTCTTCATATTTTTCACAATTTCTGTGGCACTTGTCACTGTGGGACTACAACTGTAGTCCTGCATCATAGAAAGATGCTGTCTGTGAAGAAAGGAAGATTATACTCCTGAGATCTCCTTCAAAATGCTTGCCACTAAAGAACTTCTTGATACGATGGAACAAATAAAAATCACTACTTTATACAATCAGAGATCACCTATATATATATATATATATATATATATATATTTATTTATTATACATTCTTCATTATCGCTTCAACCTTAAAGTCACATCGCGACTACTTCATAATACAGAACATGATTACAATGAAAGTACAATAATCACCTATATTATTTTCCGTTTTGATGAAGAATCACATCTCAGCGTTCTATGACTACGTAATACAAACACTGTTGGGCAACACTGTTTCATAGATGCTGGAAACTATATGTAGATGTAGTTTAGAATTTGTAAAATATAATGAAAATGCATTTTGAAAATTAGGGTATATGAAACGAATTCGATATGATTTGCATGATCGCTGCTGCAAATATTTTTCTCACTGCTGAAAACAAAATTCATACCTTTGTTTTCAAACGGCTTTACTGGTATTTTCAGCGTAATATAATACATAAATATTTCCTCCTGCTTTCATCTGTCGTTTCAGGATTCCTTTTACCAAATTGGTAGTCTGTTAAAATTGTAAGCTTTCAAAGCTTTGGTACATCGTTAAGTGATCCGGTTTCAAGAAATTGTTTTGACCATTGAGAAATATCAGGATTTGGATTTTTCGAATTAAGAAAACGCATTTGAAACGGGTGTTCGAAGAGGTTACTAACCAGAAACCCATTATACAAAAATTATTCTCTTTCAACAGTCTCACACACACACACACACACACACACACACACACACACACACACACATACACACACACATCCCACCCCACAGGAATACTCTTAAATTACTTTACAGAACCTCGGGATTCATCCCTAGTTCCCAAACCTATCGTCAAGCCAAACAATTAACTGTGGTGGGATTGAGCGTACTAAACTCACTGTGGAGAAAATTCTCTTACACACTGTACTTTCGGTGCCCAGAAAGCTATCTTACATAGATTTTTAAATACTAGTACTGCTAAACTGTGTTCAATTATGCATTTCTGCACATTAGAGTTGACTATATTAACAGTCAAAGTTCAGCAATGTGAAGTCTTAACAGAAGATAGAACGCTTTGTTAAAAAATTAGGCTATTTAAAACTTCTAAGTTCTTCTTCTAAAATTTGTTGAAATATTGCAAGGTTATAGATCCACGATATAAAAAATCGAAATTTAGAGATAAAATCATCTTCAGGCTATTACAAATACATTGCTGTGTCATTCTTTCTTAGGTTGTGTAAGTAATTAATTAAACTTTAATTAAACTCCAAACCTTTCAGTGGGGGTATTATTAGCTTAATGGCTTGTTTCGCAAAAAATAATTTTATGTGCAAGAATTGCGTAATGTTCGACGAAGTGTCAAACGCAGTGAGGAAGACAAATTATGCTGTAAATATTTGCAAAGGCATTACGTTAGATGTTTTGAAAGCGCCTTTCACAGTTCTAAGGCGTCAGTCAACTGCATAAATTAGCAACTTTGAGTATTTTTAGCTCCTCAAAGTGCCGAGTTGTGTTTTTCGGCATTATTTATATTTGCTTTTATAGCATGAATGATTTCTTTGCAGCCAATTCATTCGGTTAATCGTTATATTTGCGAAAGAAATACGATCGATATAATGCACGAATATATTCTTAAGAATGCCTAAAAAATGAGCTTAACATGCCGTAGAGATTTGGTTTTGTTCCGAAAGCATACGCTGACAAACCAGACATCTCTCCTAATAAGTACAGTGAAAACACTTTTTCATTTAATAATGAAAAAATCTTATGATTTACAATCACATGACATTCTCTACTCTTGTACAAACTATTTTTTACAAACGCTTATTCTCCATATGCTTCATGTTAATTGAGATATCGAGATGCCAATCTTATTGCTAATTTTCTTGTAGATGCAAGGGGAATATGGTAGGTTATAATAGATAGTCAAATCTTTGAAGCGCTGGTTGCTATGTGGCTCATTCCATTCTCTTTGCATGTCCAGGACATAAAAAGATCTGATGTGTTACACTCACATGACTTTCTCCACTCTTGTACAAACTATTTTTACAGACGCTTATTCTCCATATGCTTCATGTTAATCGAGATATCGAGATGTTAGTCTTATTGCTAATTTTCTTGTAGATGCAAGGCGAATTGGTAGGCTTTAAGCGATAGTCAAATATTTTAAGAGCTGGTTGCTATGTGGAGTATTCCATTCTCTTTCCATTATCAGGACAAAAAAAATGAATAACGAATTCCCATTTGAGAAAAAGTATAAGTATTGGAAAATTTAAGGGAATAACAAGGAATATCTCGAAAATGGTTCACTCAACTAAAAAAATGTATATGACATAAATTGTGTGTTTTAACGCGATCTACAATTTTTGTGCAGTAAAATTTTGTTTATCTCTTATGGTTTACCAGTTATGCAAAAGTGGTTCACAATGAAGAATACTTTTTGAGACATTGCCAGAAAATTCGAGATATACATTTCATTTGTCATGAAAATATCTTAAACGTATGATACTTTAATCAAAATCGTTAGAGCCATTTTTGAGAAAACTAAAATTTTCGAAAAATGTTCCATGTAAAGGGTAATCTGGGGTGGGGATTTTCTTGAAAACATTCGTGTCGCATCTCTGGAAGATACTGAAGCTAAATAAAAAGTTTGGTGAATATCCGACTGTTCGTTTCTGAGTTATGCAGACAGACACACACACACACACACATGTTTCCAAAAATGCTTTTTTTGGATTCAGGGATCTCAAAACATGTATTTCCGGTGAAATCTCGATATCGAATTTTTGAGTGGAATACAATACTTCCCCTACTTACTATACGTAGTAGAGAAAGTAAAAAAATTGCGAACTGTAACAGCACCGCCATTTGACGAACGAGCTGAGCATTAAATAGGAGCATGACAGCATTACAACAATTTGAATTCATAAATATAAAATTAATGAGAAACCCTAAATACACTCTCATGAAAATATCATGTAAACGTAGACACGTATTACGGAGGAGTCCCCGAAACAGGGGCAGAACACCACAACTGCCCGTTTTGCTTCTAACGTGACCTCTGGAAGGGAGGGAGGAATGGGGAAGAAACCAGAAGGGCATTCAGATCCAGATGACGTGCGCAAGTATGGGGGTCCTAACGTTTACAGGTAGAACGCATCTGCCGCCCACGACTCCATCCACGAGCTCCTAACCCCCGGAGGTCCATCCCTAGTGGGGACCACTTCGGAGTCAGATCCCGACTGGGTAGTCTCGACTGACACCAGGGAAGAAACCTCTACAAAGCGCATATCTACCGCCCAGCCGCAACTGGCCGAACACCCTGTCTGGTCCTACAACCGTGAAACAGATGACAATGAAGGAGATCATGGGTACAGGAAAATGAGGGACAGGAAAGTCGTGGTAGAAGAGGAAACACCCCAACATTCGCACTGCCGACCCGGGGAAACCACGAAAACCCATGGGTAGAAGTGGGCGGTCGCCAGGGATCGAACCTGGGAGCTCCCGAATGCGAGTAACACACATTACCGTGGTGTTATCATAAGAGAATATGTAGGAGAGAGCGAGCGCAGTTTTTGCGTTTATATGGGAAAGCATAGGCAAAGCGAGGGTAGATGCGTCGGTTCAAGGAGGAAAATGCGTTTATATGGGGAAGACAGGGAAAACGGGGACAGATCCGAGGTCGAGCAGATGCTGAAGGAGGGGAACGGCCTTTATATGAGAGAGGTGGGGAATACGAGGAGAAGTGCTAGACGAGTTTGAGGTGTGGAGTGTGAGTTTATATGCGAAAGATAGGGAAAACGTGAACAGATAATAGGCTAAACAGATGCTGAAGGATGCGATACGCTTTATACGGGAGAAATAGGGAATACGAGGAGAGATGCTAGACTAGATAGGCCTTGAAGGGTAGAAAATGACTTTATATGGGAGAGATAGCAAACCGAGGAGAGGTATTAGGCTAGGAGGGTTTGAATGACAAAGTATGCATTTATATGGGGAGACGAGGAAAACTATGGTAGTAGCTAGGTTGGAGGAGCGTTCAAGGAGGAAAATACGTTTAGATGAGAGAGATAGGGAAGATGAGGGCCGATGCTAGGCTAGACAGGGTCTGGAGGAGGGGAATGCGCTTTGTATGAGAGGTAGGGAATACGAGGAGAAGTGCTAGGCTAGACAGAGTTTGAGGTGTGGAGTATGCGTTTATATGGGAAAGATGGGTAAAACGTGGACAGATGATAGGCTAGATAGATGCTGAAGAAGGGAATATGGACTTATATACAGGAGAGATTGGGAATGCAGGAAGAGGTGATAGACTAGACAGGGCTTGAAGGGTAGAATATATCTTTTATATGGGAGAGCTAGCATACCGAGAAGAGGTAATAGGCTAGGAGGGTTTGAGTAATAGAGTATACTTTTATATGGATAAGCTGGTGAAAAATCTAACATCGTACCCTGAAACACTGAAACACTTCGGAGAAGACAAGTTGAAGTTGAGGACTCATGAAGGAGTATTTCCCTATGATTACGTCACGTCATGGGAGGTTTTGAACGAAACCTGCCTGCCTCCTAAGGACTCCTTCTACAATAGATTAAATGAAGAAGATATTACTGATAATGGCTAAAATCATGCTAGAAATGTATGGGAGCTGTTTAATGTGAGAAACCTGGGTGAGTACAGCGATCTCTACTTAATCTCTGATGTACTTCTTCTAGCTGATGTCTTTGAGATATTTAGAGATCAAACCCTCAAAACAAACAAAGTCGACCCAGCTCATTATTTTACCTCTCCAAGACTTACATGAGACGCCATGTTGCTGTATACAGGAATTCAGCTGGAATTGTTACAGGATTATGATCAATTACTCATGATAGAATCCGGTATAAGAGTAGGTTTATGTCAAGTTTCCCACCGGTAAGCCGAAGCAAACTACGCCTACATGGAGAAGTATGATCCGTCGAGACCAACCCAGTTTATTGCATATGAGGACGCCAATAACCAATATGGTTGGGCCATGTGCCACGCCCTCCCTTATGGTGGATTTGAGTGGGTGTCACCTGAAAAAATCGACTTAGAAAGACTGCAAGAAGATGATCCTCATGGATATACATTAGAAGTCGACATTGAATATCCTGAGATCTTCACGATCTACACAACGACCTGCCTTTCCTGCCTGAGTGTATGGAGACTAAGGACTCGAGTGCAAAGAAACTGATACCCCATCTTGGACCTCGAAATAAGTATGTAGTACATTACATGGCTTTGAAGCAGACTCTTAATCATTCACTACGACCAAGAAAAATCCATCGTTTTCTATAATTCCGACAGTCACAGTGGTTAAAACCTTATGTGAAATTTAACAATAGGTTGCAACAACAGGCTTCAAATGACTTCGAGAAGGACTTCTACAAACTGTTTAACAACGCCATGTTTGGAAAAACTATGGAGAACCTGTGCAATCATATGGATATACGACTTGTTACAAATGTGAAGACCCTAGAAGAGTTGATCGCCAAGCCTACGTTTATCGATAGGACGATATATGCTGCTAATCTAGCTGCTGTACGTATGGCCTCGCGACAGATCGTATTCAACAAGCCTATATACAACGGTATGAGTGTGTTGGACATCTCCAAGACATTAATGCATCACTATCATTATGATGTGGTGTTGCCATAATGGGGCAAAAACACCTGGATACAGCTGATTACTCTGTCAACCATATATGTCACTCCACTCAAAACAAAAATGTGTTGGGCAAATTTAAAGATGAGGCTAATAGCAAAATAATTCTACGCTTTGTTGGACTGCGACCTAAGATGTACGCCTTAGATATTCAAGGCTCGATGATAAAAAAGATTAAAGGCATAAAACGTAGTGCAGTTAAGCAGTACATTACATTTGACCGATATATAGACTATCTTAAAACCCGTGAAATCATCAGAGCGCCCTTGAATCTGAAGCTGTCCCGGGAGCATGCTGTTAGCACAGTGCAGGTGAATAAAATCACACTGACTCCCTTTGATGACAAAAGGGTTATCGCCGAGGATGGAATACAGACATATGCATATGGGCATTACAAACAGCGCATAAGAGAATTTAAGTCAAGGATGAAGATTTTCTCCGTGAGTCTACAGTTTAAAAAATGGAAGTTTGTCCATGTGATGTGTATACCCCTAGCAGACACCTGATGAATAAAGAAGAATAAGAAGATGGAAGGGGAGGCGCTAACGCTGCCATTAGGATCAACCCTAATGCTAGTCTCAAGCCTAGATAAAGGGGAGAGGCGCCTACAACGAACAAAAATAATGTTGATGTAAAACTTTTCAATTAACATTCTCAAATAATAAAACCTGAATAAAACGCCGTAATTTCAACTAAAAGAAACTTGAGGTTATCTCTAGTTAAGGAGATTAGGTGGTGTTACGTCTTGTTACGTTTCAGGTTACTTCATGTCACAGGGTGCTACGTCATGTTACGTGGTTATGATACGTGGTTACATTGTTGCTACGTGTTGTTACGTCTTGTTACGTGGTTACGTGCTTATGTTACGTGGTGCTACGCGATGTTACGTTGGTTACGTCTTATTACGTGGTTATGATAAGTGGTGTTACGTGATGTTACGTCTTGTCACGTGGTTACGTGGCTATATTACGTAGTGTGACGTCTTGTTACGTGGTTATGTTACGCGGTGTTACGTCTTGTCACGTGGTTACGTGCTTATGTTACGTTGTGTTACGTGGCTATGTTACATGGTTACGTTACGTCTCGTTACGTGGTGCTACGTCTTGTTACGTTGGTTAGGTTAGATGATGATAGGATTGAACAGACAATCAGAAGTCAAGGTAGGGATAGGTTAGAGTGTTCGGTGTGGGGTTAGTTTAGAATGCTTCTATATACCTTCACTGTAAAACAATATGCAGTTTATCCCTCTCCGTCTCGCATAATAAGAAGTGTTTAACATATAAAAAGTTTGTAAGATTTAGAAAAAAGTATATAAAAGTGTTGTAACGTTGGATGAGAAATGTTTATAATCTAATTACTCTCTATATTACCGTGAATACCTGTGACGTTACCTGAATTGCCTGTTAAAATGACTTAAATACTCGACATACTACCCGAATCATATGAAAATTACCTTAAATAGCTCTGGTACGAATCGCTGCTCTGAATTACCATGAACACTTATGATACTAATCGGTTTACCCTACATATATACGATACTATCTGAATTACTCTTTATACTGTAACAATAAAAATGCTTAATTGGAATAATTTTATTCACCGACAGACGACCAGCGTTTAATTACATTAATGAATCAAAATACACGCGACGGTGTACTTCGATCGAGGGTCTGCGTCCAACCCTTTAGAGGCACGATACCGGGACGTTAGAACGCAAAGTAGTCTTTGTTAGCGTTTAAATCTTGAAGTCAATGAGTCTAAATGATGTAATGCATAGATGAACATTACACATACAACAACACTAACCTCCCTAGCCTCTCTTCCCATTTTCCTATATTTTCCCATATAAATGCATACTCTACTCCGCAACCTCTGTCTAGATTACCACCTCTCCTCGTATTCCCCTCCTTCAACTTTCTCCTATCATAGGATCTCCCTCCGTTTTCCATATCTTCCCCACATAAATGTATACCCTACTCCTCAACCTATGTCTAACTACCTCTTCTCGTATTCCCTACCTCTAACACATACAGGGCGTTCCATTCTTTCAACCTCTGCTCTACCTCAGAACTCTCTCCCATATAAACGCATTTTCCTCCTTGAAGGTTCTCTCAACCTAGAATCTGCCCTCGTCTCTCCATATAAAAGTATGCTCTATTATTCAAACCCTCCTAGCCTAATACCTCTTCTCGGTTTGCTAGCTCTCCCATATAAAAGACATATTCTACCCTTCAATCCCTGTCTATCTAGCATCTCTCCCGTATAAAGCGTATCGCATCCTCCTTCAGCATCTGCCTAGCCTATTATCTGTTCACGTTTTCCCTACCTTTCCCATATAAACGCATATTACACACCTCAAATTCTGTCTAGCACTTTTCGTATTCCCCACCTCTCTCATATAAAGGCCGTTCCCCTCCTTCAGCACCTGCTCTACCTCGGATCTGTCCCCGTTTTCCCTATCTTCCCCATATAAACGCATTTTCCTCCTTGAACCGTCGCATCTACCGTCGTTTTGCCTATCCTTTCTCATATAACCGCAAAAACTGCACTCGCTCTCTCCTATATATTCCACTTATCATGTAGCTACGATTCGCAAGTTGTTATACCTACAGCAGTAACAACACACGCAAGTTACTTGCTGATCTAAATGAGGCTTTGAAGTTCAAAATACACGGTTTTATATAGGAAGAATGTAAAAGGAAAACGCATAACGCCAGTTGCAGAAAAAGACTTCAAAGAACAAGTAGAAGTTCATGATGTCTTTTATCAATTACCTCATTTGGGATGTAACACAATGAAGCTTTATAAAGAAAAGCTTTCCTTTAATGTATCTGTAATTCCATAATAAATAATAATGCATGTACTTATAGTTTCTTAAATATGCACATTTACTCTACCTGAGACCAAAAAATGTGTGCGCACATTATTCGCACCTGTTGATCCCTCCTGAACATTTATGTTATAAATGTTCATCCATGTATAAAATTTATAGAAATATTTCAGTTCATTCAATGCTCCTACCTGAAATTTCTCATGAAATAACCCCACTACATACAATAGGTATATATTTTTATTTAGAAATGTAATACAATAAGGAGAGCATCTACATTAGAATTAGTCTCGGTACCTTGCCCTTTGGAAAGCCTTAAAAGGACTTATAATACTCTTAATTAATGTATCCGCAAGTCTTAATGTACTATACCTACTTTGTAATTTCGTCAACTTCCAGTGATACTGGACGATAATTACCGTTGTCCAGATGTTTGGAAAGACCATCATTCCATGGTGGTAATGGAGTTTGCTTGGTAAGGCAGCCTTTCATTTCACTGAAAAGCTGACGAATATGATGAATAAAGAAGATGATGAACAGGTTTCAACATTTTGATAGGTGAATGGTTGATCAATACAACACAAAATACCTGGGTCATAAAATTCGTGTCCTCCGAAATAACAGGTATCTAGAATGCTAAGATTTGTGAGCTTCACAGGCAGAAGTTCCCCGTACTTTTTCTATTTATGTGATTTCTTTCTATAAACTATATCTACGAGATAGTCTTGATATTATCATATTTTAAAACGTTAGCGTATCCGACTCAAAGCTTTTTTTTAGGGGTGGGGGGACTCTGAGTGTTCCATGGTAACCTCTTTGAGTATAAAGTAATAATTAACAGTATATATGATTATCATCAACATTTTTGTTTTCTAATGAAAAGCAATGTCAGTAAATACAATTTCCCGCGACTTTGAAGATACTACAAATTATATGTTCGAGAGTGTTACGTCACGTGAATAGTTTTCAGTATTTGGAGAACCATATTCAACCACTTCGATCTTATCACCATTTCCAGGTCTTCTGTATCTAACAGCAAACGTTAGATGAACTCGGAAACAAATGCCTAAGTTTAATGCAGACATAGATGATGATGATAATAATAATTATATAATAATAAAATTTACTATCCTAGAAGCTTTTCCTCAAATTGGCGTCACATTAATAAGTTTTGGCAATGTTGAATCCATATGTAACCTCAGTTTTTTTTTTCTATCACCGCCTACTCATACCTACAATACCTATGCGCCAAAAGAAATGACACTGAAATTATCGATCATTTGCTGTCCAAGTTTCCATAGCAATGAAGTATTTATTTATTGCATACAACAGATTGTCAGATTGTGAATTCAGTTTTATGGTTCACAGTACAAGAGAAGGTATTTATCGTGGAACATTATTTCCGGTCATACGGAGTAGGACGTCAGAATGGGCCGAGTTTGCTTCACGATAAAGAACAGTGCGAGGAAAGACTTAATAACAAAACGCCAAACAACAAAACGATGCTTGGCAAGTTGCGGCGTACGGGGTTAGTCCTATGTCAACGAAAGGGAACAACAGGTCACAAACGAGAATCAGGGAGTCAGCGACTACGACGAACTTCACTGATTCTTTGAGAGAAAGACCTGCTCGACGGATGTTTATCTGCATACCGGATTCAAATTGCTTAGCGTCTAACAGAAAGAGATGAACGAGCCCGATTGCAGTATTATAGCCAAGTGTTGTCGTATGAAGATCCCAATTTCTACTGCAATACATGGCATATTCACCTTGATGGCAACATCAACAAACAACTCTCTTTTTAGGGTTTCAACGGCCTGATGTTGCACGGAAACCATTGCACAGTGCGTGGTTTATGTCGTTTTTTTGTGTATCCTTGCTGCAATCTTTGTTTATTAACGTGTTGAATAATGTTATAAACAATGTGTGGCATGTGGTGTTACACATTTGAGCACATTCTTCGCCAACGCCATTAACTAAGTAACATCTCTGTGTCGTTTGTTTTGCAGATACTGTATTTGATAATTACTTATTTTAGCAACCGCTGACCGATTTGTTTCAAACCTGTTTTATTATGTGGTAAATAATACTGTAATGGTGTTTTGGGGTGCCTTTTTGGGGGCAATGGCCACAATAAATGTTTTAAAACACTAATATCTCAACGCGCATGCGCCACGGCGATCTCGCCATAATAATACATGGGAAGACAATAGCCTATCGCCTAAGGTTTATTCTTCTGAAATCCCATATACATTTGCCATTAAGAAAACGTAGGTTCCCTATGTTGTATCAGAGTCAGTTCTGTTTCTTCGCTGGGCGTTCAGATGTGTTACTTTTTGTAGATTTGTTCCTATCACATTCCACTTACCTTTCTTGGTTGTGAATGTTATTCTCAGTGAGAGGGAATGGAGGGAGTTTCCCTTCCCGCTCATTTCCATTCGTACTGCCAAGGACTGAAACTTGATTGGTTTAGCTCAGGGGCGGAAGAGGGGAAGGTGGGTGAACCTCCGTCCACCCGCTCCGTGTTACTTGAGCATGTAAGCCTACTTTACGTTGCAAAAGATGGGTTATATTTGCCGAGTTTCATGGTAGCTTAAATCCACTGTGATGTTCTTTAAAAAATATATATACACCAAGGATATCGTGCCTTTTGTACGACACATTTCTCTTAGTGACTTTTCTGGCACATCTTATTTTTAACAAGCTTATCGATATTTGCCACCAATGACGACCTGCAAAGTCTCGGAAGACTTACCAAGTGATCGTCACTTATCCTATTACGATATTAGCTTTTGATCTATTTCGTTTTGGAAGAAGTTTGCTCGCAAATGTATGTAGATCCGAAGATTGCCATTACATTTATTGCAAACACACGTAAGAGTGGAAATTTATCACAGGCAGCGATTTAAAGAGTTCTCACCATTCTTTATTAGAATATTTAATTCTGGTAGAATTCTGTACTTCAAGTAGTTCCATTTGGAGATTATGTGGAGCCTCATTGCAAGGGAAATTCAGAGGAGTGTTAAATGGCAAATTTTCAAGTTCAGCATTTTGAGGTCGGCAAATTGTGATTCAAATTCCGCATATGATTGCTGTATAATATCAATATATTTGTTTAGAAGGATAATTTGTATAGTGAAGACTGAATCCAAGCAAGGAAGGTGATACAGATCTGCAACCTCCAACTGATCCCGCGACCTGAAAATTTCGCCATGAACGTATTAACGGCGTCAACTAAATCGCTATTGTTTTATCGTTACCCTGCAAAGTTGTATTCAAAATATTCAAATGTTGAAATAAATTTGTTAGAAACGCAAGGTCACATAGCTATTATCATTGAGTCAGTTCCAATAATTCATTTTTCTGAAAGAAATAAACGCAATAATTACTGCAATAAAATAATAACCAAGAATACATGCACGATTTGCATTAATATTAAGAATCATTAATACTAAAATCATGAAGCTAGCGATCTCGCTACTTAATTGGAAAAAACATGTTAACATGGCACTCTAGTTAACCATCTTATATGACAATAATACGGTACTTGTGAACATTCATATCCCAGTTCTTCCAATAATTCTTTGAGTTGTCTATCGCGGAGGGGGCTAGAGTTAAAGAAATTCACGCACTTCACTCAATGGACATAACATTATTCAGGGTAGCTGACTTAGCACATAAAGCTTCCCTATGAATTATACAATGAATACATACCAGTTCCGAAGTTAAAGCAATACACTGTAAAAATTGATTCAGCCTACTAATAATGTCATTTCCTTGCCCTTTCATAGATGGTGCTCCATCGGTTGCAATACTGAACAATTTTAATCCAGGGAAGCTCATATATGCACCCAACATTATGAACAGCAATGAATATATCTTCGCCGCATGTTTTATTCTAAAGAGAAACCACATCTAAAAGCTCTTCTAAATATTTAAGTCAATATCAAACCCTCTCAAAAATATTGCTCGTTGAGCTTCATTGCATCTGTCATGTAACGCTAATGAAAAACAAATTAGCGATTTTATTTTCTCCTGCAGTTGTTTTTCTATATTACATCCCAGTTCCCCGATCCTCCTTGTAACAGCATTTCGAGAAAGGCTTAACGACTGGAAAGCGTTTATGAAAGTAGGGCAAATTTCTTCAGCCGCCAAAATCTCACATTCTTTTATGAACTCCCCTTCATTTAATGGTTTCACATTTTTTTCTATTTGTTCCGCAATTCGATATGAAGTGCTTAGGATATCCCCGGTGTTTGGAACTTGCCAATTAGATTCTTTCACAGTCTTTAACTTTTCACCTAAAAATAAACAAATATAGAACTATACAAATGCAAAAATAATAAACAAAATCAATGTTTCCAGTGCTATTTCAATACTATTAAATGTCATACTTGAAAGAAGGTGTTCTCCGTAGTCAGAATTACGAATCTTTTGAAATGTCATTTTATATTGTATTGAGATTCAACTTTAAATATTTTTAATCATTTTACTTGGTCGTTTTCTTGGACACAAAAATATTCCACTTTCCATGATTGATGAAATAAATATCTGGTAATCTTTGAATATGTCAACGCAAAACGTGAACTCACAAGGCTACCACCACTGCGACTAAACTTTGTGGATGGTATCAAATACGACATCGAACAGCTAGCAGGCTAGCATGTCCGTTGGACCTTTCCCCTCACGTCAAGGAGATCCAAAGTTATCAATTCGCTCGGGTTACTGTTGGGCCTGCCTGGTTTAGCTTGATGAACATCATCAATCCTTCAGATATAGTAGGTGGGGGTTAACTACAGACTTTGAACTTTAGCTCTTGAGAGGAGAGGCTGGGCTTCACTAGTTATTCTGCAGCGACAGATAGCAACTGAAACGAATACTGTCTTGTTCACAATTCTAACAAGTAACCGGTTATGCTTTATAAAGGGCTGTAAAATCCTACCTTCGTTGTTTGAAACGCCATCAATGAAATGTATTTCACAAAACTCGCAACTGCTTCACTTGAAATAATCAACGTGAAATTAGCAATATTACTGTCGATATTCTTTCATTTTTCAAACGTATGTACAATTACGCTTTGTTTACAAATGATTATATGCGTTAAAATTAATATCTTCTCACCTAATAAGCACGTAAAACGACATAACGTATTTATGATTTTCCTTAAAAAAAACTAAGCACCTTACATTAAAATAAATGGTTGCATGGATGCATTTGAGCTGCTAAAGTGAATAGAGAAGCAACTGAGGTCGTATAATCGAAAACGACGAAGCGACGAGATGGGTAGAGAATCGATCAGCAAGAACCATCTCATCCCTCCAATTAACACCCGAGTGACTTACAAAGGTAACTGATAAGAGATGGAAGAGAGCGGAGTGTAGGAGGCTAATAAGAGACGGAGGGGAGGAAACGAGAAAGTATAAATAAAAGGAGCAAGTTGGTCAAATGTTTTATAACATTTTTTTTCTCCATAACTAAGCTTTTTACCCAAAAAGACACCCCAAGGTGTTATTTAGCACATATTAAGATAGGTTTGAAACAAATCGTTCACCAGGTGCTAAAGTAAATAATTATCCTGTATTTATCCGTAGTTATGATAGGTGACTCTTACCGCTGGAAAATATATGCAGATGCAGTTTAAGATATTTTAAAAATAATGAAAATAGCGTATTTTGAAAATAATGTGTTTAAAACGAACTTACACTTATACCTACGATTTTCGCAATAAATACTGCAAATAGTTCCCTCATTCCTGAGAGTAAAATTCATTTTATTTATTTTATTTCCAAACGGCTTTATTAATGTATTGAGTTTTACGAAAAGCCACGTAGTTGGAGTTCTGAGAAAACTTCCCTGTATTATTATGCAAAAAATTTCTATAGGAATAAATTTTGAGTTATACTGGGTCTTCGGTATAAAATCTGACCGTACGCACGGTGTTGTGAGTCAGAGCCAAACTTGCTTCTCCACACCCCGCACTCACGACAGACTTTATGTCTTTCAGTTACCACGTAGTTATTAGCATCAATAGTCCAGTTTCATTTGTGAAGATCGTAAGGCAGTTAGTTATCTTTAGAACAGCGTATATTTGTATGTAAATTATATTTTAAATACGAATACATCCTGAACTTCAATTCACGATGTTGTGAATAAATTTAAGACTACTGGTGCAGTGCAAAACAAGAAACATATGCAAATACGTATAGTGTTAACAGAAGAAGCATTCGACGAAATTGACGAAAATCTTGAACGTTCGACATTTCCGGCATTTGCTAGGTAAGAGTCACTTTTGTTATATTTTATGTACAAGTTTGCAGGAATACATATTTAAGAAGCGAAGACAAGACTGCTGGCATGTCGACTGTGGCATGTTGTGCTACCCAGATGCAAAATCCCATGCGAGCGGTCAGGTTTTATACCGAAAACCCTGTAGCAGTTTTTCGTCACTAGATTAATTTACAAATTCTGCATCTTTTAATGCAGTTTTCCAATTGCGATAAGAAACTGAATTCTTTGCCGTAGAGTAGTGGGTTGTAGATTAGCGGTTCGGTTCCCTGCCAAGGAATGTAACAAGGTTCGAGTTCATTCACGGACACGTATGTATAAGATTTCTGCTCACTTAGCATAGTCAGAAATACAAAGAACTATATAAGCAGTGATATGTAGTTCAGTAATTCAACACTCCATTGGGTAAAGCGTGTTGCTGACACCATTATCTTCCTATAGGTTGGATGATTGTCCACCTATTCCGCGCGCATGTATGCATGAGGTCGGCAGAAGGATTGGTCAACTATGGCCCGTCAAAGCTTTCGGCCGAAGATAGGAAACAGAAAAAGCAAAATCTGGCGTGATATACTCACAAGACTTTCTTTACCAATTACAAATGCATATACAACCGAGCGGATGGTTCCGCGGTATCGTGTCTGGCTCGCATTAAGGAGGTCCCGAATTCGATTCCCGACGACCATCCACTCTGCTTTTTTCGTGTTTTACCCGGGTCGGAAGGTCAATGTTGGGGGTAATTTCTCTTCCACTACAGTCCTTTCTGCCAACCATTTCCTGTACCCATTATTTCCTTCATCATCTTCTGTTTAAGAGTTTAAGGATGGTGATTCGGCGATGGTGTTCGGCGTGTTGTGGGCGGTGATGGTGCGCTTTGTGAACTTCTCTCCTTGGCGTCGGTTGAACTGCTGACGAGTGCACCCTCTGTGAGCGGCTTCCCTTACGAGATCCCCGGGAAGCTCGGGACTTGTGGGCACGTGAACGACGTAGGAAGTGTTCAATCGGGAATCCTTATGGACCCCGTTTACGTTTGCGCACGTTGTCGCTCGGATCTGGTCGCCCTTGGGGTCTCTCCCTTATCCCTCCCTTCCAGGGGTCGCGTTGGAAGTACAAAGAGCTACATGGGTGTGTGTTCGGGGATCTGCCCGGTTTTGGGACTTATCTTTGATATGTAACTTTATCTAATTCACATACATTCGTTATATATTACATAACTCATTAAAAAGTGGTTGATTTACCCAAGATAAGTTTTTCACGATATATTTATTCCGAGGAATTGTTTTAAATTAAGCAGTCAGTTCTTAGTTACATTAAACATACACAAACAGATTCAAGTAGGTATTTATTCGTGATAGCAAGCTCTTGCTATGAAAAAAAGAAATGTAAAAAAAAATAACAGAAACAAGAGAAATTACAAATTTACAGGCATGTGGTTAGTGTGCAACAATCAACTTTGAAAAGCGTGTAAACACATACACGCTGATCTTTTTCTAAAAATTATATTTTTTTCCGGAAACCTCAAAACGTGTATTTTCTTGCGAAATCTCACTATCGAATTTTTTATGAAATGAAATATTCCTCTACTTACTGTAAATAAGCAGTAGAGAGAGTAAAAGTTGACACACTTTGCCTATATTAATGAGGTCTTCACCTTTCCTGTAGTAAGTTTTACTCTGTTTCTTATGGTTTACTAGTTACACAAAATTATACCAAAACCAAACAAATAAAGAGGACCTGCAAGCTATTCAAAGAAAATCCGTGCTAATATGTGAAACACGTGATGTTTTAATCAAAATCGTTAAGAGACTTTTTCAAAAACTAAAAAAATAACTTTTTTTTTTCATTTAAAGGATGGTTTAAGATGACTGGGATATTTTTCAAAACTGATTTCTTTTTTTAATTCAGAGGACCTCAAAATGTGTCTTTTCGGTGAAATGTTTATATCGAATTGTTTTAGTGGGATACAGTATTTCCTCTGCTTACTATAGTCAAGTGATGTAGAAGGTAATAATAAGGAATACGACAACTTTTGAACGGTGTTAAACCTACTATTTATGTCTTAAAATTTACTAAAATTTCAGAAAAAAAGATTGTGTTATAAATTTTAAACATCACGTAGTCTTAAACGTTACAGAATGTGAAACGCTGAGAAGGAGTGAGTGGGTTGGGGTGGGGAGAGAGGAATACGGAGAATAGGGGATGACAGGGGGAGACAGATGAGAAAGGAATAAAGGAAGTGAGAAGAGAAGGGAAAATAGAGTGCAGCTATGGTTTAAGTTGAGGCTGTACAACATCTCCAAAACTAAGCGTTGTAGAAAGAAATGCCTTTAAGAGAAGTTGCTTGATATTATGGGGGAAAGTAAATGCCATTAGTCGTGTTTTGTTTGGAGGACGTTATGATGTCATTTTAGGGTCAATTTAATTTTTTAATGGTAACCTACAATTAGGGTCAGTTTAAATTGCATCACAACAAATTTAAAATGAGTATCACAACGTCCTCTAAATAAAACATGACTAATGACATTTACTTTCCGCCATAATATCAAGCAACTTTTATTAAAGACATTTCTTTCTACAACGTTTAGTTTTGGAGATATTGTATAGTCTCAACTTAAATGGTCCACCCTGTATAAGCGCCTATAAAAATGTTGTATTAATCAAGTACAAAATTCACAAAATATACAATTTTTTCAGTAATTAAACACCACGTATATCCTGAATGTTTTTATATCAGTGTATTAATAGTTATTTACAAACCATAACTAAAATTTACAATAAACAGTTTTGGGAAATAAAAATATATTGTTAGATTTAAGTTTAGGGGCCATATTGAGCACACACAGCATATCTTAAAGAGGAAGTTCTTGTTTAAAACACTAAATTTGAAAAATGTGTACTTCTCGCTCACTAAACTGTTTAGTTATGCTGTAGTTTTTGTTATGCTTGTAAATAGGAGATTTTTAAACTTTATCTCTTACATGCTTTATAGCAATTTAGTATTTACTGGATACCCTCTAGTTGACACAAGGAAAGCTACATGAAAACCTTGACAGATCGTCATGTTCCTACTAGGAAACACGCTTCAATCATCCCGTGCAAATGCAAAGTGTTTTGCTGTTAATTGATGATCGTGTTTGGTTCAGAAAGAGGGGAAACGACAGAGAAGGGTGGGGAGAGTGCTGTGTATAAATCCTCTGGCAATTCCGTGTCCAGTAGTAACCACCGCACGCGCGTAAACATGAGGACCTTTCTCGGAGTGTCAGCGTTAGCGGCGCTTTTTGGTATACTACTAGCTGCCAAGTTACGTGAGTAAAACCGAACGCTTTCTTAGGTGTTTGATAATATTGGTGATAATGTACTAAAACGCCTTAAATGAAGGAAAACATACTGGTGTACATAAATTAAAATCCTAGTTTATCGTTTCACCAAGGGAGAGAATGGCATTCTCGTATAGGTCATTATATGTGTTAAAAACTATAAATACGATTTATGCAAGAACATTTTGGAAAAAGTATTAAAACTGCCAAAATGACAAAATTATGCAATTTACTTCAATATCAAAGATAAAAAGCTGTATTTGCTTATATTGGAAGTTTATTCCTCAAATTTTAAGGTAATAAGCTATATTATTCCCATATTCAGATAATGCTATGAATGATCATTTATTGGAAAGCATATGTGGATGAAATTTTGCGAAAATATATACAGTATCCACAGAATTTCACACACAAACTTTGAAGATTCTAAATGCAACTATTTTGGACAAAAGTTAACTTTTTAATTTTAAGGCAGTTTTCCACTTTTACATGCCCCTCAACTAATCGGCAGATTAACATGATTATTTGAAACTTCATAGAGCTACATAACACTGTCATAAAGAATGTCATTGGCTATTTTCTCTGAGAATAACGTTTATGATAATTAACTTTTTCTGTTCACATGATATGTTGCAGTTATTTTGGATTAGAAAATACTTTAAAAGCAAAAATATATTTAGTTTATCAGCCAAAGTCTAAAGAAAATTGTTTGAATACCTTTCATTTAGCTATGTTCAAATGTTTTTAAGTTCCTTGATTGTATGCTTCAACAAGTAGGACAGTTTGTACTGCTAACTTCTTATACGCGCATTGAAGTCTCCGGTCTCTGAGTACGAACTAAGGTATTCGAATTATTAGAGGGCAGATATTTACAAACCAATCGAAGTTGACGTCTGTATTGTGATACAATGTGATTGTAAAGCAGACAACTTTCGCGCCCATTTCTTTGGATTACGTAATGCTATAGGATAAAACATGCAGGCTTTCTCTATATACCGGTACCACTACTGAGCATTTCTTGCTTAAATTGCAACGTTTCAACCAGCTAGCACTAAAACTAAATCGTAGGATAGTAATGTAAAACGGAAATGTAATAAAGATTTTCGTATATAGCGGTAGCGGGAAATTAAACTGCTAACCCATCAAGACGCACGACTAAGTTCGAATAGCTGTATGGAAAAGTTAAAAGTATGGGACATTCTTTTCCAATAAAAGCGAATGCCAGGCAACTTTTAGCTCCAGGTAGTTCAAACTCATGTGTGTCATCATAAATAATGTATCCTATTCTTTGCTGTGGTATCTAAGACATAAAAGCGAGTGTTAAAATTTAAAATAAATATAGGCATTTGAAAATGCAACGAAATCCACCTTTTAAAAATTTCAACAAAGTAACCTCTTAACCTGAATATCCACGGGACAGATTCATGAACTTCGATGCTAAAATTATTTATATTAGTCACATGTTTCGGAAATAGCTAATTAAAAGTTATATGTTAAATAGTTCAATTTCGTTGAAATTTAAACATATAGTATTTTTGGAGATATAATTGGTTCTTGAGCAAATAGTACATTAACTGATATTAATAAAATTACGAACGTCATATTTAATTATTTAAATTAGCGAAAAAACACTGGTTTACTTTTGAGAAGTGCTTCATTCGTGAACATTGACTGAAGGAAAATTTCCAAGCTGTTGGATTAAAATTAGAGAGTAATAACTTTTACAATATTATGTCTCCATATGCTAAAATTTGGTTCTAATTATTGTTAATAATTTACCACTTAGACCTGAAATGTAGGTACGAGAGTGTTTTGTTTGGAGGGGGTATAAGTTTAACACTTTAATCATACAGGTTATATCAGGCGACGAATTAATTAATAATGAATTGGCAATTGGATGAGGGATATAAAGCGGTAAAACCACCTGATATATATATATATATATATATATATATATATATATATAGCCTTAGCCTTTAGGATTGAGGGAAAACGTAAACCTCAGCCGGACAGCTTGACTTGTGGCTTGATAAGCAAAAACCTTATTCCTATACTACCGTGATGACAAATTTCTGAGCTCGACATTTGAAGTTCATTAACAGTTTATCTGAGGAGGAAAAACAGTTAAATACGAGAAAACTATCAATCGCTAGAACAACTCACATAATTGAATTTTTATTCTGCGTTACTAAGCTCTATTTTTCGTTTAGTTTTTAATATACACGTTATACTGAACAATTCTAAATAGCTTATTTATCGATTTGTTAATGTTAAGGGATAATACTTCAAAAGTTACAAAAATACAAGCATTTCAACTCCTTTGGTTTTAAATTGTTCTGTCGTGTATTAAAATATAATACCAATAACTTAAAGCTCTTCTACCGTTCTTAATAGCTCACCAAGTAGCTATTTTAATGTTTTATTAGTGTGTGGAACTTAAAGCACCTCCTCTCGGATATAATGCTTTTAAATTTTGCACCACAGAAAAAGCTTATACTTCAACAGATATTTAATATACAAGCAGGTTTTTTTATGTGTGCGCGCACACATTTTTAATTGCGTACAGACTATTTTATACTAAAAAGTAATTCAGTGAATTTGAAAAATCATTTTAAAAATACAATTACCAGAAATTTTAAAAATATAGTGATAAAAGTGTGTTCAACAATTCAAAGTTTCTATGCCTTTCAATATTCTGAAACTTAAAATCGTGTACATCTTTAGTGATAATATGCAGTAAAAACTGAATTTGTATTTTCAAAGCTAAGAAGCTGAAACATTTGAAAGTGAATAAAATGACAATATCTGCCAAAATTATATGTGATACAGGCATGAAATTGCCCTTAGATAACATAATTGAATATTCCTCGCTCTGCTTATGGCTTTAGTAGTTAAAAAATTGGTGTATTTAGGTATATTTCCCTTAAAGTTGTAGATTTCTTTAATACCTGTAAATTCATAAAATTCGATGAATTGAAAACAAATGTTATAACTTTTACGAGAATAGTTCTATAATAATAAAAGCAATTCTTATGAAAACGAAAGTTTTTAATTATTCTATGGTTTTCACATTCCTTTAATCAGTGTCATTCTGAAAAAAAAACCCTAATTGCAAGTTTTAAGTGAGCCTTAAGATTTTCTTCTGTCAGAATGAACCTTACATAATTAAAAAAATTCCACTGAACATAAAAGGGAATCTCAATAGAAGTAGAAGATGGAGCATAAATGCTTTCATTTCAAGCTTCACAGCGTTGCAAATTAGTGGAACTTCTCTGCCAGAAGGATAAAGCAAAAGAAAGGGATGAAGAAACTTTTCCTTTACGTACCATTGCTGCATATGTTAATATTTATGAAACTGGAGATGGTTTCGTTTACGAAAAATGCATCACCAACTTTGGAAGTAAGCTCCATATTTTATTCCAGAACTTTATTACAGGACGATGTTCATTCATATAACTTCAGAGTGTACACTGGCCATTAGCAGCATTGTCGTCCTTTTTCTCTCAGAATTGAAGCCTTTACTTTATTTTAATATATATTGTTTAAAAACACTCACGAGGAATTTTACTGTATCTCAAAATGTTTATTTCTTGCTATAAAATTATAAATAATATGCTATACTAAATGTTAAACTGTTAATTTTCCAGCCCTTGTATGCTTTACTTTTAAAACTACGCGTTTTTATGTATTTAAAATTAGTTCTATCTAAAGCTCTTTGATGACCGAAATCATATTCAAAACATTAGCCACATTTCTTAAGTGCTGTTGCACTTCTTATACTTTTATTCTTTTCGTTTCCTCTACTAATAATATTACTGTATGGGATCATTAAACTGTCATGTGCCTAACCACAGATTTTGCGCCAGCAGCATAAAGTGAAAGTTCTACTTAATGTGGCAATGATAATGAATTGAATTAATATAAGGTAAATTTAAATATGAAATATAAAAATTAATATTAACGGTCAATATTCTGAAATAAGTCAATATTCTTATTCAGAGGAGTCTGACTTTAGGTTTCAACATTTCCGTTCAGAATGTGTGCCACTTTCGTTTACCACATGTTTTGACACTTCTATTTTAAAATCCTTGCAAGGTCCTTTATTAAGTTTCACTAAACATGTTTACAAGTATAAAAAGCTCCCGCAGCAAAGCAGTATGATATTTGGGGACCGAGGACGAGCTATAAATTGTAGAAAGAGAGCGAGTTTTGAAGGAAAGTGGCATGCCCTTGCCCTTGCGAGAGGTCACTACTCCGTAGCTTGTTCACAATGAACCTAGGAAACGCTCAAGCATAGAAGTGGGCGTTGCCACGGAGATTTAAAGCACTATGCACAAATTGGCGCGTCATCATTCTGATAGCTGAGAAGCATATTTTCTTTATCTACTACTTATCTATAAGTAGTATCACCGGAGATACAGGGTTTTGAGGCTCCTTGAATCCAGAAAAGACACTTTTGGGAAAACGCCTGTGTCTGTCTGCCTGTCTATCTGTGAACAGCATAACTCAAAAACGAAGATTCGGTTAAATACCAAACTTTGCATTCACTGCTAACCTTCAAATATTGCTCCATGGGGCCATTCTGTATCTTTAATGGTAACTGCAAGGGAGTCACAAAATCTATATTGTTTTTCCAGAAGGTGAAGATATTCGTGCCGGAATTTCACACAATAACAAATATTCCTGCTGTTATAGGCTCCTTGATTGCACACACGTATGCTTTTATCACTCGGTGGACTCAAAGTAGATGTGTACAGAAAACCAGACTTTTCCTCAGTATTCGGACAGTTCCTGATCAAGTTTAGTAATTCTAAATATTGTAGCTCAACAGTCAATTGTGAATGCTGTTCAGGCTGCTACTATTATGTGAAATCGGGTACTTATCTGGATGTTTTTTTTTCCAGCTGATAACTTTCTACTCTGTCATAAAAATGATCCCAAAATAAACGACTGTATTAAAAACGCAGTACAGAAAGCAATCCGCGACGTGAAGGACGGTAAGTAATATATATTTCTAAATAAGTTATTACTTATTAAAGTAGTTTACTGTTATGCATGCAACTGAACAAGATGAAAGCGTAGCGTGTAAAGTATTTGTGGAATGTATTTTATCAAAGTAATCCAATTTTATTTTCTTCAAAATATAATTAAAAGTTACCTTAAGTTTACGTAGTTCCAAGATTCACACTACTCAAAACGAACCAGTAAAGACACTGCTCTTTGCTAAACCAATGTTTCCTTTTGTCTTTACTGGTTTTTTCCACAAAACCCTTAGTATAAAAATGATCTTAAATTAATAGATTTTAACAGAATACATGAATTTATGGTGGTAAATGTATTTATCTGAAATATGAACAAATATATTTGGACAAACCTTTATGAATTCCCCTTTTGTCATTCTATTTTAGATATTTGAAGTTAAATCCCTCGCCTTTCAGCAAGGTTCGTTCCCAGGGACCCGCATGCGGGGTTTGTGGTGGACAAATCGGCGTCTGGGCGGATTTTCTCCGGGTTCTCCAGTTTCCCCCGCCATTTCAGTCCACCGGTGCTCCATCTTCACCTTTCTCGTCATCCATCTCGCTCACTTTCATCTATCATCTACTTCCTCTCTTTCACCCCGAGCGTCAGATTGATCATTCTCTCCGATCCACAGTGTCCCTCTGCTCCTCGACAGGCGTCTGACCCCAGGCATTGGCTTGTAAGTCCTGGGGGCTGTAAGTCCCGCATAAGAGGAAAGTAAGCAGGTGAAGAAGAAATTGGAAGTACCTACCGTTTAGGGACGTTTTTAAATATGCTTCCATAACGTTCGATTTAAAGACATTTTAATACATTTCTGACTGCATGTAGTTGTAGACAACATGCAAACATTTAAAACTGTTAGCTACATTCAATAAATATAATTGCTGAAAGAGATAAATTAAAATAGAGGGAGAATGCCTCACACTAATGACCAACAGATGATATTCGTTTCATATGATTTCATTGAAAAGCAATTTAAAATAAGCTACAACAATTAATAAAGCATTCCATATACATTTTTAAACTCTAAAACAAGTTGCATATTTCGTGATAACATTTCGATAAAAGGATTTCTTCCTCTTTCTGTATTTTTCGTCCGAGTAATTACCAGCATGTTTCTAGACGAGTAAATAAAAGTACGTGCGAATGCGCTGCACATGTTTGAGTCGGAACAACGAAAACTAATGGAGTCTGGAACAATTCGTGCACTGCGTTTGGATCTTAATAGCCAACCTTTTAGTATCGTATGAGCACCTTACAGCAACATTTCCCCTCTCATGTCATGCTGGCTTGGAACTGCTAGGAGGAAGAATAATAAAGCCATATTTAGAATTAAGTAATTTTCGTTATTCCATCTAATAATCTTCCGTTTACGTCTATATGTTTTATACCTCAGCCTGGTAACCAACGTTTTCTAAATGCTGTAATAGTGATATTTTTCGCTCTCTATATGCTTTATACTTTTCTATTCGTTGATTTTGTTTGTTTCTCGGTATTACATGATAACTGCAGAATGCTTTTTAATGGAATTAATTTAAAGGTTTAGTTTCACATTGTACTGATGAAATGACATTTACTACAGTGTGAATTTTGGATGCGAAGTATAAAACAAATCTGATGTGTTACACTCACATGACTTTCTCTACTCTTGTAAGACTATTTTTACAAACGCTTATTCTCCATCTACTTCATGTTAATCGAGATAAACATTTGCAGACTCTATCTTATTGCTAATTTCTTGTAGATGTAAGGGGAATATATATTTACAAGGGCAATATAGAAATACAGTAGCCTTTAAGCATAGACATATCTCTTAATAGCTGGTTGCTATGTGCAGCACCATTCTCTTTGCCACAGATTAATACTCTTTGCATATACAATACAAAAAAATGAATAACGAATTCCCATTTGAGAATTGCAAAATTTAAGGGAATATCTGGAAAATGGTTCACTCAACAACAAAAATTATGTGACATAAATTGTGTATTTTAACGCGATCACATTTTTTGTGTAGTAAAATTTTGTCTATCTCTTATGGTTTACCAGTTATGCAAAAGTCGTTCACAATGAAGAATACTTTTGGAGACATTCCCAGAAAGTTCAAGATATACATTTTATTTGTCATGAAAATGTCTTAAACATATGATATTTTTATCAAAATTGTTAGAGCCATTTTTGAGAAAATTAAAATTTTCGAAAAATGTTCCATGTAAAGGGTAATCTGGGGTGGGAGGATTTTCTTGAAAACCTTCGTGTCGCATCTCTGGAAGATACGAACCTAAATACCAAGTTTGTGTTTATCCGACTGTTCGTTTCTGAGTTATGCTGTTCACAGGCACACACACACACACGGACATGTTTACAAAAATGTTTTTTTGGATTCAGTGGGCCTCAAAACATGTATTTCCGGTGAAATCTCGGTATCGAATTTTTGGGTGGAATACAATACTTCCCCTACTTACTACACGTAGTAGAGAAAGTAATATTCATTAAAATGTTTGTGGAAAGACTCTCAGCGACTGTGTACGAGGATTTTTCAAAGGTTCATCTGCCCAATGTCTGGTGGAAATGAATCTTCCTAATCTAAAAATCGTAAGTTAATGATTGATGCGATTAATCCCAACATGGTAAAAGCATCACGGACTTCATATGGGAGTACCAACGGCAATGCAAACCCACAATGAAACCATTTTCCTACTCCTGAATGGGAATGGAGATTCAGATTCCTTAAATTCGAGCATGTCCACTGTTTTTGACAGTATCAGTTTTAAATTAAAATATTTAAGCACTTGTGGAAAATTTTGTAAAATTCACTTTGAAGGAGTTGGTATATTTATACAGACACGCTACACATAATAACGCCTGACATGTGTGTATGTACTAGTGTATTATGGCTGTCTCTCATTTGCAGGTGTTCCAAATGTTTGATTTTATGCAGATCAGTCTCTTTAGGCCCCCCTTCCAAATAAAATTCCATATATTCCCTGCTTCATGCTATTTATCTATGGACGTTTTGTATTCCTTGAAATAAAAATAACAACAACAAAAACTGTAGCAGAACAGTCTACTAAATAAGCCAAGGAATGGTACTAAACGCTTGGGTTAACTCCTACTGAAATCACTACATGTTGTTTGCAGGTATTCCCAGTCTTCAGCTATTACCAACGGATCCTCTGATTGTGACAAAGATCTCGATACAGCAAGGTGTAGGCAGACCTGTCAGCATTAAACTTGATCTCAACAATGCAAAGGTTTCTGGACTAAGCACCGCCAACATTCTTACTTCTAGGTAACTACTTTATCCTTTAATGTGTTCCCAACTATATTTTTGTCATGAACCTGAGACCAATTCAAAATTCTTACTTGTTCTTATCGAGTGTTCAGAACAAATAAAAACAGTTCACCCCGCGTACCCCATCTGCAAGTTTTGGAATTATCATATCTGTCTCCTAGAGAGACCAGAGTTCGAATCTCGGTTGCGGTGAGATATCCGTGTTTGGGGACTTACCCATTTATTCAAAAGACAGAAGTCAGGTAGCTATCAGCTGTAAGGATTCCACACATATTTGAGTATTAATTTAATAAATTTCATTCTCCGACTCTGTGGGGTTTATGGATAAGGAAAAGGAATTTTAGAAAGTACTTATTGGAAGAAACTCTAAAGAAAATTGTTGAGACCTGAAAAGAGAAACAAACCACAGTCAGGAAGAGAATAAGTATAGGGAGAGGCGTAAGAAATGGATATCTTATATCGCATCCTCATTAACATCTATAATGAGAACTTGGCGATGACTTTTATTTTTTAGCAGGAGTGCTACATTCAATTTCCTTCGGCAGGCGGCTTCTATCAGCTCTTGAATAGACACCATATGTCTACCTTTACTTGTTCAGAATGCTGGTGCGCATGATTCTTTTACCGCGCTCACGTTGGGTGCTAACATCACTTCCAGGGTAGACTTTTTATTTATTTATTTATTTATTTAAATCTATCAGCGCCATTGCTGCTATACAAATTTGGTTAAAACATGAAGAAAAAATACAATATAAGAAAATTGCAACAAATAAAAGAAACTCGATTATGGCACTAGGTGAATTGGAAGTCAACCCCTTTGGTTCTGTGCTGACCACATCAGACTGGTAGTGTGCTGGTATGTGAATGAAGCAGATTCATTCTGACCTAACTGTACAGGTTAAAACAAAAGACTGTGGCAGGCGACCACGGATCCTGGTGGCAAGCTGTGAGCGAGTACCAAGTGAACAGAAAGCCAGGGTATACTTGTTTATAGTCGATCATATCTACGTAAGAATTGCACATGTACATCACCCACTACACAATGAAAGTCTTTCTTCTATCAATATTGTTGAAGTAGATTAGTTAGTATATCTGTGATATTTAAAGCTGTGTATTATTAAATTTGGTATGTTATGGCGAGGTTAATGCGAAATTTTTACTTCGGTTATCAACAACAACCCTCGAGAAAAAAGCAGCACAATTAAAATCTAATATATCTCGCCCCTCCTAAATCATCCTCAAAAAAGACGGGAAAATGATAAGAAAATCTTCTTCTTTCTCCGTTTACCCTTCACGTTGTTAGAGCTTACAGTCCCCCAGGACTTACAAGCGGATGTCTGGGGTCAGACGCCTGTCGGAGAGCTCAGACTATGGATCAGAGAGAACAGCCAGGATGGGTGATCAGTCCGAAGCCTGATATAAGAGGAGTAAGGAGATAATATGAAATGACCATGAGATGAATGAAAGAAAATGTGATGATGGAGCAACTTATGGAATGAATGGTGGGGGAAATCGGAGAATCCAAAGGAAACCCGCCCAGACGCCGCTTTATCCACTACAAATCCCACATGCAGCTCCCTGGGATTGAAGCCTTGTTGAGAGACGAGTGGTGCAGCTACTCAGCCATGGTGCCACCAGTGACAAGAAATTTCTAAATTAATTTATACCCAAAGTACTGGTAAATACGTAGAGTTTGCAGTCCTAAGAAAATGCTTCGTCGTGGCTACTGCGGTGAAGAATCGTGTGGAACCAGTAAAGGCTTTGAAGCTAAAACTATGAACACAGTGAAAAAGGAAGCTTGGATTTAAAAGGCAGACAAGTTTTATGTTATGAATAAAGAGCGTTATCATTATTTGTCTGAAACTTCTCCCAGGATAGCAATAAAACAATGAAAATGTGATGTTACCGAATGTGTTCATCGGCAATAGTTGTATATATGTGTTGAGAGCCTGGACGCTACTAATCTTCACTAATTTACCGATAAAATGTAGTACATACTGTTGGAAAGCTAAAAGTTCAACTACGACGCCTACATCGCACCTGCATATACATTTTATTTTAGACAAGAAGGCATTTGTGACATTTACTGGAGGGGTATATTTCCATGTGGTTTCTATGATAACCTCCCATCCGTTGTTGCGCTAAGCAGTAAGGTAAAGGTAAAGTATGTATCACGGAGGGGCTCCCGGAACCGCGGCAGGGCACCCACGCAGGCCAGTCGGCACATTGTGCTTCCAACGTGTCCCCTGCGAGTGAGGGATGAGGGAAGAGACCCAAAGGGCGTCCTACGCAAGCATGCACAGGGTCCCACGTTTCCAGATAGAACGCATCCCACTTCGCAACGCCCTTGCCCACAACTCACCAACTTACAGGGTCCCCCGTAGCGGAGCCCCACACTGAGGAGAAACCTAACTGAGCGGTACCGCAGCGACGCCAGGGAATAAACCTTTACAGAGCGCAAGCCACCGTCGCCTGGCCCTACAACTCTGAAGCAGATGATGGGTGCAGGACATGAGAGAAAGAAGAATCGTGGTAGAAGATGAACCAACCCAGCATTCGCCTGGCGACCCGGGGAAACCACGAAAAACCCATGGGCTAGAGTGGGCGGTCGCCGGGGTTCGATCCCGGAATGCGGGCCACAGACGCAACCCCTGAGCCATCCCGTTTGGTGCCAGTAAGGTTCCACCATCCTCCTTCCCCTTAGCCTATAACCTGAACTGTGAGGAGTAGCATGTTTCTATATCACAGTCCACTGTAGCACATGTTTTCGTACTGCTTACTACCCGGCAACGCCAATGTCCCATTTCTATAATATGAGAGAACTATTACAGGTCGCTTCTTGTTTAAATCCTACTGCAGTAGGAGAAAGTAATAGAACTATGAGTACCTTCCCTTGAACCCAATAAACAGGGTACATGTCACTGATGTTTTAGAAGTTTCAGCTGAAGATCTTTGCTAGGAAAGGCCGATTAGAATGCTTTCTATATGCCTTTTGCTTAAGACAAGTAATAATTTTAACAATTTTGAATGTCACATGATGCATAATTTTTGTACAATATTTGAAATACAGTAATTATAATAGGACATCTAGAAGGATAACGTATTACTGCCCTGAACTAATAACATTTTAGTTATTAAATTAATATTACCTATTCTGAGACCAAAAAGGAAGCTTCAGTGCCTAAAAACAAAAAATGGTTATTATGAATTAAACGCAATTCAATGTTAATCATAACTCTTTTTCTCTCCAGTACTGATCTCAACAAAAGGGAAATTGGAGCGACCTTGATAGTTCCACTGGCAAAAATAGAGAGCGACTATGACATGGACGGCAAGTTCTTGGTACTACCCCTTAGAGGAAAGGGAAAATGCACGCTTACCTTTCGTAAGTATTCTTTTGTAAATATTGTACGCATCTACATGTTTAAGCTAAATGGAATTTTTTAATAAATTGACATAGTATTGTTTTTCCTTAAATTTTATTTTTTTTAAAAGGCAAATCTATCAACCTGAAGGTTCCAGGAGCGTATTCCAGCAACGTATACTCCCGGTCTGAACACTCGAAAGTATACAAAATCTGTCTTACCTTAATAATATGAGTGCTACGCTTAATATTGTTGATAATTAGTGTGTTCCATCATCATCAACTATGGTATGAATAGAGACAGGCAAAATATGAAGAAAAATTTGCCAAAATATAAAGTTTTTTGCCAACGTATGAAGAAAAAATTCAAAATATATTAATATATATAAAGCCAAAAGAAAAAATGTATATACAGTCATATTTTAAGGGTTTTGAGCAGGCACACTTCATTTGTTTAAAAACATAGCTTCGTAGGTTTTGTCCATATTTAATAATTACATAGCAAATGCAATACAAAACATTACATGGAATTTACTGAGAATAATTATTAAGAAATCCGTAAACTTAGAAAGAAAGAAAAAGAAGCTACTGGTTGCTATGTCCTTGTTTAGTACTAATTAGACAAATGTCACTAAAAGCATAGGTTCACGAAAATAAAAACATTCAAGAATAGAGGGCACGTGGCATCACACATAGTAAAACTATATTTTTTCAACTATACCTGACCTGCTAGAAAGGGTGGTGTGGGTTTTTTTTACTGACGCCCTTCCAGGAAAGAGTGTCTTGGTCTTCTAAATGTGTGTTCACAGAAAACTGTTCAAATAGAGTATCTGGAAAGCCTGGCTCATTGCTAACCGAAATTTATTTTAAAAGCGAAAAATCCTATCTAAATCTTCATTTTTGTCACATGCACTGAATTCTGCAAACTGAAAATCGTAAATATATCTGTTTCCATAATGATAGCAAGCATAGTTTAGAACTTTAGAATGTGAAATGTCCTATTTTGCCTGTCTTCCACATATGACTCGCTATTCTCACCATTACATAGCGTGTCGTCCTCCGTGGTCTAGGGGTACCATGCTAACCTCTAGTTCCCGAGGTCGTGGCTTCAAATACAGCGGAGAGTAACGTATTTTTTCGGGCGTAAAAATCCTTAGCCTGTCTTTCTTCTGAAGGGAAGTAAAGCCGATGGTCCCGTGTCATAGATTTATGGCACGTAAAAAACCTGATAAGAGACTTCTGAGCATTATTTCCGGTCTTTCACGCCCAATATACACTATGTGATCAAAAGTATCCTTACACCCCCACAAACATACGTTTTTCATCTTAGGTGCATTGTGCTGCCACCTACTGCCTGGTACTCATTATCCGCGACCTCAGTAGTCATTAGACATCGTGAAACAGCAGAATGGGACGCTCCGTGGAACTCACGGACTTCGAACATGGTCAGATGATTGGGTGTCACTTGTGTCAGAAGTCTATACGCGAGATTTCCACACTCCTAAACATCCCTAGGTTCACTGTTTCTGGTGTGATAGTGAAGTGGAAACGTGAAGGGACATGTACAGCACAAAAGCGTACAGGACGACCTCGTCTATTGACTAACAGAGACCGCCGATATTTGAAGAGGGTCGTAAAGAGTAATAGACAGACATCTTCCAGACCATCACACAGGAATTCCAAACTGCATCAGGAACCACTCCAAGTACTATGAAAGTTAGGCGTAAGGTGAGAAACCTTGGATTCCATGGTCGAGCGGCTGCTCATAAGCCACACATCACGCAGGAAAATGCCAAACGACGCCTCGCTTGGTGTAAGGAGTGTCAACATTACACGATTGAACAGTGGCAAAACGTTGTGTGGAGTGACGAATCACGAGTGAAATTCGGAGATGGTGGTGTTATGGTGTGGTCGTGTTTTTCCTGGAGGGGGCTTGCACCCCTTGTTGTTTTGCGTGGCACGATCACAGCGCAGACCTACATTGATATTTTAAGCACCTTCTTGCTTCCCACTGTTGAAGAGCAATTCGGGGATGGCGATTGCATCTTTCAACACGATCGATCCCCTGTTCATACTGCACGGACTGTGGCGGAGTGGCTACACGACAATAACATCCATGTAATGAACTGGCCTGCACAGAGTCCTGACTTGGATCCTATAGAACACCTTTGGGATGTTTTGGAACGGTGACTTCGTGCCAGGCCTCGCCGACCCACATCGATACCTCTCCTCAGTTCCGCACTCCGTGAAGAATGGGCTGCCATTCCCCAAGAAACCTTCCAGCACCTGATTGAAAGTATGCCTGCGAGAGTGAACACTGTCATCAAGGCTAAGGGTGGGCCAACACCATATTGATTTCCAGCATTACCAATGGAGGGCGTCACGAACTTGTACGTCATTTTCAGCCAGGTGTCCGGATACTTTTGATCGCGTAGTGTATAATGGGACGCTAAGAACCATTGCAGATAAAGAGCGTCCATAAATAAAATTCAACTAATTTTGCTACATAGCATGCACGCTCAAGGAAATTAGTCACCATAGTGAACATGCTACAATAAAACGATATATACGAATTAGTATTATCATGTTATAAAGTGTAAATGTGTGTAACAAATATCTAAGGACCATATTTCACGAAACGGTTTGATATTCTTACCTTTGTTATTCAGGTCTCTCACTCTCAGAATCACACATTCATACTTTTGCTAACTAACAAACCAACGTAGGAAAAATTAAAAATTGTCTGTACTACCATATCGTAAAGCGACCATCGCCTACCTGATTTTAGAACTGCAGCAGCAGTCTTAATTGGAGATTAGTATAGAAAAGTGAATTTGCAGCATATTTTGCTACATTACTTCGCGGAACTATGCTACAAATTACACAAAATTAACATATCTCACAAATTAATAGAACAAACTAATAAAACTGCTCAAACTTTTCAAATTACTTGTCTTTAATATGAATAGTTATACTGTATAAAGTACACTGGGTTAAATTAACTCCTGGCACATAATCAACAATGCTGGGACCTGAAACAACAAAGTTGCAAAAGTTACAACTTTGTAACTGCGCTTGCGCAATCCTTAGCAAAAAAATTACAATAAAATTTTACAATGAGCACATACTTTCTTTACAGATGAACTCGAAGGAAATTTGAAGTTTTATGCTGAGCCAAAAACGAAGAATGGAAAGGGCTACTGGCACGTTACGAAATTTGATGCCCAAGTCACTAAGATGAAGCGTTTCGAAATGAACTTTGAGAACCTATTCAATGGTGATAAGGCTCTAGGTGAGTAATTATTCTAATGTATTAAAGAGTCACAAAACTGACAATATAAAGATTTTATAGAGAGCAGAGAGATAATTATTTTGAAAATCTGATCACTGTAACTCTCAGACATTTATTGGGCAAAAGAAAATCGAAGTACATCTGACATTCTGTGATGAACTTCTGAAGTGGTTACAAGTTGCAATGAAGCTATTTACAATCTGATCCATTTTATTCTACATTAACGTTTTTAGTCCTGATTTATTTTCAATCAAAAGCTTCACACATACTGTTACTATATGTGCCCTCAAAAAGCTGTTATTGCAAGTTCTCGGGTTCTTAGCATAGCTGTCTAAAGCACCGAATATCGCTGGTCAGGGTTTCAATGTTGGAGAATGGAGCTTAGCTATACTGAACTGCAGGCTAAACTTGTTGCAAACCGTATATAAAATTTGCCCGTAAGGGATGTGATGCGGGTAAGAGGGGAACTGTTCGTTTCTACCCGCACCACACTCCATACCCAAAACTTCTATAAATCTGTCTAAAACAAGAACGATCCTTTTGTAAACATATGGAAGGGAAGAAAGAGAAAGAGAGAGAGAGAGAGAGAGAGAGAGAGAGACGGTGAGACGGTGAGACGGAACACTCTTAGGCCGCTGATTGATGGAGGAAAGTTCATAGGTGTTTTCTTTTATTTGTTTTCGCACAATAACCGCCTTTAATAAGTACAGCACTGTAATTAGTTTTCTATTCACTGCTCAGCGCGAATTAGTTGTGAGAGAAAAGTTTGCAATTGTGTAGATCAATTCTCTGTAGTAGCATAACATAAGATCTCAATCTATAGACCCTATAGTGCTAGACCAGCTTAAAGAAAGCTAGTCTACTCTAGGATGTAGATTACATCATAAATACATAATTACATTGTGTACTTGTATGTAAATAAATTGTAGTTATTATGTAGAGTAGGTTAGAGCTAAAAATGTTAAAACAATATTATTTATACTTAATGTATTTATAAAATTTGGTAACATTTTATAGTCAGTTATTTTTTTAATGAAAGCAATCCTCCTCTGTATAAAAGGTGTGAGTGATGAGATATCTTTTTAATGCTAACTTGAATTTGTTTTTATTAGTTTTCAGTTCCTTAATATATGATGGAAGTGAATTAAATAATACTATACCATTTAGTAAGCCCCTTTTTGGAATACCTGTAGGTTATTGCTTGGCCTGTGTAAGTCCTGCCCATTTCTGGTTTGTTTGCTGTGTATGTCTGAATTTTTTATGAGCACTTCTGGGTGGTAAACCACGGTTAAAAGTACAGCTAAAATATACTCAAAGACTAATGGTAGAATTCCAAATATTTTGAATAGTGGTTTACAATGAGTTGATTTCTTTACACCTGCCATTATTTTATTACCTTTTTTTTTTTGTAAAAGAATTTTTTATTTTGCGTCTACTGAATTTCCCCAAAATGTTATTCCATAAGTTATAATTGAATGAAAATAAGCATAATATACTGTTTTAGTATGCTTTTATTTGCAAAATGAATTAATGATCTAATTGCAAAACATGCAGAGCTTAGTTTTGGTAGGATGTAGTCAATATGGTCTTTCCAATTCATATTATGATCTATAATAAGACCAAGAAATTTTATGCTACAAGTTTCAGTAATTTCATTGCCTTCATGTTCAATTCTTATGTCTGCAATACTTTAATTTTTTGCGAAAATTGATATACTTAGTTTTTTCAAAGTTTATATGAATTTTGTTACTATCGAACCAATTATTTAGCACACTGAAAACACTTGCATATACACCACAGATGTGCTCTCGGCTCATGAATTCTGAAAGGAATGTTTACAACAGACATACGAGTATAAGCATAGAGACAACTAAGGCGCAGTTGTGCACTATTAACTTATTACTGTTAAATAAAGTGCAGCCTAACTTTGCGTTACTAATGAAACAGTTGTATAATACATATCCCGTACCATACGGCTCTCTCGGAACAAATAGGTCTCGTGGTGAATGCTGATTCAGATGTTATTGTTTATCGTGCAGTTGCCTCTGATATTTAAGACCATTTCCTAAACCTCGCCCATACTTCACAAGCCCAGAACACATGTGCAATTTAAAAAGCAGTCATTTAATCATGGAGCAGGTCTGTCAGTTTACTGAGGCAAATTTTAAAAAATGATGGCAAGAGCAAATGATCAGCATTGTTTCGCGATGCTTAAGAAAGAATCCTCGAAGCTTAACCATTATGTTACTACACTATAATACTAATTCTGTAACACATCGATTTAATAAGTTACTGGCAATATCTTACTCGATTTATAGTCGAGAAGCAAGCGCTGCTACAGCTAGTGTTGCAAAATTTATCTGCACACATGTAGGATTAAATAATGATTGGTTCAATCCTCTCCACCTAGTTGTTTACAACAGGTTCGCTCTTGGTTGACACAAGGAACGTATAGTTTCGCTTTGTACCCCTCGTAGCCTGCAATTCAGTATGTTGGAATTCTTGCTTTACTAATAAAGGAGGGAGAAGCCATGTAAATAAACAGTGAATAGTGTACATAAATGTTGACGGAACTTTGGTAGCAAAGTGGTGAAGTTCCTATCTTAATTTAAATTAAAAAGAAAGCGTGTCAACGAAATATTTAAGTGTAATAAAACCACTGAAGTATGTAGCAGTAAATATAGGGTCTTTCAACAAGAGTGACCTCCTATCTTTGAACTTAAATAAAACACGTTCTATAAATGATAGAGGTTTATTTCTTATTTTTATTTTGGAACATAATTAATGTCATTACGTGTGGAAGAGAACATGAGTTAAGTGACCGCCGTGACTTCGTTGGGTTGCGCGTATACGGTTGACCCAATTTTCAATGACAAAAGAACGTAAATTGGGTCCAACTTCACGAATAACTCGCGTGATGTTATTCATAAGATCATTTACTGTTTCTGGCTTGTTGACATAAACTCGAGATTTAACATAACCCCACAAGAAGTAATCCAACGGCGCTAAATCACATGACCTCGGGGGTCAATTAACATTACCACTACGGGAAATGATGAAACCTCTGAACTTCTCCTTCAAAAGGTGGATTGTTTCGAGAGCAGTATGACATGTGGCACCATCTTGATGGAACCAGATGCTTCTGAGATCCATACTATCCAATGGAGGCCAAAAATAGCCCCTTATAAGAGTCCATGTTCATCTTGGAAAAAATATGCACCAATGATTCCACCATACCAAAATCCACACCACACAGTAACCTTTTGGGGATGAAGTGGTCGTTCTTGAATCTGCATTGGATTGTGATTGCTCCAATAGCGGCAATTTTGTTTGTTAACACAACCATCCATCCAAAAGTGGGCTTCGTCGCCGAAGATAATTTTTCGACAAAAATCCGGATCAGCTTCCAATTGCTCCATAGCCCAGTCAGCGAATACACGGCACAACCTATGGTCATTGGGCTTTAGTTCTTGAGTTAACACCGTTTTGTAAGCGGGAAACTTCAAGTTCAGATGCAGAATTTGCCAAGTTGTGGTCGGCTAAAGCCCCAATTCTTGCGCTCGACGAGCAATTGATTTGTTTCCGTTCTCACGTACACTCTCACGAACGGCGCCTATGTTTTGGTTGGAGCGCTTACATCGATTACGTGCAGGCGTTCTTTGATCGTTCTTTCAAATTTATCGATCAAACGCCGAATCGTTCTCTCGCAGGGACGATTATGCACACCGTAAACTTCACGCAATACACGGAAGGTTTGACGAACAGACGATCCATTTTGATAATAATTTTTCACAATTTCTACGCGTTGCTGAATGCTGTAACGTACTATGGCTATTTGTCAATAACAACTGTAACCACATGGCAAAAATTACTGCTGTAACTCAATAACAACGGCAGCTATCACATGTTAAAGATAGAACACTCTTGTTGAAAGACCCTTTATAATCCATAGTTAAAACGTGTCTTTTAGTCATATTTTATTTTAAGCAAACACTTTCTTCATTTGATCATCCAGGGAAGTTTTAAAAGACTTCAAAACCGCTGGTTCTCAGCTTTTTGAGAACCAGAGCTTTGCTGTTGGAAAGAGAGGTAGGTTGACCTCGTTTCCAAGTAAATTTATCATTAGTATACCTGCCTAAGTTCTCTGATATCCATAATAAGCACTGAAAGAAAAAAAGAGACCGAATAACAACAATTTGCCTGCCATAATCATTTTCTTATTCGTATTACAGAGAGAAACTTTTGCGCTCGCGGAAACCCATTCAAATCCTGTCCGTCTATGACAAAATTACTGTATATGAAACCTCGATCTCTCGATCAGTTTTCTGGCCAAGGGAGGATACTTCACTAGAAATCCAGCCTCCTCCATTCTTATCTCAGTTTCACTTTCCACATCTCCACGTATGAACCATTATAACAGAACTCGCCTTTTCTGATTCGCTATTTCTGAAGAGGCATTTCTCAGCAAGCAGCAAATTTATTTTACTAATTTTCGGGATGTTTTTCCTTCGTCAACTCTTTCCAAAATAGCTTCATTACTCTTTTTGTCTGTATCTCACACGTACCATTCTTCCATATCTATTCTTCAAGTTTTTCCACCCGTCTTGCCTGTTTTCGTCGCAATGTCTAGCTTTCCGCACTATACAATGCCGCTCTCCACACATAACCCTTTAAGAGCGCCTTCCTTGGCTGTTTCCTCAAAGATCCAAAGAAAATGTAACTTTTAAAACTCAATATATTATATGGGCAATAATTTAGAATAATGGTGAGATAACTCCAATTGGTTCATCTGTGCAAATGCCTCAAAAACCTTACTTTCATCCTTTCTTTCTTTTCTGTGCTTTGTGCAAACTTTGTTTCATATACCTATATCTATTCTAATCTGTAAACCTCAATGTTTTATAGGTGACAACACAAACAAGGTTCTCAACGAAAACTGGAAGGAATTCTGGGAGGAACTGAGGCCCTCCTTTGAAGAAACATTTTCTGCAGTGTTCGAGCAACTAGCAAATGTTGTATTCGAGAAAGTACCTGAGAAAGAAATCTTCCTGGAATGAAGAAAATAAATCCGAAGATACTTAATATACCAAAATTATTTAATTGATAATATACAGTACGTTTAAAAAAATGCACATTTTCTGCTACAGATAAATTGAAATGTCAAAAAACGTTCGGACATGCCAAACAGTTTTAAAAGACACTTTCACAGAATTATATTAAGAATGTTTGTTTCTGTGAAAAAGTTCGTTTAAAATATACTGCTTGACTTGTCCGAGCGTTTTCTGAAAAACATTTCCATTTAGTTGCAGCTGAAAATGCAGGACTTATGAAACGCACTGTATAATGCAGCACTTGCATTTGTAATCAATTAAAGCTCCTACTGTGTTAACATTTTCATTTCAACACATTGATCTCACGTTCACAAATACTTCCTCTCATATCACAATGTTTTATTTATGTTTACCTTTTGTGTAGGACAAAAAGCCTGTATACTCGTAGATGTAAAGCATGTGTCCATGTGAAATAATAATAAGACGTTGTTATGTACAAGAAGATGTGTCTTTATTATGTAGTTCTTTATGTTTCATACAAACATGCTAACAATGTCAGATGAATAGGTATTTCCCAAATGAATCCACATCTGAAATTAAGCATCTGTAATATGTGCATAGAAGATAGTGTTATTATAATTAAGTAAAACTTAAAATGTATAGAGAGAACGATCACATCACCTTTGTTGATCTAAACCAATAAAAGTGCATCAAAATCGTGCGTAGTGTTCCTGAAGAGTACCTTAGTTGTTACAAAATTTCATCTATTACAAAGTACCAAAGAGTGTTCTATATAGCATTATCCAACACCTACAACGACATGCTAGCTTTATTTCTATGAATAACTGGCATTATACAAAATTACGCAAAATTAGGCATACATCTGATGCTACAGAAGCTAAAGTTCTAAGTTATTCTTCCAGCAAGATGTGGCAACTCCTCATTATATATTGGTAGTTAAGGGGTACCTCGGCAACGTCTTCCCAAAACACTGGAGGGGACGACGATAAACATTGATTGGCCACCGTGTTAACTCGATCTTACCAATGCACTTCTTGTTATGAGATGTAGTGGAAAATGAAGCTTTCTTAAAGTTTGCGCGTATCAGCGGAGAAAATAAGAGGGTTCATAATATACGCATTTTTACTTTCTCAACCACGTGCAAGTAGGTAGAGAAGGTATTGCATTCCACCCAAAAATTCGACACCGAGATTTCACCGTAAATGCATGTTTTGAGGCCCCCTGAATAAAAAAGATCCGTGTGTCTGTCTGAGTGTCTATCTGCCTGTGTGTTAGTGCGTCTGTATCTGTGAACAGCACAACTCAAAAATAAAAAAGTCGGATAAGTACGAAACTTGGCATTCAAGTACGGTATCTTTCATTGCGACACGAAGACCTTCAAGAAAATCCCCCACCTCAAACTATCCTTTACATGGAACACTTTTCGAATATTTTAACTTTCTAAATAATGACTAACGATTTTGATTAAAATACCATATATTAAAGATATTTACATGACAAATAAAATGTATATCTTGAATTTTCTGGGAATAGTCTTTGAAGTCCTCTTCATTCGGAAGGAATTTTGTGTAATCTTGTATAACTGGTAAACGTTAAGTGATAGACGAAATCGTACTACTCAAAAATGTAGATCTGTTTAAGTTTAAAATATAATTTATTTCAAATACATTTTTTTCTGGTATAAGATATTTCTGAGATATACGTTATTAATGGTTCGAATCGTTCATTTCTTGGTTGTTCTCTTAAAGTTCTGTCAGCATTCAGTTGTTTCAAGCGATAAATTGTGTAATGGAAACTGTTAAGACAGCGCATTCTAAATATTTCATTGAAATTTTAATTGACATTTCCGGCGCATTTGACAATTTATGGTGACCAGTATTATTTGAAAGATTACGGGAGAAAGGATTCCCAAATGCCAGTATGTCATCTTAAAAGATTACTGTAAAGACAGAAGGGTCCATATAAAGGGAATAGAGCATATAGTGTATAGAGATATCACCAAGGGTTGTCCCAAAGGCTCGATTTTGGGACCAACCTTTTGGGATATTGTATCGGAAATATTGTTGGACAGTTAATTACTGATGCAAATAATAAAAATGCCGCAACATATGCTGGCGATGTGTTATTTTTAATAGAAGGAAACAGTAGAAGTGAAATAGAAAACATAGCAAATAGCTTTAATAAACTAAGCAATTGGTGCAATAATACCAAACTCCAAGCAGCTCCAAATAAATCAGGATATATGGTTCTCAAAGGCAACCTTAAGAGAGATCCATGCATAAAGTATGATAATCAAAACATAAGACGCCAAAGAGAAGTTAAATATTTAGGTATTTATTTAGATGAGCGTCATAATTCTAGAAAACATACGGAATATGTTCGGAAAAAATCTGAAAAAGTAATGATGAAATTAGCCAGATTAGTTCAATCAAATTTTAATATTCCACTAAATGCCAATCAACCTATCACACAAGCATCTTTGCCTCAATAATAACGTATGGAGCAGGGATATGGGTAACGAGGATGAATTATGTACAGATAAAAACCTTATTAAGAAGATCTCAGAGAAAAGTGTTGTTAAGATTTACTGGAGCGTTAAGTACCTCAAGTACCCTGGCCCTATTATTAGCTACAGGCATATGGCCAACTGATTTAATAATAAAATTAAGAGGCGTTATTTTTTTGTTTAAGAAAGGAAACATGGGGAAAGTATATGCAATAACTGGCAGACAATGTAACAACATGCGTGATATAAAATTTAGTTTAAAAAAGCAATGGCAGCGGGAATGGGAAAATACTGAGGCTGGAAGAAGAACTTTTAATTTATTTAATAATATTTCGGAAAGATTGATGTTAAATCATATTCAACCTACCAAAGGAATGATCCGACCTTACAGGTCATGGACCATACAAAACCTATTGGAAAAAATTAACACAACACAGGACGATATATATAGCTATGTAAAATACAAGCCAACCCAGAAAAGGTTTTGTTTGAATGTGTACAATTTTCAGAACAGGTTAGACAAGAAAGAATAGCGTTGAGTGGCCATCAAGTGAATACTATATTGAGAAATAAAGAATTATATATGCATCTAGAGCAATTAACCCTAAAAATAAGCAAAATTACCGCAAGATACCACAGTGATACCACAAGAAAACATTTTAAGAACCAACGAAGAGGAAGTAATAGTAAGATCAGAACACATACGATTACAACAACAATTTATCTCACAGGGAGAAAAAAGAAGAGACGAAGAAGTAGGAGAGGAAGAAAGGAGCGAAAAAGAAGAAGAGAACAATTATAATAATGATAATATAAGAAGATAGCTTTGGATTATAATAGGAAGAAGAAATATGGAGATAGATGATATTATTCAAAAGTAGTGGAAATGAAATGTACGTAAAAAGATATGAAGCGTAAAGTAGGGAGAAGAGAGAAGAATCTATACATGAAGTAAATTATGAGACGGTTAAGAAGAGAGATAAAGATTAAGGGAGACAAATAATTAAAAAAATAATAAAAAATAAAAATAAACAAAAAAGGAAACAGTACAGTTAATAGAAGAGAGAAGAATTTAGATAAGGAGATTTAATAGTGATGGAGGATATAAATTATAACGAAGAGGAGAAGTAATTGAAGAAAAGAGGAGGGTAGGAGAAAAAAGAAGAGAGAGATGGGGAAGAAGATGGAAGAATAAGTCAACGCGAAGTAGAAAGAAGATAAGGAGTAGAAAAAAGAGGAAGGGAAGGAGAGGAAGAAAGAAGATGGAAGAGATATAAAAGAGAAGAGATTAAGATCTAGCACATATTAATACATACTCAAATAATGACCATATGGAGTACATGACGAGACTATAAACTATTACAGCGACAATTATTGACATAACCATAGGAACAATAACAAACGTAAACAATATTACTAATAACTAATGTACAATATAATGACACAAAAAACAACTTTCCCAGTAATATGATGACAATATAACAACAAAATTTAACCTACTGACTGTTATAACCACTAGACGTAAATAAATATATAAACAAAGCAGTATATTATGCAAGGAGGAGAAGCTGGATGACCGGATGGGATGGATGATTGATGGCAAAGAAGGCGGTAGTTGGTGAATGGTCCGATGAGAAGTGGGGTGCACTGAAGAAGGAAGTGAGGAGATCGGTGCAGTTATAAGGGAGGAGTATAAGTGGGAATTATTGCTAGCATGAACAATAGTTTTGGTGGAAATTAAATAATAGATGTGAAAGTGAAGTGTATTGTGAATTAGTTAATATGATATTAATATAAATTACTATTAGATTAGTGAAGTGACATGGAAGCGAAGTCTAAATTTAATAATTGTGAATTTAGTATATATTTTAGTGCTGAGAAGTTCGGTCGAAACTGATTACAATTAATTTGCTTCTTACTGAAATTAATAATGAAATTAGTATATCTTCGGTTTCAATTAGGATAAATGAGTGAATTGATTATAAATCAAAATTTAACTAATTAGGGTATAGAATTATATAAACACCACAAAAGAAATAAAAGAAAGGAAATTTAAATATCTCATAAACAATTAAAGTAGATAAGGATAAAACATTTTAACCGTAAATGAATTGTTATTAATTATTTGTTTATTATAGTGTTAGTTCTGTATTGGAGGTGCTGGATACCAGTACCTAGGTTGTCGGCTTCCAACGCATATTTAGTTATTTATTTAATATTTATTTAGATGGTTTTGTTAGCTATTTTACTGGATACCAGTAGAAATGTAATTGTTGTATGTTTACTTTGAGTTAGTAGGTGGAAATTTAAAAAAGTTAATTTTATTTATTTTGTACTGCTTTTTTTCTATTTTCTTTCTTTTTATTTATAGTTAATTATCTGTACAATGATAATGTAAGTGTATTGTAATAATAAACTGAAAAGTTGTTAATACACGTCCCGGTTTAGGTAATAAGATGCTGGGATGGAGTATTACGTATTTTATTTATTTATTTATCTATTTGTTTGTTTCTCGCGATTGCATGGAAACAGAATGGAACTTTAAGGCCGGCATATAGCGTCCAGTTCTTAAACATTTGACTATCGCTGTTCTCTTTGTATCTATAAGGAAATTTGTAATGTAGCTATTTCTGCAAAGATTTATTTGGATTATTAGTAGCTTAGAGCTTTAGTAGGATTAGCTTGTATATTCACTAATAAACGATAGAGGGTAGCGAAAGTCATGTGAATGTATCATATCAGGTTTTAAGCATTGCTTCAGACCACGAATTGTGTTGAAACCTTGTCACAGTGTTAGGTATGCATAGAATGGATGTTGTAATACTAATGTAAGATTTCGAACACACAAGAATTAAGCATAATTAAACACATTAATTTCAAAAATTTTTAGATCAACAAGTGTTGTTCTTGCCACATACTTCTAAGATTATTACACTAATGCCAGTGTAACTAACACAGTAGATTCAATTAAGAATACGTATACACAAGGGTTTCAAGTTGTTCAAAAGCATTTTATTTTTTCTTCTCGGCTGGAATGTAGATTTTGGGAATTTTAAAATATTAGGAACTGTGAAGCAGGATAATTCTGGAAGGCGTTAATCATAGACACCCTAGATATTACCAAAGATTCCCATAATTAAGATATTTTTTACGAAACTCTATACTGGGCAATGAAAGGTTCTCGAATATTCTCAGTTAGGGAATGATCCAACTGCATTAGTATGACTTTTTCCTTGATTCGTAAGATAATGAAACTATATCACAATTTTAAATTTATTTAACAAATACGTTGACTCATGCTCAGTGAACCTTAAAGGACACAGATATATCTACAGAAACATCCAGCACACAAAAGAAATAATCTCAAACATTTCTCTCATATTTGCATTACAAAATCATCCTCGTATGTATAGACCATCAGTTTGCAATCAGAAATATACAATCCTTCTTAACTCTATGCCAGGGGTAGCGAAAATACCTTCGTTCTCCGAATCAGAAAAATATGTAACAAGGATACCATCTAATAGCACATAGGATGTAAGTGTAATTCAGGCAGAGAGGAAGTGGCACAGAGAACAAAAAAGGTCATTTTTCGTCACATCTTGCCTTGACCCATCCCTTGTTACTTTGCCAAAGACAACGCAATGTCAGCATCAATGGTCTATATATAACAGATTTGGAATGAAGAATCTCTGCTTTGGCGGAAGCCATGATTGAAAGAAGTTATCTCTGCAGGAAAAATCATCAATATCTTCTTTTTCTTCCTTAGTGCTTTAGACATTTTGCCTGTTGCATCTACATAACTTGGTCATGCCATATTTTAATAGGTCTTCCTACACTTCTCTTTCTTCTAGGTTTATAATTCATAAGCTAGTGTGGCAATCTTTCAGATGTCATTTTCTGTACATGGGTTATCCACTTTGTCTTGAACTCTTTTGCTTTATCATTCAGGTTATACATTCCTAATTGCTCTCTTATTTCATTTCTTTTATGGCCGGATTTTCCATATCCTGCAACTGTCTTTAAGAATTTAATTTCACTCATTTGGAATTTTTTTTTCATAATCCAAATTGTTGTTTGTTTTCAATCATCTCTCCCTTTTTCTTTCACCCGGTTGAGTAAACAGGATTATATATTTTGCTGACTGGAGTGAAGAACTGTATATAGTAGGATAATATTTTCACCCTTGAGTGCCAAGTATGGATACCCTGAACTAAGGACTTGTCTTGCGAAATAATCATTCATCAGTAATGACGTTAATTCATTAAAATTTGGTTATTATATTGGGTTTATTTACTTTTATTTTAAATACTGAATCATAAACACATTCATTTTTCACTTACAGATCCAAACTCTGGGAGGATGGATAATCCTATTTAAATAGAAACCAAATTCCCCCTCCAGGCGAAAATCGAACATGCTCACCTGGATTTAAAGGCTAGTATGCTAACCACTTGACTGTAGAGGCAATCTTTTGATTTAGAATGAAAGGAGTGTTTTAATAAACCTTGTTTCCAAAAGAAAGTTTTATTATTGTGATTATTTTATACTTTTATTACTTGTATTTTTTATAATTCCTCATGTTTATTACATGAGATTTGGATTTTAGTTTTGTGTACGAAGTATATTAATAAATATTTTATACTTCTCACAACTGCATGAATATGGAAAACGACAACCTAAAAGCAAATTTCTTCTGGGGTACCTAGAATTTCTTCAGTGTGTAATATTACAATATTTTATTATTCAGCACATTAACTTATTCTTCTGTATTATCCTGTATCTCAATTTTATTACACTTTAATTATCTTTATACCATTTAAACAAATTTTTCTTCATTTATTTTACCACTTGTTCATCTCCTTAATATCTGACTTGTATTCGTCTTATACATTCTATATTTTCTATCATTACAGATCTTGTTTGTTTTCTTTGTTTCAAATGGGCCTATTAATTCATATATTTTTTTTAAATTTCTAAAGCTTCACTTATGATTTCGATAATTATATCACTTTAAGAACATTTATTGAAATTAATTAGTGATGGGGCGATACCACTATTTCTCGATTCTCGATACCGATACTGATTTTTGAGCACCGATACTCGATCCTCACTTTATAAAAAACTGTAAAGGCGATAGCTTCTTCACTAAATTATGTTCTTATTAGTAATAGTAGTGTATAAACGCAGTAACCAATTTTGTATTGTATGACAATGTTTCTGTTTGACATTCTTCAATTGGCAGCAATTTTTTATCTTGATACTGCCACATCTTATATATCCCCTATTGTTAGTCAAGGATGATATTATTATTATTATTAATTTATTTTTTCCCTTTTTATGTAGGTATATACTGTGCTGGAAGCTTGCTTTTAATATTTTTCTATACTAGAAAAACAAATATTGATAATTCTTCTTTGTTTTACAATCTTAAAATATGAACTAATATGTATTTTACATGAAATCCAAACTAAACATAATGCGTGTGTTACACCATTCTACCATTCACAACTACCACATAACATTCCTGTATATTTTGTCATCCGGTAATAAGTAATTAGCCATATAACTCAGGAAACATAATAAGTTTGTGGATTAAGCCTCTCTACCCACCCTTATGCATTAGTATATATGTATGTACAGGGAGAGCCAAAAAATTACGAACCGGCTGCGTGGTGTTTTTCCTGTCCGCGCCCTCGGCGCTCGTTGCCGTCTGCCGCTACTATAGAAAGGCGCAGATGATACCATACAACATGTTTAAAACTACTTTGCCCCCTTTTTTCAGAGAATTAACAGACAGGAACCGTGATTTTGCCTTTTTTTCAACAAGACTCTGCAACAGCTTATACGGCCAATATTTCGATGAGAACAATTGAAAGTGCGTTTGAGGACAGAATTATTAGAAGAGATCTGTGGCCCCCTTGGTCCCCCGACCTGCGATTTCTATTTCTGGGGTAACTTAAAACAAAGCGTACAAGACAAACCCACACACCCTGGAAGAATTAAAACAGAATAGCCGCCAGGAAATTGCCAGAATTTCTCAACGTGAACTACGGCGAGTGACGAATAATTTCCTAAAGAGGTGCCAGAAATGTATGGACAACGACGGTGGCCAGTTTCAGCATCTGCTTTCATAAAGTTGGTAAGTAAAGCCTTTAAAAGTAGTTTTGAATATGTTGTATGGTTTCATCCTTTTTCCTTTCCAAATTCATTATCATTCCAACTTTCCTATTTCAAAAGTATAAATGGCAATTAGGCCTATTCCAACCCTAATAGAATAAGAGTAATATTTGTGCATGAATTGGTGATATGCACGTAAATTCTAAGCTGATATTTTAATAGCTTAAATCGTTGATTGATGTCTTGGAAGTTGAATTAGCGTGTGACATCTACATTCTTAAGACAAAGATTTAGTCTAAGTGACCAAGAAAAAAAATCGACATCTTTATAAATTATTGGTTATTGCAACATATTGCCAATCATTTAAAAAAAAAGAAGAAAAATGACAAATACAATGGTAAATTTTAATGAATACCAGAGTAACCTGTCTTTAAAACAATAGACAAACACAAACTTTCCAGAAAATGAATTACGTTTTATTTAATTTCGAAATTTAGAACGTATAGTTTAAACAACTAAGAAATAAATTAATTACTTTCGGCAATCATAAATTATGGATAACCAGCAACTTTCAGGTAAGTACTACTATATGAAAAATCCTTTAAGCTATGCATTTTTGGATTTTGTTTATTAATACATATAGCTTATTCATATTTGCGCTAAACAGGTTATGCTCTGAAATGTTGCATTAGATTATACTAACGCACAGTTTCCCCAAATAAAAATGTATGATACTTGTTTAACTGATGTTAAAACTGTATAGGTATTTATTTTGTGAAAAACAAAATAATATACGTATCACTCTCTGACGTGAGAGTGATACGTAGTTCAGCATACTTAAGATATAAAAAATAAACTAACTTGGATTTGGTTTTTCACTCTCTCAGATATGACCAAGGTACCCATGAAACCAGGTAACCTAGCAAAGAAAGAAAGTATTAAAGACGAAAAAGTGGTACCAAGCACCCCCGATTCATTTGCGCCATCATCATCCACCCATTCCATACAATACAATGCTTGTCGTATCTCAACAATAAAAGGGTATGATAACGCAGAAATATCTAAGGTTTGTTTCAACACTGTCAACACTGATAGTCTGACGATCTGACTGGTCTGACAACCTGTTCTCCAAAGAACTACGTCTGAATGCTGAAATCAGACTTTCCATAAACTCTGTTTTACTCAAAACTGTCAAAATCAATAGTAGCGTTTGACACCTGTTATTTCTGATTGTTGACAACCGATGTCAAATCTATATAGTCAACGTCATATATACAGGTTAACGACGCTGCCAATTGCCAGGATAATATCAGCATAGCCGGAATTTCGTACCACAGGAGTTCTTTTATATGCTGCTAAATCTGGGACTATTGATTTAAGCACACTTAAAAACCATTGCCCTGGGATGAGTTTGAACCTGCAAACCTTCGGATCAGAAGGCCAGCGCTTAACCAATCTTAAATCAACGCATGCGCTTTAGGCGACCTAAGTGAATTACTGATTTGTTAGAACAAACTTCTAGGGCCGATTGCAGGAACCTAATTTATGCGATGTTTAAAGTTAATATCAATGTTGCGAAACATGTTCAGCATTAAAGAGTGTCTACAATCAACGTTTAAGAGCCGATGTTAAACATTTAAAACTCCAATCATATTTTCTGGGATGCCATGTTGGAAGAGCAATTATTGGCAATTTGACAAACGCAACTACCGGAAACGGTGCGCTCTTCTTGCTTTCTGTGCAATATTTTCTCTCCATTTTATATGTGTATGAGGTGTGGATAAGTTAGTGTGTAAACAATGCGTCCGCTCAAGGGGCGAAAATCCTCTTCCCGTGTAAATTAAGGCAGTTGCATTGCTGAATACTTTTGAAACAATCTATCATTCGTGTTCATTTGTAAAAAAAAAAAGACACCTACTCTGTAATGAATGACAGACTCCTTCCCAGTACAACAAGTCTAATGAAGCTGGCCTCGTACTAGTTTCCTAGGTCAGGGTTCAAACCCAGCGGAGGGTAATGCCTTTTTTTCGGGCGTAAAAAATCTTTAGTGTGGCTTTCTTCGGAAGGGAAGTAGAGCCGGTGGTGCCGTATCGTAGATTTACGGCAGTAAAAGAACCTCAAGCCTGATAAAGAGGCCTCTGAGCAAAATTACCTGTCTGATGCTATGGGGCGCTAAGAACCATAGTTAAAGAGCGTCCATAAATAAAACTTAAATATTTTTCTGGCCTCGCAGCTCACTCGGTAGAGCACCTGCATGTTGTATAAGGGGTCTCGGATTCGATTCCCAGCTTGGGATGGAAACTTTTCTCGAGCAAAGATTATTCCTTATCCTCTCCAGAGTCTGGAGGTATGAACGAGATGTGAATGTGTGTGTGATCTAACGTATAAAACCCAAAGAAACATCAGAAATCCAATGACAACTGTATACGAGTTAAAACCATTGCCGATAGGCAGTATGTTCCAAAGGTATAAGGCCGCCGATACGACCATTGCAGTTAAAAGCGGGGTATAAATGGAACCATAAAAAGTCCAATAAGTGATAAAGAAAGCATTTAGTGATTAAAGTATTTGTATTCAGGTTATCCTTGGCTATGTGGGTATGCAAAATTGGATAAACTTTTCTGCTGGCTGGTCCCTTTCGAACGAAAATCCTTATGGAACACAATTTATATTGAAAACACGGATAATTTCGAAACTCTTCCTAGTAAAAGTATGAATTTCTTAAATAACAAAATACCAATAATAATTTTGGTAATTAAAATCCAATAACATATCTATATATTCGTGGCACACCACTACAAATGACCCATAGACTAGGTGCAATGTCTTTGTACGTCATCTGGAAATGAACATACTCCATTGTAATATTTAAGTTTATTTAAAACTGCTGAGTATCCAAGGAGAAGTGATGTTTCATCTTTTGGATTGATCACAGATCATGATTGTGTGCCAAAGCACCTGCACAGAATTGGAATTACTTCTTCCCCACTTTGACACTTGCGTCCTCTGCAAGAAAACATGGTTCAGAACCAGTTTTAAAAATGCACAGCTCTTTCATCCAACGTTAGAATATCTGGAAAACACTCCAGAGCAAGAGAGCTGTAAGCTGCATAGTCAAATGCTCAGCATTAGTAAAAAACAAACAAACAAACCTAAACAAAAAGAACAGCAGCCACCGTAAAGCCTGTAAAACAGTCACTGACAAAGAGAAGATGATCCATTATCACTCTACTTCCGGGAATAATAATGGTGACCACTTCCCTAGTACAACTGTAGCTGTATTGAAAATTTTAGAACTTCAGCTTTATTGGATAGAGCGGTTGGTTTCTTTACTAACCTCATGATCATATCTCATACTTCCCATGTACGCAGATGAAGTAAGGAACGGCACACTTTTTTAAAGGCAGAGGTTATAAATAGCCATACTCTGAGAAGTATTAACCTGTATAAGAACAAGACGTAATGTTTCTGCGTTCTAACATACGTTCTAAGATATAAACGTTTATTCATAGAACTTTTTCAGTGTTATCATAGGTAATATCACAAGAGGTTTTTGTATTACCGAATGAATGAATAAATTCGCTATTCCGAGCACAAGAAAAATTAGCAGATTAAGTTCATAACCTCAAGCAATATTTATTGTGAGTATTTCAAGAATAAAATCTATATAAATAATGCCGTTTTATCATAAAATACGCAAAATATAGGCAATTCCTACTTAAGTGTTTTTTTAAAACAAATCACAAAATCGTCGCGTGTTGTGGTATTAGTAGTAATTATTGAATTATGAAAGACTACCTAACCAAAGGATTAAGGTGAAAACAAAGGTATTTTTTATTTTCTCTACCACATACATAGTAGGTAGAGAAGGTATTGCATTCCACCCAAAAAGTTAATACCGAGATTTCACCGGAAATACATGTTTTGAGGCACCCTGAATGCAAGAAAAGCATTTTTAGAAAAAGGTCCGTGTGTCTGTCAGTGTGTGTGTATGTCTGTGAACAGAGTAACTCAAAAACAAAAAGTCGGATAACACCAGACTTAGTATTTAAGTTTAGTACCTTCCAAAAATACCACACAAAGGTATTAAAGAAAATCCCCGTACTCCAAACTACTCTTCACAGGGAACGTTTTTCAAGATTTTCTATTTTATAAAAAATGACTCCAACGATTTTGATTAAAATACCATATATTAAAATATTTACATTATAAATAAAATGAATATCTGGAATTTTCTGGGAACAGTCTTTGACGTCCTCTTCATTACGAAGCAATTTTGTATAATCTTGTATAACTGGTAAACGTTAAGCGATATACTAAAACATACTACACAAAAGATGTAGATCTCTTTAAAAGACATTTTATTTCAAATAATTCTTGTGGCATCAGCCATTTCCGAGATATTTGTTATTAATGGTTGGAATTGTTCAATACTTAGCTATTATTTTTAAATACCATTCACATTCGGTTGTTTCTCGCCATTCCACGGAAACAGTATAGAATTTTAAGGCCAGCGTATAGCGTGCGGTTTTTAAACATTTGACAGTCGCTCTTCCCTTGGTATTTATAAGCAATTGGTAATGTAGCTATTTCCGGAAAAGTTTATCTCGATTAAAATGAAGTATAATGTAGCTATTTCTGCGAAAGTTTATTTCGATTAAAATGAAGAAGGTATAAAAATAAGCTTTAGTAAGATTAGTTTGTATACCCACTAATAAAGGATGTAGGGTAGAGAAAGTCATATAAATGTAACATATTCTTTTTAATTGTTGTGTTTATACTCCCCTTTAACTGCGATGGTCATATCGGCAGCCTTTTACCTTTAGAACATATTGCCTACCAGCAATGGTGTTAACTCGTATAGAATTGTCATTGGATTTCTTGTTTTATACATTAGATCACACACACACACACACACACACACACAAACACACACACACCCAGATTCTGGGGAGACAGGGTATAATCTGGGCTACAGAAAAATTCCCACCCCCAGTCAACTATCGAACCCGAGACCCCTCGCACAGCACTAGGTTCTCTACCGACTGAGCTACTGGGCCAGCTAGGTAAAATATTACATTAACATAAAAAACACACATGCTCTACAAGAACAACATATTTATATTGCAATAAACTAATTAAATCCTGTTCTCAACGTTCGCCATATATCTACGTAGAAGTTACCAATTTTAGTACCGAGTACGCTTAAGCCATAGTGGTGTATAAATTCTTATAAGACACTGAATAATAATAATAATAATAATAATAATAATAATAATAATTCTGTGGGCTACAGCCCGAATCGGGCTTGGACCCATCAACCGATTGACAGACTCATGGCAGAGGTGGGCAATCATCCAACCGATACGTGGAGGTGATGTGGTCAGCATCAGGCATCCCCCAGCCAAAATGTTGGCTTTCGAAACCGATATCTCTACCTATCGCAGCTCCTCAATTTCCTCACAATGCTGAGTAGGTACGGGTTCTATACTCAAGAATTTTAATTCGCATCCTCATGGATAGGATCGAAACGGACACATTCCGTGACCGGGAACCCGAGCTCCACGCTCTAGCCCACTACGCCACACTGCAGGATGATGATAATAATAATAATAATAATAATAATAATAATAATAATAATAATAATAATATTGTTATAAAATCAACAACATATTTTCCTTAGTTTTATGTTTAATACATAATGATTTTAGATGTAAAATATAATTTTTACACAACAGCTTAACACATACTTGTCAGTAAACGCTCCTCTGATCACGGCAATGAAAAGTCTCCGTGCATCTGCATAGAGTCACCCCACAGTTGTGAATAAAGCGTACAAAACTAACATGTAGGCCAGATGATAATGTCTGTAGAACCTAGAATATCGCTAGGGTGAGATATTGCTAGGGATGGTGATTATTAGCCTTTTGAAAACAGAAATTTTGTAGTTTTTGCATTTTGTAACGTTTAGGAGTTTTTAATTTAGCAATATATAATTTTGAAGTAAAAGTATATAATTTGAGTTAATTATGATAAAAAAGGCATGTTTAAAATAACAATAATCCGAAATTAAAATCACATTGTAAAGTCTTAATAGTGAGATAAAAACGCATAGATTAAATTTTGAATTAAAATAGGTTAAAGCAACACAGAGAGAAATAGGACAAATCCATACAGATTAAAAGCATAACGTAGAAAAAAGAGACAAATTTATACTCGTGCAAAACTAAAATAACAAAACGAAAATACTTAATTCAACATACATTATGCAAGTTCATGAATCAGTAACACTGTTGAATGAAATCATAGAACATGTCTCAACGTTTTTCATTCGTGTTCTCCTGTCACTTATAATTAAGTTGTGATTACTAAACTACATTTCAGTATCCATGCAGAAATGCCTGGACACAACACTAGGTATTTGAGCTTAAGAACAGTCTGCATAATTTGTAACAGCTGGGAATAAAAATAGTAATATTCCTCAACAAAACTGCCCATTTTAACAACCCCAAAAATGCTGTCTTTCTTTTATTTTCACTTAAATCTTTCGAATCCATACCCGGCCAGAGGTGTCAGGATTAAAAAGCATATCAACCTCTTGACAAATTTTCCTCCACGTTACTTCTCAGCTTTAGTTGCACTAAGCGTACACTCCAGTAAGTACTTTTTTATTTGTACTTTCTCTACTGCGTTTAGTAAGTAGGGGAAGTATTGTATTCCACCCAAAAATTCGATACCGAGATTTCACCGGAAATACATGTTTTGAGACCCCCTGAATCCAAAAAAAGCATTTTTGGAAACATGTCCTTGTGTGTGTGTCTGTGTGTGTGTGTGTCTGTGAACAGCATAACTCAGAAACGAACAATCGGATAAACACCAAACTTGGTATTTAGGTTCAGTATCTTCCACAGATGCGACACGAAGGTTTTCAAGAAAATCCCCCACCCCAGATTACCCTTTGCGTGGAACATTTTTCGAAATTTTTAATTTTCACAAAAATGGCTCTAACGATTTTGATTAAAATATCATATGTTTAAGATATTTTCATGACAAATGAAATGTTTATCTTGAATTTTCTGGGAATGTCTCCAAAAGTATTCTTCATTGTGAACGACTTTTGCATAACTGATAAACCATAAGAGATAGACAAAATTTTACTACACAAAAAATGTAGATTGCATTAAAATACACAATTTGTCATATATATTTTTTGTTGTTGAGTGAACCATTTTCGAGATATTGCTTGTTATTCCCTTAAATTTTCCAATACTTATACTTTTTCTCAAATGGGAATTCGTTATTCATTTTTTTTGTCCTGATAAAGCAAAGAGAATGGAATACTCCACATAGCAACCGGTTCTTAAAATATTTGATTATCGCTTAAAGTCTACCAATTCCGCTTGCATCTACAAGAAAATTAGCAATAAGATTAACATCTCGATATCTCCATTAACATGAAGCATATGGAAAATAAGCGTTTGTAAAAATAGTTTGTACAAGTGTGGAGAAAGCCATGTGAGTGTAACACATCATATTTTTTTCATTTTAATTTGAAAGTATTTGAAACATTTTCATTACTTTTCACATTTCCAATACCTCGGCTGCAATGTAATTTATAACCAAGAATGGGGTTTTTACGATCAGTTAAGGGTCATACGAGAGAGGAACATATCAGAGAAGAGATGAAAGTACCTCTGTTATAAGAGATAGAGAAATATAGAAATACCTGGGTTGAACATCTTCATCGTATGCCGGAAGAAAGAATACTCAAACAAGCCTTTTGTTACATACCTAGGGGACGAAGACGAGTTAGACGATCCCGAAAAAGATGGCTTCAACAAAAAGGCATCTGTGGCATTTGCCTAGGCAACAGACAAATGCCTAAATCGTGAATGGAGAAGAAGACATTTTCATTTGAAAAATAATCCATGAATTGCAATATATATGGATAACCATCCTCAGCAAACTTTATAACACCGTGCCTAAAGTTAGCAAATCAACTTATGTGCTAAAGGGTAGAAAGAGCTCTCCAACAGAGTAATCAAGACCAGAGTCACAAATTTAGCCAGACATTACTCTCAAAAATACATACATTTTCTGTAGAATCACAGCTGTGATTATTTTTCTAACGCCCAAAAATTCAGATTGTAAACGCGCTTAATGTATTTTATATGTCATAATGAAATAAATAAAATTTATTATGATAATTTTCCGGATAAAAGAAGCTGCTCACTATTTCACATTACCATTCCACCATCCAGAACGGTGGTGAAGTAGGTCAGTTGAGCTTTCCAGAAGAAAGAAAAACATTTTCTGATGTTTTACGTCCACATACCATTCTCTGCCTTCTATCGTTTATTAGTGCGTATGCAGAATATTCTTACTAAAGTTTATTTTTATATATACTACATTTTAATCCAAATAAACGTTTGCATAAATAGCTACATTACACATTTCGTGTTTGATACAAAGGGAACAGCAAGTCAGATTTTTAATAATTTGACGCTATATGCTAGCCATAAAATTCTATTCTGTTTCCAAGCAATCGCGAGAAACAACTCAATGTTGACGGAACTTTAACTGAATGACCAAGAAATTAATAATTCGAACCTTTATTAACGGATATTTCAGAAATGGTTTATGCCACAAAAGTTATATGAAATAAATTGTGTGTTTTAAAGAGGTATACATTTTTCGTGTAGTACGTTTTCGTCTATCGCTTAACGTTTATCAGTTAAACAAAGTATACAAAATTCCTTCCGAATGAAAAAGACTTTACAGGTTATTTCCAAAGTATTCAAGATATTCATTTTGTTCGCCAGGTAAGTAAATATCCTTAATACATGGCATTTTAATTAAAATCGTTAGAGCCCTTTTTAGAAAATAAAAAAAATTGAAAAATGTTTCATGTAAAGGATAGTTTGGGGTGGAGTGATTTTCTTCAAACTCTTCCTGTCGCATATTTAGAAGGTACTGAATCTAAATACCAAGTTTAGTATTTATCTGACTTTTCATTTCTGAGTTGTGCTGTTCACAGACGCACACAAACACGCGGACATCTTTTCTTATTGCTTTTTTTTTCTTTCTTTTTGATTCAGGGGTCCCAAAATATTTATTTCCGGTATCGAATTTTTGGGTGGAATGCAATATATTTCCACCCCTTTTGAAAGTGGTAGGGGAAGTAATAAAAGGTTTTAATTTAAAAAATCCCGATTTTGCATTCATATTCCTTTTGGTGTAATTTTCACATTTTGAGCTAGTTTTGTATTTTATAACACTTTCAAACGACATGAAAAGGTGGTTTATAGTGATGAAACTTGAAAATACCAGAGTACAAGCATTTATTAGCATTTCATGCTATATTCAATTTGTGAATAATCACCATCCCTAGATATTTTGAATTTACAGTGAACACTAACACCCTTTGATTGACAGCGGGAGAACCCAACCCCCAAAAAGCTGATACGAAGGCCAAACGCCAAGAGGCTGAAGGAGAAGATTTTGAATATTATGGAGAAGGATTCGAAGGTCCTCCGCCGCCGCCTCCTCCATCACCAGCACCAACCGTTTTACACGAGGACAAGAGTACGCAGATATTTCAAGAACCCCCCAAATATATTCACGCGCGTAACAAGATCGTGCAGGATGGCTTTGGATTCCTGCAAGGCCCGGACAGTACCAAACAAATCATTCGGCGCTATACTCTAAAAAATAGTAATGGTTTTCGAGTCCAAGTCATCAACTATGGTGCAATCGTGACATCCATCAAGTGCCCAGACAAGGTTGGAAGGATACATGATGTACTTCTAGGTTTCGATAATATTGAAGGTAAGAACACCATCCTTATCATAGCTTTACATTTTAACAGTTAGAATCACATTTTAAAACATTTTAGGGTTATTGTATTACAGCCCTATTTTACCACAAACAAATTGCACGTTAATTAATTGTTCTTTAACACATGCCCTATGTAGGCTAAAGTTGGAAAGGTAGAAACAGACTGAAAAATGCAATGCCATAGCCACGGATCTTCGAATTACCATGTCGCTGCTCTAGCTTGGTTAGAATTTGTCAGTCTCGTTCTACCTTTCCAAATAAATTTCATTTTTATTCATTAACCTCCGTTTTATGAAAACTTCTCTTTTTTCCGAGATAGCAGATATGATTCATAAGAAAATATATCTCCTGAATTTAAATCTAAGTTACATTTCCTATGTCCTTATTGCAGCTGAGTTTTGTCAATAATGTAACAAGTTACAATACTGACAATATTGTCAATATCAGTTACTGAAAAACACGCTTTATTTATCCATCAGGCACTCAGCCTAGCACAAACGTTAAGTCACCTTTGCACACATTCGGAACACAACACAACTGATCCATTGAATCACAACTCATAACCAAACTGCACTGGCACTGTTCACTTCATATTTATCAACTAATTGAACTCCCCCTGATATACCTATACCTCGCATATAACGCGGAATATTCTAGAAGAGGAAGCTATTAGAACATGCTAAAACGAATTTTCTGGAACAGGTTAGCTGCACACAATAGCTATTGCTTCTACGGCGGTTAAACGTCCCACCCAGGTGCTGGACCGAGAGGTGCTTACCGGGGCCGCGGGTTGCTTCGCATGCGCAGTCACAGCAGACTATAAATTGTATCAGAAAAGAGGTGGTATACTGGATGGTAGGAGTATAGGTATCATTTGAACCTGTTAGATGTCTCGATGAGTACATTCAAAATGTTGATAAGTAGTCTACCATTGATAGGTTTTAGGAATTACTCTTTGAAAAAGGAGTCGTTTCGCAAATGCCACTTCACTTTGCAAAAGAGAATTCACTTTGGAGGGGTAGGTCACGTTTTCCTCACAACAGAAACCGTAGTGAGATTCCAAAATCACCACAAGAATTACATTAACCTTTATTAGTGGCATTTAGTTCCCAAGGTAGTTCTATCTTGTATTTACAGCATATTAATGAAACCTCTGGGAAGAAGGGATGAGGCGAGAGAGTACAAAGGGCTGCCACGCAGCCGTAGCGAAGTCCTCAACGTTTCCAGATTGAATATCCCAGGCCGCACCTTCGATGCCCCTTTGTCCTCGTGGATAGGTTCGGACAGAAGTTTTCATACCAGCTATGAAACAGTTCTCTCCTCAAAGCCCATTCACCACATAGGTACGACACACATCGCCCTCCTCCCAACTGCAGCCCTGAAAGATAGAGGAAAACAAAATGAGAGGAAATGAGGGACAAAAATTTGTGCTAGTATATAATCCAGACCAGCAAATAAGGAACGAAAGAAAATTAATGCTTTAAATTAAAAATGTACTTAAAGTAGCAACGAAATAGGTGCAGGAGCTTTTAAGTGTTGAATACAAAAAACAAAACTTCACGCAGGCCCCCTCTGTGTTGTAGGGGTAGCGCGTCTGCCTCACGTTCAAGAGGTCCCGAGTTTGAATCTCGGTTAGGGTGAGTTATCGGGATAAGGTTTGAGGCAGTATTTTTAACACTTGAATAATTTTAATTACATTGTATAATATGTAAATTCAATAACAGCCCGCCTTGAAGCAATATGTATGTAATAATTTTTAAAATGTATGTAACAGTCATTGCATATGACTATATTATTGTAAACATGTTTAATAATGTTATGTGAATGCATTTATATAATTTAATAATGCAAGAACTGTGAGAATAATAAGTTTAACGTTGCTAACAATGAGGTAACAATGAGTTAAGCTTAAGGCAATAATGAGTTTGAGAGTTTAAATGTTACTAGTCATGATTAGAGCAACGATAATGTAAATTTTGTGACAGCTTAAAAATAGCCAATCAATAGCCATAAAAAGCTTTAATAAAATGCAGGTATTCTATTGGACTAGGATTAGCCAATCAGAGACTTGGAATACAAAAGTTTACGGGTTTGGACGGTTGAAATATGTTAAGTTGCTGGCAGACCTTGGTAGTGACCAGATGGAAGATGTGTTCTCTAAAGAAATATTACGTATTCGTGTGTAACAAAAATTAAGTATACGTGATAACAAAGTGCAAGTTTTAAATTAAAGAATCTCACAGCTCTTAATATCAGTGTAGTGCTATTTAATTTGTGTCAAGGATTAATAAAAAGAAGTGAATTTAAAACTTAAAATCTGTGTAAGCCTACATTCTTGTTGCACCACGCCCTGTCTAAGAGATACGTGACTAAAACAATACTGAAACAGCCGAGGCAAACATAAACATAAATAGTACCTATAGAAGCAGTTTAATAACAAAGTTAATGCATATTTTTAAACTTGGAGCGTAAGAACAAAAATACATCTTCAAAAATCGGCTTCTCATACGTAGCAGAATATTACGTAACAAACAATTTACTTCAAACTGATTTCTTTTGCGAGGGTTTCCCTTATCCTGAATGTCGGGTAACTTTAAGCTTTATGGACCCTGGGTCATTTGAGCATCATTTCACAATTCCATTCATTGTCCGATGTGACTAACCGTTTAAAGGACACTAAACTACGGGCAATAGAAGTTCAAGTGCTTACCTACGCATTCAATGAAAACATAACGTAACCTGCGTGTTTTATTTGGCAAAGGGTTGCATTAGATCAAAATAAATTATTTTATTAAACATTCATTAGTAAAACCTAAAAAATGTCCTATATTTGCTTTATTTGAACGTGCAATAAACGAAAACTACGCGAGGTTAAGTGTTACAGTCATGCCTTCTACAAAGAGTGATACCACAAGTGTCTGGATCAAGTGTAAGTTCAAGTACAAGAGTTCAGCGCATGGTTGCAACTTAACTCTCGCGATAATTACAGTTTATACAAAACAAAACAAAAAATCTTATGTGTTTCACTCACATGACTTACTCTACTCTTGTACAAACTATTTTACAAACGCTTATTCCCCATATGCTTCATGTTAATCGTGATGTTGATCTTATTGCTAATTTTCTTGTAGATGCAAGGGGAATTGGTAGGCTTTAAGCGATAGTCAAATATTTTAAGAGCTGGTTGCTATATGGAGTATTCCATACTCTTTGTATTACCAGGACAAAAAAAATGAATAATGAATTTGAGAAAACGTTTTAAGTATTGGAAAATTTAAGGGAATAACAAGCAATATCTCGAAAATGGTTCACTCAACAACAAAATATATGACATAAATTGTGTATTTTAACGCGATCTACATTTTTTGTGTAGTAAAATTTTGTCTATCTCTTATGGTTTACCAGTTATGCAAAAGCCGTTCACAATGAAGAATACTTTTGGAGAATTTCCCACAAAATTCGAGATATACATTTTATTTGTCATGAAAATATCTTAAACATATGATATTTTAATCAAAATCGTTAGAGCCGTTTTTGAGAAAATTAAAATTTTCGAAAAATTTTCCATGTAAAGGGTAATCTGGGGTGGGGGTTTTCTTGAAAATCTTCGTGTTGCTTCTCTGGAAGATACTGAACCTAAATACCAAGTTTGGTGTTTATCTGACTGTTCGTTTCTGAGTTATGCTGTTCACAGACATACACACAGACAGACAGACACACATGGACACACACACACACACACACACACATAGATACGCACACGGACATGTTTCCAAAAATGCTTTTTTTGGATTCAGGAGGCCTCAAAACATGTATTTCCGGTGAAATCTCGGTATCGAATTTTTGGGTGGAATGCAATACTTCCCCTACTTACTATACGTAGTAGAGAAAGTAAAAATTAAAACTGGGTATTTGAAGAAGAAACTCAAGGCAACAAAACATGTGGATCAGCTGCTGTGCTCTCCTATGTTTCAATAAGATTTGCCTTAATCGCTCTGTCACGAAATATATTAAAAAGTTATTAATTTTTTTTCTTTGAAATAAGAGCTCAAGGACTAAAATGGTATTATAACTTTTCATTCATCTTTGCATGTAGAATCATCTTTTAAGTGTATGGCATCTATACACCGGTACCGGAAATAACAGGAGTACCTACTCAAAAATCTGATGTGTTACACTCACATGACTTTCTCTACCCTTGTACAAACTATTTATACAGACGCTTATTCTCCATCTACTTCATGTTAATCGAGAGAAACATTTGCAGAGTCTGTCTTAGTGCTAATTTTCTTGTAGATGTAAGGGGAATATATATTTACAAGGGCAATATAGAAATACAGTAGCCTTTAAGCACATACATATCTCTTAATAGCTGGTTGCTAGGTGCAGCACCATTCCCTTTGCCACAGATTAATACTCTTTGAATATCCAAGACAAAAAAATGAATAACGAATTCCCATTTGAGAAAATAAGTATTGAAAAATTTAAGGTAATAACAAGTAATATCTCGAAAATGGTTCACTCAACAACAAAATATATGACATAAATTGTGTATTTTAACGCGATCTACATTTTTTGTGTAGTAAAATGTTGTCTATCTCTTATGGTTTACCAGTTATGCAAAAGCCGTTTACAATGAAGAATACTTTTGGAGACATTCCCAGGAAATTCAAGATATACATTTTATTTGTCATAAAAATATCTTAAACATATGATATTTTAATCAAAATCGTTAGAGCCATTTTTGAGAAAATTACAATTTTGGAAAAATCTTCCATGTAAAGGGTAATCTGGGTTGGGGGATTTTCTTGAAAACCTTCGTGTCGCTTCTCTGGAAGATACTGAACCTAAATACCAAGTTTGGTGTTTATCCGACTGTTCGTTTCTGAGTTATGTTGTTCACAGACATACACACAGACAGACACACATGGACACACACATAGACACGCACACGGACATGTTTCCAAAAATGCTTTTTTTTATTCAGGGGATCTCAAAACATGTATTTCCGGTGAAATCTCGGTATCGAATTTTTGGGTGGAATACAATACATCCCCTACTTACTATACGTAGTAGAGAAAGTAAAAATGGTAATAACATTTCTTGCTTTTCTTAGTGGTTTTATACAGCATGAGTAAAACGTATATCGATATTTTTTAATGATCTTTAAAACTATGTATGATCTCACTGAAACAACTAAGGTACATTAGATAACAATACTATTATGGTGATAATTAAGACGCGAGTATATTTATGAAACGGGCGGTAGTGAGTTTCATAATTTTCATACGAGCGTCTTAATTATCGTTATAGTCAAACTGCATACGATTAGTGTCTTTTAACACTTTAATTTCGAAACTGAGTTTTTACAAGAAGATCTTACTTTGTTAGTTGTATATAATCAAATGGAGATCGGATGGCAGTACTGATGGCTGGACCTTAAGCGTATTTACGAGTAGTGCAACAAATGGCAACACTGTTGAATACACATCGTATTTATTGACTTTTTTCCAGCTAACGTGAAAGCAACACATATTGAAGCAAGGTAAATGAAGTGAATTTATTAGAATATTACAATTACAATGAATATAGTTTATTTTATGTTAAATAGGCGGCGCCGTGGCCGAGTGGTTAGACCGCTCGCCTCCCACCGAGGCGGACCGGGTTCAATCCCAGGGACCTGCATGTGGGATTTGTGGTGGACGAAGCGGCGTCTGGGCGGGTTTTCTCCGGGTTCTCCGGTTTCCCCCGCCATTCATTCCACCAACTGTTCCATCATCATCTTTCCTTTCATCCATTTCACCAACATTTCGCTTCATCTACTTCCTTCATCCCATACCAGGCATCGGGCTGATCACCCATCCTGGATGTTCTGTCTGAACCATGAGTGTCTGCTCCTCAACGGGCCTCTGACCCCAGGCACCCGCCTGTAAGTCCTACATAAGAGGAGGTAAACAGATAATGAATGAATGAATGAATTATGTTAAATACTGAGCCACTGGGGTACGCACGTGAATTCTGGCGCCAATTCAAAGGATAGTCTATCTCGGTAACTGGTATTCCAGGAACTCAGAAAATGTCCAGATTCAATAACAATCAAGTTTGTTGACTGAGACAACACATGGCACAATAGTATTAAATTGCGATTATACACAAACTTCCAAATTAAATGCACATAAAGAGCCCAATTAGATATCTTAATGCTAGCAGCAGTAATGCACACCAATAAAAATAGGCTTCTTAGCATTAGGAAACTGTACTTATATACTGACCCGATATTTTAGCGTTCAGCTAAATAATCTCACAATCATTGCGGTTGTATGAGCCTTTGGAATTAGTTGTAAACAAATAATATTTAATGAAATTAACACTATTAACTCAAAATAACTACATTTTATTTTTGGTACAAATACCTTAAATATGTGATATTTTAATCAAAATCGATAGAACCATTTTTTAAAAAAATCAAAAATAGCGAAATTATTTCCATGCAAAGCGAAGATGTAAAGAGTAGTTTATGGATGGGGGGATTTTCTTGAAGATCTTCATGTCTCATCTTTGGAAGACACAGAACTTGAATACCAAGTTTGACTTTTTTTGAGTGGAGGAGAAAATGATTTAATCATTAACCCCAGCCCCAATAGGAGTCGGAACTGGGAATGTGGGACTCACCAATGAATGGCATACCCACTAAAAACTCCTCCACCGGAGTAAGAAAGGAGAAGGTCTGCAGCGGTACCGCCTAAAGCACCCGCGCATTCCGAGGTGACAGTGTGACTGGGTCGCAGTGCGGTCACCAGGGGAGTAAGGGTTGAGTGCTGAGAGACAGACTTGGCTAAGCCCAGTCTGCCCCAGCAGCGGAGTTAAGGTGGGGATAAGAGGAATTCTAGGTGATATTGTGACGAATTAATGACGCTTGGATTTTCGATAGGAGTTATGTGGTAAGGTAGCGGATTGAGTGGGGTGTGGCATCACGTGGTTTTCCAGGAAGTTACGGATGAGGATGTAGCCTTCTTGAAGTTGATTGAAGTGGTCATGTAGTCCTTTGAAATTCTGGCTGATGGCGTTGTTTGTGGTCGTTTGGAGCTCTCGAATCCCCATGACTGAGGCCCCAAGGCGCCCAGTCGCTTCTGCCGGTGGAAGTTTCGGCGAGGTGGCACTCGATGCGTTCCAGCTTGCGCTGGGCAGAGGCGAGCACCCCGTCGTCGTCTTGCAGTTCGGTGATTCTATTGGAGAGTGCGCTGATAACCCTGGCTGAGGTTCGCTGCTTGGCCTCCACAGCCGAGTGACGTATGAAGGCTGCACGGCGTAGCTCAACCAGTTGTGATGAGAGGTCCTTTCTTCCTGCCTGTATGGCTGACAGGAGCCCTTGAAGTCCGTGGTCGCTTGGTCTGTGATGCCGCTGGTTGAGTGCTGAGCCCTTCCTGAGAGCTGCGTTGGGTTGCTGTCTGTAGCAGTTGGTGTCGTCGTAGGTCATGTTGTCTGTTGTCTTGAAGGTTGTTGTCTGCTCCGGGGATACAGGGTTTGATAGTGAGCCAAGGTTTCGTTTTTGAGTTATACTGTTCACAGGCTCACAAAGACCTTTTTCTAAAAATGCCTTTTCGGGCTTCAGGGAGCCTCAAGACATGTATTTCAGGTGAAATCACGGTATCGAATATTTGGTGGAATGTAATACTCGTACTTCCTCTACTTACTGATAACTACTAGAGAAAGTAAAAAATGCAAAAGAGAGAGGGAAAAAATATATATAATATTACACTGTTTTCAGATTATCACCCAATTTCGCTGGTTCATTGCCTCTAGCAAATTCCAAAATGTAACTGTTGGAACAGTTATGGAAAAGAATACACTTTCCCCAACTCAAGATTACACATTATGAATGAATGTGTTTTGTTTCAGGATATATAGAGTACCAAAAGGCATATCATGGTGCAATAATTGGTCGTGTTGCCAACAGAATTCGCAATGGAAAGTTTAGCATCTGCAGGCAAGAGTATGAACTATCCAGGAACTGGAAAGACGAGTATCATTTACATGGTGGAATCAAAGGATTTGATCAGGTAAGTAGCCATAAACACTTTATTAATCCTTAGTGCGTGTAAGAATAGCTTTCAGACATGTCTCCCTAAAAGTTTGTTATTTAGCGGGGGGTTTAGGGAGATTAAGTTAGCATATTTGATTACTAGGGCCAATCAGATTCTTTATGCAATAATAATAATAATAATAATAATAATTTCCCAGATTACCAAAGGTTTTTTCCTACCAGTCAAGATGGTAAAGGAACAGTAGAAGACCGTTATCTAGATGTTAGAACCAGTTTAAACGTCTTGAATTCGAAACAGGCCAGACTGCCTAATCCTTGTATAATAATAATTTATAGTCTTATTGTTATAAATTATACACTAATTATTGTTTTATTGTTGTCGCTGCTGTTGTTATTGCGATATATGAATGCTTGTGGACCAAAATAACTATTGATATTTATAAATACATCGAAATAGTATCCTCTTGATGCCAATAAATCATTGGGGTCAATAATTTTATGTTTTATTCCGATATTCGCTTCATTAGAAATGCTCGATATTAATTATTATGGCTGTTGTGCATTCCAGTACTGCGGGTAACTCATTTCTCACCCACCTATATTTCTACAAGGTCGAGTCGCTAATTATATTACATTCAGCTAGCCATCTAATCGTATTTTATAGATGAATTGGAGTATAATTCATTAAGTGAAGCTATTTCTGATCCCTTCTTCGGTTCACACTGAATATAACAACGTTCATTGGTTCATTTTTTTTTTTTGAGATTTGTTTCAAGCCAGTTATAAAGAGACGTGAAAGAGCTGAATGGAAACTAGTGTTGGCTAAAGGTAAAGGTACAGACTACGGAAGGACTCCCGAAATCACAATGTAGGCCACAATGGCCCCCTTTGCTTCTGCCGTGACCCCTGGGAGGAATGAGGGGGGAGACCCGAAGAGGGACCAGATCCGGATGACAACGGGTGCAAGCATGGACGGAGTCCCTAACGTTTCCAGATCGAATGCATCCTGTGTCGCCCGGGCACACCCACAAGTAACCGAAAGGGCGCCCGTCCGAGAGCGCCCAGAGGCGGATTTTGAGAAGCGGTGCAACGACTCCAGGGAAGAAACCTCTACAGAATGTATATCCACCGACCAGTCGCAATCCGCCGAACACCGTCGCCTGGTCCTGCAACCCTGAAACTGATAGGGAAGATGGTCGTTACAGGAAATGAAGTGCAGGAAAGTTGCGGTAGAAGATGAACCACCCCATCGTTTACCTGCCAACCCGGGAAAACCACAAAAAACCAACGTGTCGAGAGTGGGAACCCCCGGCGACCTGAACGTGAGTAGCACACGTTACCGCGGCACCACCTCGCTCGGTACTAGTGTTGATTATAAAAATACAAAAATACTAGGTATTGCAATGCAAGGAAATGGGCCACCTTTTCCGATTTCAAGTATGTTACTTAAAGATAGAATAGGATTACCAGGTTATTTTTTAAACATACGACAGGCTTTACCAAAATGTAGAACCTTATTCAAAGATGTAGAACATTAGATAAATCGAACATCCAAGTAAAAAAGCCAAACATATATACCTATGTAAGTATAGGCCCACATAGTACACATTATATTTTCATAAAATACTCAAGCTGTTTGACTCAAATATAAATACCGCTATCAATTAGCTTCATCTTCATCTTGTACTCCTCTGAGGTTCTGATCTTACGAAAAACATCAGCGCTCTTAACGTGAAATTCTTCACAACTAAAGTTTCCAAATTATATTTCACTACAACAATACTTTTGACAGAGTTAGTTGACAATGTGTTGTTTCCTTCATCTGTCTCCACTATAAATACCAAAGCAAAAATCTGATGTGATGCATTCACATGACTTTCCCAACGTCCTATCTTTTATTATTGTGTACTATAAGTAGTATTGCATTCCAACCAAAAATTCGATACCGAGATTTCACTGGAAATACATATTTTGGAACCCCTTGAATCCAAAAAGTAATGTTTAGTAAAAGGTCCATGTGTGTCTGTGTGTGTGTGAGAGAGAAGAGCTTAACTTAAAAAACGAAAAGTCAGATAAACACCAAACTTATTATTTAGGTTCAGTACTTTCTAAAGATGCGACACCAAGATTTTCAAGAAAATCCCCCCACCCCAAACTATCCTTTACATGGAGCATTTTTCGATATTTTTGATTTTCTAAAAAACGGCTCTAACGAATTTGATTAAAATACATATATTAATAAAAATATGATAAATAAAATGTATATCTTGAATTTTCTGGGAATAACCTTTGAAATCCTCTTCATTCGGAAAGAATTTTGTATAATCTTTTATAACTTGTAAACATTAAGCGATAGACGAAATCATACTACTCAAGAAATGTAGATCTCTTTAAAACACACAATTTATTTCAAATAAGGCTTTTGTAGCATAAGCCATTTTCGAGATATCGGTTATTAAATGTTCGAATTGCTCATTTCTTGGCCATTCTCTCAAAGTGCTGCCCACATTCAGTTGTTTCTCGCGATTGCTTAGAAACAGTATGGAACTTTAAGTTCGGCGTATAGTGTCCATTTGACTATCGCTGTTCTTTTTGTATCTATAACGAAATGTGTAATGCACGCTTCGATGGACCATTGCACTTTTGTAACATCATTTACGACACCAAAGACTATCGTGATCTTTGATAATAGGCAAGTTGCATAATAAATTTCAGCCAATTTCGCATTTTTCCGAGTCGCTGATCCACTTAAAAGTAATGAACTGTGAACTTGTAAAAAACTGTAGGATATTCATAAAATTTCAGAAATTCCTCCCGGACGCCGGACGTAAAGCTAAAATGCAATTTTTTTGGACATCTGGTAACCCTGGGTTAGGGGAAATGGTGATTATGATACTTTCGCTAATACTAAACTCTTTATATAAGAGGTCTTCAACCCGCAACTCATCGCGACAATTAACTTGGCTCTCGGAGTTTGTTGCATCTGTATTAATATGCCTTTTTTACTTTCCCTACTACGTATAGTAAGTAGGGGAAGTATTGTATTCCACCCAAAAATTCGATACCGAGATTTCACCGGAAATACATGTTTTGAGACCCTCTGAATCCAAAAGAAGCATTTTTGGAAACATGTCCGTGGTATCTTCCAGAGATGTGACACGAAGGTTTTCAAGAAAATCCCCCCACCCCAGATTACCCTTTACATGGAACATTTTTCGAAAATTTTAATTTTCTCAAAAGTGGCTGTAACGATTTTGATTAAAATATCATATGTTTAAGATATTTTCATGACAAATGAAATGTATATCTCGAATTTTCTGGCAATGTCTCCAAATGTATTCTTCATTGTGAACGACTTTTGCATAACTGGTAAACCATAAGAAATAGACAAAATTTTACTACACAAAAATGTAGATCGCATTAAAATACACAATTTATGTCATATACATTTTTTTGTTGAGTGAACCATTTTCGAGATATTGCTTGTTATTCCCTTAAATTTTCCAATACTTATACTTTTTCTCAAATTCGTTATTCATTTTTTTTTGTCCTAGTAATGCAAAGAGAATGGAATACTCCAGATAGCAACCAGCTCTTCATATATTTGACCATCGCTTAATACCTACCAATTCCCCTTGCATCTACAAGAAAATTAGCAATAAGATTAACATCTCGATATCTCGATTAATATGAAGCATATGGAGAATAAGCGTTTGTAAAAATGGTTTGTACAAGAGTAGAGAAAGTCATGTGAGTGTAACACATTTTTACATAATGTGCTGTAATAGTTTTATTATGGTTAACAGCTGCTGGCAGTATACTTTAGCTTAGGGTACTCACCCGTTTCGAAGTTCTGAATATACTTCTGCGATGCACACTATCGACTGCGTCTACATTTCTGCAGCGAATCTTAAGCTGCCTGATAGATTCTGCCTGAGATCTCTGTTTTCTTAACTCGGGTAGCGGTACGGGAAAGAACATTTTAAATAAGAGTGCGTGCTCTGAAAACCTTTGTGAATTCATCCTTACTTTTCAGAATAACACAAAAACAATCACTTTCTCCACATTAATAAAACATTTTGCAATGTTTTTCACTGCCAATGATCCTTCTAAACTCGTATGTAAAAATTGTTATCCGCGGTCGCGAATCGAATTCTCGCGAAGATGCTACGCGTATCAAAGAGACGCCAACAAGAATGTCTCCCCTATCCATGGCAGCCCTTTTCTGCCGATGCCAGGTAACTCATTTAATAAGTATTGTGAAGGATCTCTATAGGGGATTTTTAATCAATAAAATTTTTTGCATAACTATGGTTTATATTGCTGTAAGCTATGGATTCCACAAATGCTTAACATTTTTCTTTTAATTTGATATTTCTGACGTTTTTTTAATCATTCTAACTATAAAAACATTACTCCAAATAAGCAAATAACTCTTAACATTCTTTTTCTGAATTAACATTTTAACACAAATTATAAACTTACTAATAATCTTCATCTACTTTACAACAATTAGTCCATCTTGAAATATCCCCTTTCCGCCTTTACTCTACAAACTATTTTCTTTGGTTTTAAATAATTTAACCCCTTAACATCTGCCTCAGTGTTAAGCAACAATGCATTTCGCAACAAGCAAGATTTCATCGCGCACCGCGTTTCGTGTAGTCGTAGAGCCTTTTATTGTTTAAGTCTAGGTACTATACACTGGTGAAAACGAGCTACATAGTGGCTAGTTAGCTTACCTGAAACCGAGGGTGATGGCTCAAGCGGTAACGTCTGTGAGTTCGATTCCCGTGGCCGACCTTCCTGACCCATGGGTTTTTTTCGGGGTTTCCCCGTGTCGCTAGGTGAATGTTGGGAAGGATCATTAAGTCCCCCGAATTTCCTATCCCTCCATTTCACTTACCTTTCATTCTTTTAGGGTTGTACGTGTCGGCGGGAGGTCTCGATGTGTGCATAGCAGGGGAGAAGGAAGCTCTGTGGAATGGGGCGGTCTCCGGGTTCCCCATCCCAAGGGATGTGTAGCCCCGCAGGAGGAAGGGGAGCCGGCTGCACCAGTGCCCATCCGGGAAGTTTAAATCTGTAAATGGTAGGAACCGTACCCTCTACCTGTCGTGTTCCCTGGTCCGGCCGTCTCTGTCTCCTCTCACTTCATCCCTCCCTCCCGGGGGCGTACCGTCCGGGGCATAGGTACAAAAGATCTACGTAAAGCGACGTGCTAAGTCCCCCTCCGCGTTGAATCCTAATCATAATCCTAGCATACCTGACGTTATTCTTAACATTGCAAAATACGCTTCAGAAGTTGAACTAAAAGTTGTTTTATGAATTTCGATCATTTGAAAAATCAATTATTAGGTACGTTCTCTACTCCCTTCAGCATGATTGAAGATGATGTTCCTGAAAAGTATAGATCTGCAGTATCGTCATGTACCAAAGGAAATGAAATGCCCCTCCCCCATTTATAAGCCGCCTCTAAGGTCATATCGGCAACTTTGCCTTTGTAACAAATGCTCATTGGCAGTGATGTTCATTCGTTTACTATTCTGTTAATCGTTGGGATTGTTTACGTTGGATATTCTTTATAAGCACAAACATTTACACTCTCACTCATACTTCCAAAATCTAGGATGCTTTTATCTGTAAACGTTAGGGATCCCGTCCATGCTTGTGACCGTTGTCATCCGGATCTGGTCGCCCTTCGAGTCTCTCTTCACCCCTCCCGGGATCACATTAGAAGCACAAAGGGCAGTTGCGTCCTACTTACGGTGCTCTGCGCATTTCGGGGACCACTCCATTATATTGATCTTTATCTTTATCATACATTTTAAAGTATATACTTATTGGAAAGTAGAATCGGACGACTGAAAAATGCAATGCCATAGCCGGGATTTGAACCACGGATCTACCAGTTTCCGGCCGGTTGCTCTAACTAACTGAGCTTCCATGGCAATATACCGGTAGGAACATTAAATTCCCCAGTTGATTCGCATTTTCCCCTGTAAACTACAAATCTCAAAAGTACTTACGATATTGTAAGTCGCCATTGATTTATGTCATCTCAAAAAACAATTTGTGATCTCCTTGTGGATTACCGATGAAAACTCGAGTCAGCTGGAGAATTTAATGTCCAACCGGCGTGTTGACAGCTCAGTTGGTTAGAGAAACCGGTAGATCCGTGGTTCAAATCCCGGTTACGTCATTGATTTTTCAGTCGTTTGATTCTACCTTTCCAACCTTCTCCAACACACGTCTTGTCTGGAAGAACAATTAATTCTATGTACTTTTACTTTCAGGCTCTCTGGGATAGCTACGTCGACATGGTGAATGAAAGGGTTATAATGACATACCTCAGCAAGAACGGCGAAGAGGGTTACCCTGGAGATGTAATGGCTACTGTTGCATATAGCATCAGTGAAAATTTTGAATTAAAGATCGAGATGAAAGCTGTATCCAACAAGTGTACCCCAGTAAATCTTACAAGCCATTTGTACTTTAATCTGGCAGGCCATGTGAGTAAATAATTTATTTCCAAAAAGGAAATAGAATCGAACACATTTCACTGTTAAAGGCACCATGAGGTGAACTTCCAAAATCATTTTGTTTTCTAAATGTTATCACATTGCTGCACTACAATTATAAACAGTTTAAATACGAGGGCTGATCAACAAAGACTGAAACTGACTTTTTTCACAGATGTTTATTACTCCAATTCAATGTTTACATGATATTTTTCAAAGTAGTCCCCCTCCTACTTCAATGCACCTTTTATAGCGTCTCTGCCAGTCCTTGAACACGTGCTGCAGACCATTCTTTGTCAGGTCCTTGAGAATCGCCTCACTTTTCTTGAGCACTGCTTCAGAGTTCTCAAATCGAATACCCCTAAGCTTTGCCTTTAGTGATGGGAATAAAAAAATTCACAGGGTGCAAGATCGGGGCTATAAGGTGGATGTGGTACACAGGTAATGTTGAATCGAGCCAGAAACAGCATGACTTGATTTGCGACGTGAGGCTTGCATTGTCATGATGAAGTCGCCACCCAGTCCGAGAAAGCTCTGGTCGTTTCTTTGCAATGTGCTTCCTCAGTGTAGCCAATACTGACGTGTAGTGTGCTGCTGTAACAGTAGTGTGAGGGGGAACTGCATGCTGGTAAATCATTCCATTACAGTCAAAAAATGTGATCACCATCACTTTCCATGCAGATAGAACAACTTTTGCCTTTTTTGGTGTTGGAGAACCTGGCGATTTCCACACTGTGCTGGCTTGTTTTCCTTCAGGATCATAATGATGCAGCCATGACTCATCACCGGTGATAATCGATTTAAAAAATGCATCCCCTCCATCAGCAAAGAGACGCAGCTGGTATACGAAATGCACGTAGGGTCTACAAAATAGAGTATTACTACCAACCTACCAATACGAGAGTGCTGCCGCCTACCAACATGATACATAAAAACCCGCTCTTTTCGAATATTTATGTTACAGATACGAAACTGTCACGGAAGCTACAGGAAAAAATCAGTCTCAGTCTTTGTTGATCATCCCTCGTACTATGCAGACATCTTCAAAGGTCTTTGAGACAAAGATTTGAATACTTTTATTATGCTAATTAATCAAAATTTCCATTCTGAAACGGCAACTCTAGGCCGGGCCCGAGAACAGTAATTCTAGATAACTTATTAATTAACTTTTAGTGATGTTAAATCGTATTATGTAAATATCTTTTTCTCATACTGCTTGTATATTTTAAGAAGGGTGATTTAACGTTATGTATCTATCTAGGTTATTAATATTAGTAGAGTTATAAATGGTTTAATGTGAATAATTTAAGCGCTATGTTAAAATACTGTCCACGGTGGAATGTTTTAGCTACAGGAATAGTGCTTTCGAAGGCAGAAAACCTAGTTTTATTACCTCTCTTCGGTCGCCGTGCTATTATTCCTACAGCGAGGGTGTAGAGCCTTTGTCCCATTATTTGATAATTCGCCGTGACCAAGTGAGTGAGACAGACAACCTTAACGGTAAATGTAGGAAAAGCCGCGATTTATATTAAAATTGGACCAATGAAATCCCTGGAAGTTTATTCGAAATAGTTAGACGCGTCGAGTCGCGCTAAAAATGTACCAATAGGAAAGGAAGCAGCCTCAGGAGCCTGAGACTATAAATGGATCTGTTTGGGGAAAATTCGGGGCAGTTTATGTCATGTGTGGTCAGGGAGAGATGCTGCAGGATGTGTGAGATATCGCGCCAAAAAGGGAATCAAGTCAAATTTGTCATGTCAGCTTAGTATTGCATTTTATTCGACAGTTTATGTCATGTGTGGTCAGGGAGAGATGCTGCAGGATGTGTGAGATATCGCGCCAAAAAGGGAATCAAGTTAAATTCGTCATGTCAGCTTAGTATTGCATTTTACTCGAGAGTTTTCGTAATGTGTGGTCAGGGAGATATTTCGTGCCATATCCACGCCATAGTTTAACAGCAGTGGACAGTATTTTACAGCGGCAATACCAGTTTTGTATACTACGAGTGTTAATTAAATAAAAAGCAACGGCAGTGTCATCTTTTCATAACAAAGCAAGTCTATGTCTTCCTATATCACCACCCGAGATCTACGTTTTCCTTTACCGAGGATAAGTCCATGCTCCCATATAATTTAAGGAAAATTACTGCAGCTAGCCGAGGATAAATTGAAGAACCAACACGCTGAGAACTTCTGGAAGCAACGGGAGAAGCATCAAGGTAAGCTACAGCAACGGATGAGGAGGTGATCGCCGCAAACTGGCGCCATAACGTGGAGCTCGAAGGGAAGACCAACATAAACGGAGGACTAGAAAACAACGAATAGACGAAGAATCTTCAGAGGAAAGGGGCACAGCAGAACAAAATTACAACGCGAACTTCTAGTCTACCTACGTGGGACAACAAAAACAGCTGAGAACATCGCTTCTAGAACTTCACCAGGATTCGAACCCGGAACGCATCAGTTAACATTGAAAAAAAACACAGGTTAGAACTTTTATTCAAAAACAAACAAAAAGGCATGCAGAGTAGTGACCCAGTTTTGTGAACACATGTTATTGAGAGGGGGTAAAGTCATTACTAGGGAGGTAGAACTTGCTAACGGAACCATGAGTAGGTCAAGGGAAGATTTGAAAGAATTGAATGGGGAGGCTATTGTCAGCATAACAACAGATGGAGAAAATATGGGCGCAGCAGAAGTAGAAGTTAGGCTAGAAAGGCAATCACCGAATAAGCAGGTCATTGACGCAGGTCAAAACCAGCTGCTAATATTGCTTCAACAGTTGAGCGCAATAATAGATGAGCGGGGTAAGATCTTCAATGAACATAGTAAAAAGTTAGAAAGCATAATAGATGAACGGGGTAAGATCTTAAGTGAATATAGTAAGAACGTAGAAAGAATCGGAAGTCAACTAGATAAGAATTTAGAAGGGGAATCAAATGGGCATAATAAGGACGTAGAAAGAATCGTAAGTAAGCAGAGTAAGGGCTTAGAAAGAATCGTAAGTGGACAAGATAAGAATGTAGAAGGTGAATCAAATGAGCATAATAAGGACTTAGAAAGAGTCGTAAGTAAGCAGAGTAATGACTTAGAAAGAATCGTAAGTGAACCAGATAAGAATCTAGAAGGGAAATCAGATGAGCATAATAAGGACTTAGAAAGAATCGCAAATGAGCAGAGTAGGAACTTAGAAAGAATCGTAAATAAGCAGAGTAAGGGCTTAGAAAGAATCGTAAGGGAACAAGATAAGAATGTAGAAGGGAAATCAAATGAGCAGAGTAGGACCTTAGAAAGAATCGTAAATGAGCAGAGTAAGGACTTAGAAAGAAAACTGAGCGAACAAAAGGATTTCGAAGGGAAATTAAGTAAGCAGGGTCAGGACTTAGAAAGAAACTTAAGTGAACAAAATGAGAGTTTAGAGGGGAAATTAGTTGAGATGATGAAGGGGAAGTTAATAGAAACACTTGAAGGGAAATTACTACAGATACTAGAAACTAAAGATCCGAAAACACTAACGGGAGAAGAGACGTTAAAGAAAGCTTTTGAAAGAATGTTAAAAAGGGCGCAGAAAAGAAAGCAGGAATTTAAAACAAGGAAGCGAAAGAAAGGGTTGATCGAACTTGGAGAATTAGTATGGGTATAAAAAAAAAAAAAAAAAAAAAGAAAGACAGAATATCATTGATCCTGATTCTACAGTGCCTGGAAAGGAGAGCTTTCACATGTGAATTAATGAATTATCGTAAGCAGTTGTGCAGAACATTTTTTTTTGCATTACTAAAGAGACTTGAGTATTAAATGCTCATTAGTGATAGTGAAGAAGAACAAGAAACACCTTTGCCATTAATATGTTTCAGTTTCTTTCTGCTTGAATAAGTTTGTCTTAAGGTTGAAACAGCTTTTATTGTCAGAATATTTATTATATTTTTTTTTTGATATTTAGCAATATTTGTAAATTATTAATTGGTTGGTATGCTAGCAATATGCTGACAGTTTTCTGTAAATATATAAATTAGTTTTATTAATTATAAAAAAAAGAGGTATCATAGAAGGGAAAGTTTATTTAAAGGTCCCTACAGGGTGATTTACATTTGAGTTACAAGAAATAAAGAATTCCAAGATCGTAGGGAGATACCATAAACAGTTGCTTAAACCATACAAATGTTTAGAGAATGAGAAGGGTGAAGAATGGAATGAAAATAATCAGGTTAGTTTTACTCGGAATTAGTTAGCAACCCTATGAATAAGAAAGGTAATTCACCCGAGAAATAAGGATGTAAAGAAGTAACTAAATGCATAATAATTATTATGTACCAATATGTATGTAAATAGATTTAATTTTAGAACTTAATTTAGGTATTAGCGTATTTCTCTCCACCACAAGTTATTCGTGTGCGCGAAATGTATTGTGTAAGAATGTCTCTCGGAAACCTGTTTTTAAATGGTGAGAGGGGATCAACCATAACAAATGTGGAGTGAATGACCCAAATATAAACACCACTGGTGTGGCAGAACCCTTGTGAAGAAACAGGTATAGCGAAGGGTCTCTGTCAACAAAACAAACCTACAAAGGCCATAATCAGAGGAATTATTCTGGAAAAGAAAATTGTATCAAGTGCTGAAAAATTTATTCTTTTCCAGAACAGGGCAATTTGAAACGGCAACTCTAGGCCGGGCCCGAGAACAGTAATTCTAGATAACTTATTAATTAACTTTTAGTGATGTTAAATCGTATTATGTAAATATCTTTTTCTCATACTGCTTGTATATTTTAAGAAGGGTGATTTAACGTTATGTATCTATCTAGGTTATTAATATTAGTAGAGTTATAAATGGTTTAATGTGAATAATTTAAGCGCTATGTTAAAATACTGTCCACGGTGGAATGTTTTAGCTACAGGAATAGTGCTTTCGAAGGCAGAAAACCTAGTTTTATTACCTCTCTTCGGTCGCCGTGCTATTATTCCTACAGCGAGGGTGTAGAGCCTTTGTCCCATTATTTGATAATTCGCCGTGACCAAGTGAGTGAGACAGACAACCTTAACGGTAAATGTAGGAAAAGCCGCGATTTATATTAAAATTGGACCAATGAAATCCCTGGAAGTTTATTCGAAATAGTTAGACGCGTCGAGTCGCGCTAAAAATGTACCAATAGGAAAGGAAGCAGCCTCAGGAGCCTGAGACTATAAATGGATCTGTTTGGGGAAAATTCGGGGCAGTTTATGTCATGTGTGGTCAGGGAGAGATGCTGCAGGATGTGTGAGATATCGCGCCAAAAAGGGAATCAAGTCAAATTTGTCATGTCAGCTTAGTATTGCATTTTATTCGACAGTTTATGTCATGTGTGGTCAGGGAGAGATGCTGCAGGATGTGTGAGATATCGCGCCAAAAAGGGAATCAAGTTAAATTCGTCATGTCAGCTTAGTATTGCATTTTACTCGAGAGTTTTCGTAATGTGTGGTCAGGGAGATATTTCGTGCCATATCCACGCCATAGTTTAACAGCAGTGGACAGTATTTTACAGCGGCAATACCAGTTTTGTATACTACGAGTGTTAATTAAATAAAAAGCAACGGCAGTGTCATCTTTTCATAACAAAGCAAGTCTATGTCTTCCTATATCACCACCCGAGATCTACGTTTTCCTTTACCGAGGATAAGTCCATGCTCCCATATAATTTAAGGAAAATTACTGCAGCTAGCCGAGGATAAATTGAAGAACCAACACGCTGAGAACTTCTGGAAGCAACGGGAGAAGCATCAAGGTAAGCTACAGCAACGGATGAGGAGGTGATCGCCGCAATTCGATACGTAGCTATAATTTTGACAAAAAAGCAAAAATATTGATACATCAACTCAGAACTAATAAAGTAAACTTGCACAGAGAATTTCAGTCGCTCTTCTATAATTTCAAAAAAAAATTCTAACTTCTAAGCACCATTTGTTTAACAACTTATTCCAATTGATTAAACAGAAATTAACGAATTTGGTATACTGAATCATTGAAAAACTGAACAAGACTGGTTACGAGCTGCTTCATGCGCAAAAATGTTAGAAAAATCAAAGTCGAGAAACGGTATTTAAAGGCATTAAAGGGCACCGGAAAATTAAAATTAAATTGAGTTTTATTTATGGATGCTCTTTAACTGCTATGATCCTTAGCGTCCCATTCTATATTGGACGTGAAAGACCGGAAATGTTGCTCAGAGGCCTCTTTATCAGACTTGAGGTTCTTTTACGTGCCGATAATCTACGACAAGGGACCACCGGCTTTACTTCCCTTCCGAAGGAAACCATGCTAAGGATTTTTACGCCCGAAAAAATTCGTCGCCCTCCGCCGGGTTTGAACCCGCGACCTCGGGAACTAGAGGCTAGATGGTAACCACTACAACACGGAGGACGACAAAGGGCACCGGATCTTGTGTGCATGGATATTTAAATTGGACGTTTAAAAGGCTGTGTCAACAGAACATATATCAGACAACTGAAACAATAGTTCAAAATATTCGTATTTATAGACATAAAAGCGATTTTTTTAAAAAATTCTGTCCATTGTGCATATTAAGGACACTCTATACTGTCTTATTGGTAATATTAAATGTCTAAATTTTAGGTGCAGTTTATTCAGAGAAGGTATAATATACAAACATTAGATTTCAGATTTTGTTCATTATATTCAGGATCACACAAATACATTAGATATTTGGGCTTCAGATTCTTGAAGAGCATATTCACAATAGACTGCACTTGTGTTTGTGTTTTGCAGTGTGCTGGACCTAAATACCTGAAAGATCATTTTCTGACAATAAATGCGGATAGGTACCTGATGACCAGAGAGGATTTGATACCAACAGGTAAATCATATTATATAATATCAGTTTTATTGTTTATTTGTGAAAAGTCGACTGTAAAACTTAAAACAAAAGCCTTGATATTTGCAGGAACCAAATACTGCATGTATTTTTGTGCTCTTATTAGTCCTCTTGCATTCTTATATTTTTAAGCAATTGTGTTAAATTTTATACCTCCCTATATTTTCGAAGTTCGTGGATTCGTTTTAATTGCATAATGCATATGTGAGAGATCTGGGTGTTCCATTCCTATATAGAAGGTCAGTCAAGCATTAATGGTCAGTAATTAATCGGCACGTTTTACAACAGATTTTAGTGGTAAATGAAAAATTCCAATTAGACACAAGAATTTGATATTTCTCAACTTCAACGTTGTTTCTGTAATTTTGTTAATGCATCAATTGAAATTTTTGTTGAGTAGTAGTTTAATTCAATGGTAACATACATTTCGTTGAAGGAATTTTTTTCTTCAGTATTCCTAATCCCTCCTTAGACCCTCCAAAAAAATCAGCGAATTTATTCCTAATCAAACCTCAGTGTAATGGGAACCTTAAAGAATAATATTTTCTTTTAATGTTTTGGTTGCTATCATTTTTCTGCATTAATGACTTTGCTATTATTTTGGTGAGTGAAGTTTCTAACAGCAAGTATAGCTTCTTGAGAGTCTGAACAATATAATATCCCAAAATATGTTGATTATGTATAAAAAGTTCTTCAGAGATGTATCAATTGCAGTTATTTCACTATCAACGTGTTTAGAATCAGTTCCCGAATTATAATAAAATGAAAGTGCCTGTACCTTCAGCTCATGTTCTTATTTCTATTTCTTTTGACTTGAGAGAACCATGTGTGTAGTTATCAAAGCGTTTATTATGATGAGGGTATCTTGTTTTACTAAATTCGAGAAATAAGAATTTCATTGTGTATATACGAATAAAAAAGAAATATAGGTTAGTAGTTGTTTCTTTTGCATCCGTGTTCATTAACCATTATTACCACTCCAGTCATTGTCCTTGGTGTGAGATGCTGCAAAGAACATTAAATTATCAAAATAAATGCATGAACATACAAAAATGAAATATAGACCCTTCTAAACCTCTTGTCCAAATCAACACAAATGGCAGAGGAGCCTAAACTGAGTAATTTTAAGTAAGAATCGCTCGGAAATGCCTGTTTCTAGCTTCTGGAGATCTTGAACCATTGATAATTTTGAAGAATGTACATCAGTTTTCACAGGAAGCATCTAACTGACGCGATATTTGAAAGGACCTCATGACCTAAAGTCCATTCTAGATGTGCTGCCAGAGTTTTTGAATTCTGTGCTTCCGTGGATTCCATGTTGTCTGCGAGAGAAGGCTGCAACACGATGTTGGCCTCCCCACTTTAATGCTGATGTCCGCGCTCACGTGTTCAACAGGTTGTCTAAACGTGGATTGGAAGGAGAGGTCCCGTATAATGGTCATTGAGAACGCTGGATTTCGCCCTCTACCTCCCCCCTTCCTATGTGGACATATCAAATAACTGGGGTGTGAAACTGCAATAGAAATTGAAGAGAAGCTGGTTGCCAGGTCCTAGCTGTGTCGTTGTACAACAGATACCAAAGATATTAGTCAGAATGTGATGAAATGCCACGCACTGTTCTACTTCATGAATTGGAATTGGTGGTCGTCACTATCAACGTTTTCTATGACTTGCAAGTTATTTATGGGTATAAAAGTTAAGTAGCTTGAATAAACATATTCGATATATTAATCTTCATGTCCTTGCAGAGCTTGAACTGGGACATTCCGAACATGATTGGCCATCTCGAAACATTTAATTTAAACCCTGTCATCTGTACTAGTTTCACCCAAGAGATGTGGAAGCTACGAGCATATATGAAGGTCTATGATGAGGGGGAGAAACAGACCACTAATGCCTAATCCTGATGATAATGATGATGGCGATGGTTATATTGGTGCAACGTTCTTCTAATCTATATCAATGCACACACAACAGAGGAAGGGTAATTTACTCTTCCTGCATGTCTAGTGACTAGATAAAGTTTACTATAGGTGCAGGTTTTCTTGACCGATCGACTTCGTTATCCTCAGTCGGTCGCTAATTTCATATTATGAAACTAGAAAATCCTTTCATACCTGTCGACGCTTTCGTAAACCTCTGAGCCCAAGAAACCCTGCGTCTATTGAAAGGAGGTGACAAGTTACACTGACAAAAAGTATACAAATATGATTATTTTTTCTACATTCCAGTGCAGGGAATTTTCAGTCTGGTGTTATATGAATTAGGACATCGGGTATGTTTACCATGATAATAGTCTTTCACTGTGCTTATGATACTACTTTTAATGCATGAATTGTAATGATTCAATAAATTAGAAACATAAAAATGGGTATAAAAGTATAAATTTCTGCTGTATTTCTGTAACCACAAAATATGAGCCTATATTCGAATTTCTTGCAAAAATGTGCTCTCAAAAACATAGGTGAGCAGAGGAAGTATTGCGATTTAGCAACGGCTACATGAATTTTCAAGCGTTTCAACCTTTAATTTTATTACATGTAATTCCTGTATATCAAGGTTGTTCACTACGCAAAGCACAAGAGAAAGCACCAATTACCTTTGTTGAAACCTGCAACACTCACTACTCAGTGTTTCACTATCTCAATACATTTCCTTCTGCCTTAACTCCACTCCTGCGCAGCGATCGTTTCATGAGTAATGACCCATTCACAATGAAATGTAAGCGCAGATGTAGCATAAGCGCAAGACTTTGCATCCATGCTGTTTAATGAAAGCATTCACATAGAGTCACGCAACGCGCTACGCAACGCAAGAGTTTCCAAACTTTATGCTTGTATTGCGTGTATAGAGGAAGAATTCTAATTTCTTTCTCTTTGTATTGCCTGTCATTCAACAGCAGACGATCGCGATGCGGGACTTTACGCCGTCTAATGTAAACGCATGCTCTCTTCCATTTAACCGTGTCACACAAATTGTTGTGGGTCACCATCTCTCATTTCCTTCAAGAGGTTATGGTAGTCTCCTTACTAAATCCTCCTTTGATTTAATGGAGGAACCCAGCTTCTGCGCCTAGATTTCTTGGCTCACAAATCGTAAGGCGCAAAGAGATAATGTCCGTTGCATTAATATAGCTTTTGCAGCTGTATCATCACATATATAACTTGCTGCAGTTTCCATACTTGCACAACTGTTTTAAATATCTTGGTCAAACATTCGTAATGTCACTAATGCTACGGGCGTAATTTGGGCGTATGTATTTTTTGTGACCTGTTTATTTATAAAGCATTAAGTGAACTTTTTATTTGGTATTGTTGGTTATATTATTCAACTTGAAATTTATGGCGCGCTCGGAAGATTTCCGCAGTTGGTTTAAGGATCTAAAAGCCCGTGCCAACTTATTGCGTTATGTCTACGGCTGCATTGTGAATGCTCTTCCCGCACGCTTGCGCTTATGCTGCGTTATGTTAGCGCTTACATTTCGTGAGAATGGGCCCTAAACGCTAATAAGGCGAATCTCGTTCTAGCTGCCACTCTGCAACTCTCCTACTCCTGCTTGGAAAAACGAGACACAACTGTATAGTGCCTGGCGCAGTGACATACCGGTGAGTTGCACAGTAGCCTTTAACTGTAACATGAGCAACATACAGCTAATATAAGCAGTGCCAGCTCTTTCTGTTTCCTAGTTGCTCCCTCAGCAGAAGCAGGGCCATTAAGAAAGTCTAGAGCAAGTACAGATGCCACTGGTTAGTTATTATGCATTTTCTTAAACAGGTGAGGTTCAAAACGTCGGAGGTACAATCTATGACCTTAGAACTCCTCGCCTGTTGGGACAGATGCTGACGCGAGTTCCTGGAGGTGGCTATGACACAACGTTTTGCATAAATGGCAAGCAAGAGGACGGAATCAGACTGAACGCAAGGTAAAAGAATAAAAACAAATTTCTGTAAAGTGTGAGGATAATACGCACAAATACATTGCATCATATATATTAGTGTCAGGCAACTCAATTATGTATTGCGTAACATCATTTTTGGGATTTTTTGGGAGGCGTTGCGGAGGAAAGGAAAGGCTCTGCGTGCTACAACCACTTAAGTACAGAATACAACATTCATTCCTCTTACCCAGCTAGTCCTTCAGAACATTAACTTTACATTTCCCCTTGTCACATCTGCCCCACAATTCTCACTGGGTCCCTAGCTGAAAACCGGGTATCGATACTTGTTCGCTGACGTCACAGAACCTACAATTGTCTGACACTGGTAAAGATAAGGTTTGGGCGCTTACATCCTTTTTATAGAGACTTATTTAATGTCACTTCAACATCCGAGGCAATGTTGTGACGCCTACCAGTTGTAGATTCCTTTATACGTACACACGATTCAATGTATGCTAGAGAGATGATAACCTAACTTCGTGGTTTCCTTCCTGTACCATCTGTTTGAACAGCGCCCTGATGGATGGCGTTCGTTGCGCAGTCGCCTTCCTATACCATCTAATTTATTGCTGTTGATTTAATCGGAAGGTGGGCATTTTATGGTCGTAAGATTGTTATATTGCTGATAGCTCTGTTTACGTAACCGCCTTCCTATACCACGTATTTTGTCTGCTTATCCTAAACTGTGGGTGGTACTTGGGTCACTCATGACATTAAACGTCTAATCTAGCATTTATCTGGCGAACGAGAGAAACTAGACGGAAAACCCACTGATGTATTATAGTCACATGACTCTTCTAACCATTATCGCCTATTTTTATGTATCTTCTACAAACTACCATTACTAAATCTTATTTTTCTATCTACTTTATGGTAATCGAGAGAAACGTTTGCAGAAATGTTTTCAATTCACATTTGTTATAGGTACAAGGAGGACACAGAAGGCTGAAGACATACTCGTGTAACATTACGAGAAACAAATGAATGGTGACGTAGTACTTAAAAATTAATTAAAAAGTACTGGAAAATTCAAATTAATAATAAATATCTCGCGAGAACCTTTTTCTAAAAATGCCCTTTGTGTATTCAGTGGACCTCAAAACACGTATTTCTATGAAACTTCGATATCCAACTTCTACGCAGAATGTAAGACTTCCTTTTACTGCTTAAAGTAGATATTAGAGAGAGAGAGAGAGAGAGAGAGAGAGAGAGAACCCAGATGACCTTTTTATGGAATTTGAGGCCGTGATCTCCTGAATGGGATCGTAGACGTTAACGCCTTTGCTCGGTACTTATATTCTTCCTCGATGATGATCAGTGGCATTCTGGAAAGTAATTAGTATTTAAGACCCTTTGTTCAACTGGCAATCGAAATTTCTCAGCTCACTTGGCCACACAGTAAATAAACTCACAGAGTTTCATAAGTTGGTCTGAAATTATGCCTGCTTACAGCTGCGAATGTGCATTTTAATGCATCAGCTTAAAGCAAAAACAAAACCAAATTTAGATCACGATTAGTAATGTACACCAAAATAGCTCTCACTGAGATCAAAAAAATTACAGAGAAAAATTAGTTTGACAACTATAATAACACAGACCTACAATAAAAAATCGGATGTGATACATACACATGACTTTCTTTACTCTTGTACAAATTATTTTTACAAACGCTTATTCTCCATATGCTTCATGTTTATCGAGATATCGAGATGTCAATCTTATTGTTAATTTTCTTGTAGATGCAAGGTGAATTGGTAGGCTTTAAGCTATAGTCAAATATTTTAAGAGCTGATTGCTATGTGGCGCATTGCATTCTCTTTGCATGTCCAGGACATAAAAAAATGAATAACGAATACCCATTTGACAAAGTATTGGAAAATTTAAGGAAATAACAAGCAATATCTCGAAAATGGTTCACTCAACAAAAAAATGTATATGACATAAGTTGTGTATTTTAACGCGATCTACATTTTTTGTGTAGTAAAATTTTGTCTATCTCTTATGATTTACCAGTTATGCAAAAGTCGTTCACAATGAAGAATACTTTTGGAGACACACCCAGAAAATTCGAGATATATATTTCATTTGTCATAAAAATATCTTAAACATATGATATTTTAATCAAAATCGTAAGAGCCATCTTTTAGATAGTCAAACGTTTCGAAAAATGTTCTTTGTAAAGCGTAGTTAGGCTGGGCGATTTTCTTGAAAATATTCGTGTCGCATCTTTGGAAGACACTAAACCTAAATACAAAGTTTGGTATTTATCCCACTTTTCGTTTATGAGTAATGCTGTTCACAGACAGACGCAGACACACACACATACACAAACACACACGCAAGTTTTTAAAAAAGCCTATTTTGGATTCAGGGGGCCTCAAAACACTATTTCCGATGACATATCGATATCAAATTTTTGGGTGGAATGCAGTAACTTCTCTTGCAAGTTTTTAAAAAGGCCTATTTTGGATTCAGGGGACCTCAAAACACTATTTCCGATGACATATCGATATCAAATTTTTGGGTGGAATGCAGTAACTTCTCTACCTACTATGTACATGGTAGACAAAGTAATAATTAAAAAGTAATAACTTTGAAACTAGTTAAAATATGCATGAAATTTGGTCTAAATATTATATATAAAACCCAGATTGCTGTATTAAAATATCAAGTGGATCTACCTGAAATTGTGGTTTTTTTAAATTTCACAGATGGCCATCCTTAAATTCCCTTAAGTTCATCCTTAAGTTTCCGCATATTTGGTATTTAAGAACAGTTCCTTCCAAGAATGCGAAATGAAGATTTAAAAAATTCTCTCATCTAATTCTATCCTTACATTAAAATGTTGTTACTTGTTATTTTCTCAAAAATGACCCAAACGGTTTCTATTAAAATGCCGTATGTTTAAGATATTGACATTACCTTATAAAATGAATATACCTAATTTGAATGATCTACGAATGGTATGCGAAGTCCTCTTTATACTGCCTGAATTTTGTATGCGTTTGTGTAATCGGGAACCATATAAGATAGACGAAAGCTTACTACAGGAACAATATACATCTTATTAAAATACACAGTTTGTTTGAAATAAAATTCTTAGCAGTATCAGCCGTTTTCGAAGTATTCGATATTGTATATTTACATTTCCTTAAGTACGCAACCACAGATAAATATCTGAATGCTCATTCTTCACTTTGTATACAACCAAGTACTTAAAGTTTAATTTGAAATAATTTCTAGATTAAAACTTGAAGAGAGGAATCGCTTTTGATATGCATGCTTTAATACATAAGGCGTATATGTGAATTTGTAACGGGTAGAGAAAGCTATGTGAGTGTACTTCTACAGAAATTTTTTTTCCAATTATAATGCGATGATTTAATGTGGAATGTCAAATCTGTCTTATGTCCTCGCTAACAGATCATTTCCATTTCCCTATTACGAAACATAAAATTGGTAATGGGACGATACCACTATTTCTCGATACTCGATATCCTTATTGATTTTTGAGCACCACTCAATATCGATACTTACTTTATAAAAAACTGTAAAGACGATAGCTTGTTCACTGAATTATGTTCTTATTAGTAGCTTTCTGTATATAAACGCATGTAACCAATTTTGTATTGTGTGCTAATTTCGAAATTGTTCCTGTTTGACATTCTCCAATTGGCAGCAGTTGTTTATGTTCATAATTCCAGGGTTATATATCCCCTATTGTTAGTCAAGGTGAATAATAATAATAATAATAATAAACAAAATAGAAATTTCTTTGCTTCCTTTTTTATGTAACTATATTTTGTGCTGAAAATAACCATAGAAGAACAAATATTAGCAACTCTTTATTCTGCAATCCTGAAAATATTAACTAATATTGTCGTAACCTCTTTACTTATTCTAGCTCAATGGGGGGTAGAGCAACAGGTACCGTGAACATAAAATATTCTATCACACATTATGCGAGGTACGACGAGGCACGCTCAACGAAATTCTGAAAATATAACTAAAAAAGTCCCTAGCAATATTCTTAATTCATTATGTGGCTAAGGGAAGGGTCTATCTACTATAGAAATCCAGACCAAGACTAACTGGATGACAACTGTATTTTATGATAAAAAGGAAATACAATACCTCCTTGCCTGTCGGTGGGGACGCCATGCTGTATGCATGGACAAGCTGCACAGACACCTGATTGCTAGCAGAACCTCGACTCGACTGACTAAACCCACGCTATACTCGGCGTGGGCACGCTACTCTAGGAACCGGTTTTTCATCCCCTCCAGTCTTGCAAAACATCCGATCTGGGCCACCAGGTCACGTACGCAATAATGCTAATAATATTACAAATCTCACAATATATATTTTTCTATGAAACAGAAACAACTAAAATAAATATTTCCATACCTAGCAATATCTCACATCTTTAGTTCTGATTTGTTTCTGCTGGATTCCAGATTTTGGTCACCGAAGTAGGTAAATGTAATGGCTGAGAGTGAGTCACTAAGCCAGGCTATTGCAGAAACGTAATTTATATAGTGCGTCAGCTAAACCAGTTTCATTCACAACTCAGTTAACGCTGCATGTTACATTAGTACCTCTGCTCCTTCCCCCATTGTTTAGCATGTTTTCATTTAGACACAAAAGTCTATGCATTGATTCACCCACAGGAAACGCAGTCAAGGTCTATAAAGAACTACACTCCAGCAACTCTTTGGAGACACGTGCGAGGCAATAACCTAAAATCTCGACTCATTCCTTATCAAGCATAAAGTTAAACGTAACAACTTTCAGTAATGCAAAACTTAAACATTTGAAAGTATCGAATGTCTATCTCAAAATATTAGACATACTTCGATACCACCGAGATTCGAGGTATCGACGGTATCGAGATTCCATCCCTACATAAAACTCGAAATACAATTATGTTCAATGGGTTATTTGACATTCCTTTTTTACTTTCTCTACTACATACCTAGTAAGTAGAGGAAGTAATGTACGCCACCCAAAAATTCGATGTCGATATTTCACCGAAAATACGTGTTTTGAGGCCCCCTGAGCCCAAAAACTATTTTTAGAAAATGTGTCTGTGTGCACGCGAGCGCGCCTGTATCTGTGAACAGCAATACTCAAAAACGAAAAGTCGGTTAAATAGAAACTTAATATTCAAGTTCAGGATCTTCCAAGCATGTGATACGAAGCTTTTGAAGAAAACCTCCCATCCCAAAGTATCCTTTATATAGAAACTTTTTCGTTATTTTTTATTTTCTCAAAAATGACTTAACGATTTTGATTAAAATACCACATGTTTAAGCTATTTTAATGACAAATGTAATGTATATCTTGAATTTTTGGGGAATAGCCTCGAAAGCCTTCTTTGTTCTGAACCACTTTTGTATGATTTGTAAACCGTGGGAGATAGACAAAATCTTACTGCACAAAAATGTATATCTCATCGAAGCACACAATATGTGTCAAATAAACTTTTTTGTGACGTTAACCATTTCCGAGATATTCTTTGTTATGGGTTTGAATTTTCAGATACTTTATACTTTTCTTAACTGCAAATGGCTTTTCTTTCTTTCTTTCCTTTTATGTGTGTGTGTGTTCGTGTAAAGAGAATAGTTTCAAAGACATACATAGCGATCGGGTTTGAAAAAAATTGACTATCGCTTTAACTTATATTCTTCGTATGTCTACAACGAAATGAGTAAATGAGCAATGCAAGTTTACTGTATTAAAAAGTGGATAGAAGAAGTTTTTGTAAGAATAGTTTGTAGGAGAATGAGTAGAGAAAGTCATGTGAATGCAACACATAAGGGTTTTTTATATAAATGTTATATTATATCCACTCATATGGGGGGAAAATGCAATATTAGAAGAAGATATTGTAACAAATGAGATCACCAATTACAGAGAATCACACTTTATTTATCAGTTATAATTTAGGCGCTCAGCGAAGCACCAACGTGTCGTCATCCGTGGTCTAGAGGTACCATGCTACCCTCTAGTTCCCAAAGCCGCGGGTTCAAACCCAGCGGAGGACAATGGCTTCCTTCGGAAGAGAAGTAAAACCGGTGGACCCGTGTCGTAGATTTACGGCACGTAAATGAACCTCAAGCCTGATAAAGAGGCCTCTGAGGCAAAATTCCCGGTCGTTCACGCCCAATATAGAATGGGATGCTGAGAACCGTAGTAGTTAAAGAGCGTCCATAAATAAAACGCAATTTAATTTTTAATTTTTTTTGTAGCACCAATGTTACACTTGAGCCACTTTAGACGCACACTCGGAACAGAACACAACTGATCCGTGGAATCAAATCACAATTGAACTAATGAATCTGCACTGTCCACTTTTCATTTCGTCACTTTTTGACTAACGCAACTGCCTGTCCGGGCAAGAACAGCCCCTTTATATATCTCCGCATACAAAGCTGAACATTCTAGAGGAGGAGCGTACTAGAACAAGTCGAAAGTTCCGGAACAGGTAAGCGTCACATAATGGGCTATTATTGCACACTGGCTATTGTTCTATTGTTCCGACGGCCGTTCGAACACCCCACCCGGTGCCGGGCCAAAGGCGCTTACCAACGGCCCTCAGGTATCTTCTCGCACGCAGTTGCAATATGAAAAATTATCATTCTTGCTCTTGTTCGAAATTTGGACTTCACATGTAAGTCAATAAAGACAAGTACCCACACCCTCAAAAACAACCCTGACACCAACCTTCGCCCTTCAAAGTCTGCCACACGCTCACACAAAGCAAACAATTACAGCCTTGCCAAAGGGTCAGGTATTACTAATATTTGTGGCTTAATCAAATTTATCTTGATCGGATACAGGCTCCGACATCCAGCATCAGGAAGAGTGCTAGAAGTGTTCTCGGATCAACCGTCTCTTCAAGTTTACACTGCCAACGGTCTTCCAGATCCAAGAAGAGCTCCAAAGCCTACCAGCTTTACATACATAGAGAAGCGCCCCTTAGGAGCAGCACATGTCAAAACAGAATCTTCCCCTAAAGGTAACATTAGGTCTTTCCTGCTTGTCACATAGAATCCATCATCACCACAGTAGCATTAAACAAGATGCAACTTTTAACAGTTCGCTCATATGGAAGAACGTGTTGCCGGAATATATTAGAAAGCCAGTATGCAACACGAAAGCCTATGCTACAGCGTAGTGTAGGGGGAACTACAGAGTGAGCCAAAAGACTCCGAACAGCCTGCACGATGTTTTTCCTGTCCGCTTCCTCGGCGCTCGTTGCCGTCTGCTGCTATCATAGAAAGGCGCGGATGAAACCATACTACATTTTTAAAACTACTTTTAAAGGCTTTACTTACCAACTTTATGAAAGGAAATGTTGAAACTGACCACCGTCGTTGCCCATGCATTTTTGGCACCTCTTTAGGAAACTATCCATCATGGAATTTTTGGGGAGAATTTTCCAAACGATGACCGATGTCGTCTAATGTTTCTTCGGTAAGAACCGAACGCCGTCTTTTGGATTTCTTAGCCTGAACACTTCCTGTGGCCTGAAATTTACTGTAAAGTTCATGGATTGTTGTACCGCCTGGAACTTTTACACCTGGAAATCTTTCTGCAAATCGTACTTTCACTTGGCGAGCTGACCGAGTTAACACATACGACTCAAAAATAAATACACGCTGTGCAGTAGAAAACATATACTGAGCCATAATATACTTTGTGACTAAGTACAGTACAAAATAATAAATAACTCGTAATAATTGAACTCATCACATCACTGTCAACTCAAAACAGCACTTCACACTGCACAGCAAAACCACAACAGTGTCTTTGTTTATAGCAGCAGTGCGTTATCATGTTTCTATCATATTTCCACACACCCAGTGGAAAAACACCGCGCAGCCGGTAATATTGTTCATAAAATACCCCTCCGGGGTAACTTAAAACATAAAGTGTATAAGACAAACCCACACACCCTGGAAGAATTAAAACAAAATTTCCGTCAGGAAATTTCTGAACGTGAACTACGGCGAGTGATGGATAGTTTCCTAAAGAGGTGCCAAAAATGTATGGACAAGGACGGTGGCCAGTTTCAACATCTCATTTCGTAAAGTTGGTAAGTAAAGCCTTTAAAAGTAGTTTTAAAAATATCGTATGGTTTCATCCGCGCCTTTCTATGATACCGGCAGACGGCAACGAGCGCCGAGGGCGCGGACAGGAAAAACACCGCGCAGACGGTTCGGAGTCTTTTGGCTCACTCTGTATAAGTGACAGTTCCCAAGAATTCAAAATGGGTGACGCAACATTACACCTTCGTGCAGTATACAAAGAGAGAGGGAATGGCCCAACCTGTCCCATGCGGAGACTTGAAACAACATCAAGTCAGTGACAAAGGTAGAAAAGTGCAATGTCACCCTTTAAGCCCTAAAGGAAAGGTGTGACGGAAATATAAAAATAAAGCTGTATTTTCGTATCAGCGAGGAAATTGTGTAAATGTAAGAGTTCCTAGTGATGCCTTATTAACATACAGCGCTGGATATCGTGCATCCCATGTTTAAAACTGGAATCTGACCTGAAAACCTAGTAAGATATAAGATGGGTTGTGTAGTGAAAATCACAAAGTTAGTTGTTTTAGTGAATAATTTAAATATATACAGTGATGAATAAGTTGTTGGTGTTTAACTATAAAAAGGAACCATAACTTTTTTTTTTTTTTTTTTTTTTTCATTGCACCAACCTTTGGCCCCATTCACTTAACTTGCAGTTCCGAATCCCTCGAGAAGATATTTGCAGCTTTGATTACGTTTTCCCCACCTATATGTGCCAACTGTCTCTAACATATCAGTCAGCTTGTGAGGCTGCAAATATCTTAAGCAGTGATGCCCAACCTTTTTTTTTTTTTGTAAATATTTTAAACATATGATATTTTAATTAAAATCGTTATAGTCATTTTTGAGAAATAAAAATTTTGGAAAAATGTTCCATGTAAACGGTAATCTGGGGTGGGGGAATTTTCTTGAAAACTTTTTTTTTTTTGTTTTTTTTGTTTTTTTGTTATTTTTTATTTTATTTTTTTTTTGTAGAGGAATATACAAACGGCTAAGAGGTCAATTAAATGTTTATAAAGCACCTTGCTATACACTGGCCTTTTTTTTTTTATTTTACAATTATTTAAGCAAGGAAGAACAGGATCCTAACAAAAAGGGAAAAGGGTATTACTCTGCTAGTGGAGCTTAAATCTGAATATCCAAGGCTGGAATGGTCCTGTTCTGTGTTGCCGAATCATCTGCCATCTCTCAGCACGTAAAAATTGTCGTAGATGAGGCAGTACACAATCAGCTGGATCGTCCAACGTTTGTAGCCAAGTAAAGGTGCCCATAATCAGCCAGAGTAGGGAATTATACAACGGGGGGCTTACTTTAGGAAGGTTCAAATGCAAAATATCAGAGGGTTGAGGAATCCATCCGGTAGGTATCCAAGTACGACAATATCCTAAAACCCAAGTCCAGACCACCGTTTTACCGGAACATTCCATCAGTCGATGAGGAAGGAAATCTGCGGCATTACAAAGTGGGCAGTTGTGGGAAATAGCCATCCGGTGGCGATAGAGTTTGTCTGCCGTTGGAAGGATTTCGTTTACCACCGCATACGTTACTGCCATCCAATCGAAGTTAATCTGTGGCAGGCTAAAACATCTCCAAATGCGTCTCCAGGGCAGTTGTGGGTATTTCAGCTGGACATGAGGGATAATAGGAGTAGCTTGAACAAGAAAGGTGTAAATCTTCTTCACCGTACTAAAGTCACCATTCCCCACTTTCTCCGGTGGTAACTTCTCCAAGACCTGATAAACTTCACGTAACATTTGGGGAACCTTGTCACGCTCGCCCCGATTAAAAAAGGATGAGTATTGTCGTTGTAGCGCAATATCCACGGGGTCACCCTGGTTATTCATGGCAAGCAAGAGCATTCGAATCATCAAGGCCTGAGACTGACGAACCACCTCTAATAATCCCCAGCCACCTTCACCTTTAGGGAGACGGAGTTGCGTACGCGCAATGCGATAAAGCTTTCCTGTCCAGATAAAATAACCTAATATCTGTTCTATTCTCTGGCAATGGCGTTTTGAGGGCGGAAGAACAGATGCAAGGAACCAAATTCTGCTGAGCGCAAAGCTATTACAAAACCATATACGTTGTACCAAATTCAGCATCCTGGTTTTCTGCTGATACATCACACCACGTAAGATATTAATACGAGACGTCCAGTTGTATTCCCGCATATCCTCTGCGTCAGTACTAAAGTAGATCCCCAGAACCTTCGTACGCTGCACAACAGGTATACCCAAAACTGATGTATCCGGAGGTTGTAACCCAATGGGCAATATCTCGGACTTCCTCATATTAAATGTCATTCCGGTATTCTCCTCATATTGCTGTAAACAATCTTTTAGGCGTATAATACCGCGGGGTGTGGTAACCATTACAGTAATATCGTCAGCGTAGGCTCGTACCACCAGTCTCTGACCATACACATCGATTCCGGTAAGAGTAGATTGAAGACGTCGAAGTAAAGGATCAACATACAAGGCAAATAGTATCATAGACATGGGACAACCTTGTCGGACGGAACGTTTAACCGGTATAGCAGCTGTGAGATACCCATTGCAGAGAATCTTAGACGAAGCAACATCATATAGGGCTCGGATAAGATTACGGAGCTTATCGGGCACTTTCAAGGCAACCAAACGTTTCCATAGTGCCCCGTGAACGACGTTGTCAAAGGCCTTCTCAAGATCTAAATTAATGACTGCAGCGGACTGGTGTTCCTGTGCACAGTGCAATATACCACCTCTCAATGCCGCCAGCGTATGATGAATGGCCGTCCCCTTATGTACGGCAGCCTGCATCTCGCTAAGTATATAGGGTAGAATCTTCTGCATACGAACACTAATGATTTTAACAAACAACTTGTAGTCACAGTTCAATAACGTGATCGGCCGATAATCCTGTGGAGTCTTCGGCTGCGCACACTTCGGAAGCTGGACCACTATCCCATCTGCAAAAGTAGGCGGCAATCGCTCTGAGGTCCACATTACCTGGAAAACTTGAAGTAATTCTTCCCGAATATAGCGCCAACAGTGCTTGTAAAATTCATATGGTAGACCATCAGGTCCTGGAGACGCATGCAACTTTGACGACTGGATCACTTCCATGAACTCTGCTGCTGAAACAGGCGTCGTATCATGCCGCAGCTCCTCCGGGACAACCGGAGCAACCCCAGACATATACTCGTCCACAGCACTGGAGCATTCCGCTGGGACGGAGAAGCGTTGGACGTAAAAGGAGTGCACTTCACGAAGAATTCCGGCTGTAGTGGAAATTTTCTGTCCATCAACCTCCAAATGAGTGACGAGCTTCCGGCGACCATGTTTACGTTCCTTCGCCAGATGGTAAAATCTCGCCTTTTCCCCAAAAACCACTTCCGCCGAGTGTACTTTGGACAAACACCCCTGTAACTCGTTAGATTTTCGGACCTTAATGTGTTCTTTGATGCCTCTCATAAGAGACTGAACATCATCACCTTGCTGTTGGCGTATGTGTAGTTCCTGAAGGACTTGCAGGTAATAGTCCATGGTTTCCCTCCTAGCCAGAGCTCGACGACAGGCTGCAGCCCGAAAGAAATAACGAAGCGCAGGCTTGGCTTTACACACCCACCAGAAGGCTTTATTCTGTGCTAGCAGAAAGGATACCCGCAACCGCAACCAAAGATCCTGGAAATCCCTTAGCACGTCCTCATCCATAAGCAACGAGCAGTTTAATTTCCAATAACCTCTACCTCTACTGTAGATCGCTGCCCTACCTTCAAAGGCATGTATGAGTGCATTATGATCACTGAATGCGACAGGCACTATCTCTGTACGATGAAGACGTGATAAGAGTTCAGCCGGCACATACATGCGGTCCAGTCGCGATGCTGATAGGCCTCTCACGAAAGTAAATTGTACTGCGGAACCATGCGTATGCTCCCAGGTATCCTTTAACCGCATTTGCTCCACCAGCTGCTGCAAAGTAACACATCCATTAAAGGCTCCACGTTGATCTTTGGCCGCCAACGTACAATTAAAGTCACCGACAAGTACAAAGGTAGCACCCGATGGGATATGGGTCAGGAGGTCTTGCCGAAAAAACTCCTCTCGTTGTTTGCGTTTATTACTACCAGCAGGTGCGTAGATATTCACGAAAGTCACGTCATCATACACTGCCGAAAGAACCCTACCGGAAGGATGGTATCCAAAACTGTGTAATCGTAAGCCTTGTCTGTAAACAATCGCCGTACCGGAACCCTCGGGGCCAAGATTGGTCTCGTAATCGAAGCCATACAAAAAATCCAGATTACAAAGATTCACCTCCTGTAAAAAACATATGTCTATGTCATTACTGATCAAAAAGTCCCTTAAAAGTTGTTGTTTAATAACCTGTCGCAGGCCGTTAACGTTGAGCGAAGCCCATATTTGAAGACCTACCGGCATTTAAAGGGCAAGGATCGTATATTCAATAGTTGCAAGCGGAGAACAACCAGTGAGCACTGCAGAAACAACACAATCTCAATCATCACTATCCGGGTGCGGGTCATCCTTTGTAAGTTTAGGGGAACGTTGGTGATCCTCAAAATCATCGCTGTCATCTACTGCCGGCCGCTTGCCTGAGTCCGCCTCTTTCGTTGTGGAACGAGCCGGAGAGTTACCGGGCAACGGTTGCACATCTTGGGAGTGCTGTCGTGTCATGGCACTTTCTACATCCATCCGCCTATGCTGGCTCCGTACCCGAGGATCTCGACTAGACAAAGAAGCAGAAGACTTTTGCCTTAAAAGTGCTACCTCACTCGCCGATATCTCTACTTCTTCATCACAAACGATCTCCATATCCCCATCCTGAGAATTTTGCGAAAAAGAGGGTACCTCGGGCATTTCGAATGCCGACTTCCGATCAACAAAGGGCGTAATAGATCCGTCCACAATTGCATGTTCGGTTGCTGCAGTCAACAGCGGTGTCTCCGCCCCAGCAGGACCACCACTTCCTGAATCTGAAGAGCGCGCTGGAAGGTTCACCGACAAAGGTTCTACCACAGACGTTTGTGACATAATGGAAGCCTGCTTCTGGGCGACTGCATCAGAAGAGGTGGCAACACTCGCCGCCTCACTGAAGGTTACCGGTCGATTCCTTGGAGTTATAGGTAGCCGCGTGGCACGTAGAGGACAAGCTGCTTTTAAGTGGGTAGTGTCATGACACAAATGACAAGCCTGTGGTTGGCCGATGTAACTGATGGCAATCAAATACGAATCGATAACTAAACTAGCCGGTATATGACGTTTGAGCCCCATTTTTACAGCATGCACTCCGTTGTTAGACGAAAGAAGATACTGCGAGCCCCATCTTTCCCTACGGATATCATACACTGTACCATATTTACTTAGTTCCTGTGACAGTACCGTAAAGGGCACCTCAGAAGGCAGGTTAAACACCCGAACATTTACCGTTTGCTGATCACCTGGTGTAATATTCACTTTTGTTATGTCGCCGGAGGCGTATGTAAAATTTTGTTCCTCTTTAAACCGCGAGAGAAGATTATCATACAATACCGCCGATAACAATTTCACATAGATAGCTCGTTCCCTGGTGTGAAGCTGGAGCGTGTCGACCTGATCAGCTTGAAGCCCCATGAAGTTCACTAGCCACTGGTGGATTTCTAGTGCAGTGGGTTTAATCGCCGTCGTCGTAAACTGAATTTTGAGAGTATTCACACGTTTATAAACCGCCATGGTTACCGTTTAGAACTTACAAAACAAGAAAGAAAATATACCCAATTAAACAAGCGTGTACTCGGAGACACTGAAAACTGTACACAACAGCAAACAAATAACTCGCACCAGTGCCGGCCGGTTACACTAACACACAGCGGACAGACAACCTCACGGCACGCCTGCCACTGCACGACTGACTTGGTATGTTAACGCGCTAAAATGTGGATTGATGTTATTTGGTTTTGAAATACTCGACTTTAGCGTGTGTGTTTTGAAAAGTTTTATGTTCTTGTAGATTCCACAGTGATAACTTAAAATGAACTTGAAAAACCATTAGGAAATAGGGTTCATCCCCTAAGCGGGATTGCCATGTTATATGTGAAGAACAAAGGGTAACGTAAGAATTAACCTACAAATCTCTTCAAATGCTAAACCATGTAAAAAAACAAACTACATTTTTTGTATGTAGGCTATTATTTATCGCTCCTGCTTGTATCCGGAAAACCTGTCCTTGTTTAATTTGTATTTATGGCATTTTTAATTACAGAAATACTTAGGAAGCTTCAGAAAAGCTGTTAAAGTTATGAATTAAAGTTTGCACCAAAACAACACATCTGACACTTACGAAGAGCATATAATAAGGTTCTCAGTATCATGCTGCTTCATTTGACATCCCCATTAATTCCATGGAGCAAATTAACAAACAAACAAAAAAAAACTGCATCTACTTTAAAACAATTTTTGTTAACTCAAATACTATCTTATATACTCAAAAACCGAATTCTAAAAAGAAGAGCTTGTTAAATTTTTTCCTCTCAAGAGTTCTACACTGTTTCTATCGACGTCGTTAATTTCATAAATAAGAAAGGGTGAAGGGGAATCAGTAGCTTCTAAAGTAACACTTTCCTTTTCCAGGTTTGTACGTCATTGTATTTATGTTCAGATATGGGTACAAGGCCGTCATAAGATGTTAATAACCTGAATGTCAACAATACAAAACAATCTAACCAAGTATGTGTTTCTAAACTCGACTTTTTTTTTAATTTCAGCTTTTGTCTTTCTTTCCGTGTACAGTTGTGTTAAAAATTAATATAAAATTATAGCCGCGTATTCAATGTTAAAGTAATGGACTGGAAAAAATTGGCACTTTAATTTTGGCAAAAAATGTACCATCATTATTTTCCTAGTGTGCTCTTCAAACCTGTGTACATATCTGTGAAGGTCCTTTTCGGAATGCTTCCTTGCAGTCATAAGCTGCACAATAATAGACCATAGACTTGTTGGCTTGTATAGATCTTAAATTTAATCTAACTTTAGGGAAAATGTCCTGCTAAGCTCGATCTGCATTCACTGCTTATACTTCCGTCAGCTGATCGAGATGTTGGTTTCTAGTGTAGCTAACGAGATAAGCTACGGCGTGAATCAGAGTTACGAACTAATGGTAGTCTTAAACCAACATTGAATAGCTTCTTGGTATAATGCCCAAGCATTTAACGAGCAATTTACTTGTTTGTTTAGAAGTGCGAGTGTAATTTCACTTCATCGGGTAATGATTGGATTAGAAGTATCAGCTGATTTCAGTTCGCGCCGTATCCTGTCTATCTGGTTAGCCAAGGTTTCTAGAGTGGCATTGTACGCTCTATCCGTATACATGCTCAAAGCGTTACTACTCTATCTTATTGCTAATTTCTTGTTGGTGCAAGGGGAATTGCTAGGCTTTAAGCTATAGTCAAATCTTTTAAGAGCTGGTTGCTATGTGGAGCATTCCATTCTCTTTGCTTGTTCAAGACAAAAAAATTCTGATGTGTTACACTCACATGACTTTCTCTACTCTTGTACAAACTTTTTTTACAAACGCTTATTCTCCATATGCTTCATGTTAATCGATATGTTAATCTTATTGCTAATTTTCTTGTAGTTGCAAGGGGAGTATGGTAGACTTTAAGCGATAGTCAAATCTTTTAAGAGCTGGTTGCTATGTGGAGCATTCCATTCTCTTTGTATGTCCAAGACATGAAAAAAATGAATAACGAATTTCCATTTGAGAAAAAGTTTCGGGAAATTTAAGGGAATAACAAGCAATATCTCGAAAATGGTTCACTCAACAAAAAAATGTATATAACATAAATTGTGTATTTTAACGCGATCTACATTTTTTGTGTAGTAAAATTTTGTCGTTCACAATGAGGAATGCTTTTGGAGACAATTCGAGATATACATTTCATTTGTCATGAAAATATCATAAACATATGATATTTTAATCAAAATCGTTAGAGCCATTTTTGAGAAAATTAAAATTTTCGAAAAATGTTCCATGAAAGGGTAATCTGGGGTGGGGGTTTCCTTGAAAAGCTTCGTGTCGCATCTCTGGAAGATACTGAACCTAAATAGCAAGTTTGGTGTTTATCCGACTGTTCGTTTCTGAGTTACGTTGTTCACAGACGCACACAGACACACACACACGGACATGTTTCCAAAAATGTTTTTTTTATTCAGGGGGTCTCAAAACATACATTTCCGGTGAAATCTCGGTATCGAATTTTTGGGTGGAATACAATACTTCCCCTACTTACTATACGTAGTAGAGAAAGTAAAAAAGTATATTATTGGAAAATTCAAACAAATAACAAGGAATATCTCGGAAATGGTTCACTCCACAAAAAATATGACATAAATTGTGTATTTTAACGAGATCTGCATTTTTTGTGTAGTGAAATTTTGTCTATCTCTTACGGTTTACCAGTTATGCAAAACTCATTTAGAATGAAGAGGGTTTTTCTTTACATTTCTGATAAATGTAGACAGCTTGGTTTCTGCCTGCGGCCTATAGCTTCCAGTTTCCTGTGATTCCTTCACTTCATACCTTCCTTCTTGGGGTGGTAGCTACAATATATCTATGAAGGCCGCGAGCTGTTCCCCCCCCCCCGTTGTATAACCTATACGATACGTAGAATAAAAGAAATAACTATAATGTTTTCATTCAACAGCATAATTACTTATACTTTTATTTTCTCCCCCGCTTACTTATAGTAGGGAGAGTAAGTACCGTATTGCATCCAAAGGTGCGATTTTGAAATGTCACCGGAAGCACAGTTTTAAGATCCCGGAACCTTCTTCCCACACAAAGAAAACCCTGCAGGGCTTCTTCGAGCTGGCTGATAGTAGCGGGTTAGGGCAACAAAACAGCGTAGTCTGGCTGCCCGCAATACAGGCAGTTGAACGGTAGAAACCTTGCATTAATGAATGCTTAGAATTTAAGAAAGCTTTCCGCACCCAGCCGAAAATCGAAACCGGAAGCATAGTTCTGGTTGTCAGCTCGCACAGGGTGTCTTAATCTATATTATTTAAATTGTTTATTTCAAAATCTATGGTCTTGAGAAACTGTGGTGTTTATAACTCGTTGACAGTAGGTTTTTAACGTTGGTTTTGTTAATTTTCGGTGTAAGATACCCTCATATTAACTCCCACTTAGAGACTTTCGGAGAGAAGTGAATGATTCTAATCAAAGAAAAACGTTCCCGCCTCAACCACCGGCGAGATGGCTCCGCCATAACATACGAGGCTCGCTTTCAGGAGGTCCCAGCTTCAAATGCCGTTGAGCCGGCCACTCTGGCCATGCTTTTTTTGTGGTTTCCCCAGGGTCTGTAGGCGAATGCTGGGGTGGTTCCTCTTCTACCACGAATTTCCTGTCTCCATCATTTCCTTTCATCTCTTTCGCCTCATGTGTACCAAGGTTGTAGGATCAGATGACAGCGGTTAGTGTATTGTGGCAGGCGGTGGAGTTTACGGTCTGGAAAGATTTCTCCCTGGCCCTTGGCGGAATTGCTGGGGCCCCCTTCGTACCTCGGAATGTCTCGTCGACACCCAGGACCCCCAGGTTACGGGTGGCTAAGGAAGGGCTAGTCGACGTCAGGACTGATGTCATGTTGGAATCGTTATGGACCCCATCCTTGCTGGCGCACATTGTCGTCTGGATCTGGTCACCCTTCAGATCTCCCTCTCATCCCTTCCTCCCAGGGGTCATTTTGGAAGCACAAAGGGCTATATGCCTACGTGGGCGTCTATACTCCGGCTACTGGAGGCCACTCTCTCTGACTACTCCTAACTCCCCCTGCCCCAGCCGTAAATCGAACCCAGCACTCTTGGCTGACAAGCCAGAAGACTATCCTCGAGCACTGAAGTCTTCTTCAATCCTAGAACACTAACGTTAAAAAAAAATACAAAAACGCACACACACGCGCAAACCGCTGCTGGCGGGCTCATTTTGTTCTGGTGGAAATTGTGATCAGTTTAGTTGGGTTTCCTGCAGTATAGTTTCAAAAAGCGAAACTGTTTTCAGATGGATTAGTAAGAACTCAATTTTCACTGTTGTTGGAGCAAACAAATAAAAACAGATTCGACAAACAGAATCTTGTCCATGGAGGTGTAGTTCATTGCGTTGCCCAAAAATGATGCGACAAGCCCTCTTTACTTCTTTGTCTACAGAAAATATAACTCTTAGGCATTGCAGCTTTACTGGGTCACCTGATAGACTTACAAGTTTGTGTAATGCACGTAGCGTGAACAAAATCATAAAATAGCCCACAGTAGTTACAAATACAGACAGATTCCAAAAATTAATTTTAAGATATTTTACGATTGCCTCAGTTCTTACATAGAACTCATTGATAGTCGTAAACTAACCTCCAGCAATCCAGCAATCCAGCAATCGAGAACAGGTCGCCCAGGTTCACCTGGGCGGAATGTAATCGCCACAGTACCTAGCCGCGTATGCGGCTTTACCTGTGCGATATAGAAGGATGAAAGAATGTACACAAGCTTTTGATTTATGTGTCTTGGGCGGAGTTTAGCTTGCTGCGCTACCTTTGGCTGGGTCTCGGTGTCCCCTCGTGGGCGGACTAGCGACCACGTGGTGACCAAGCCCAATGCTGCTTAACTTGGGCGACCGCTTGTGTGGTCGTCAAGTTAAGCAGGCCGGCATGGCAGCAAAGCATGATGGGAATGTAGGTAATGGGATGGGGGTACTCAAGTTAGCGGCAGGGCGGGTCGTTGCTAAATGGTCACTCATCCAGCTAGCGACCGGGCCCAATGCTGCTTAACTTGGGGAAGTTTGTGAAGTGAGGGATTGGCAGACCTCAGCCTCGGGGGCCCAAGCCGTCTTTCGGCAACCGGTAGCTCTTCCTCCGCCGCGGCGCCTTATGGTCATAGCGGCTAAGAAAGGGTAATAATGTTGCAAGTTACAGTCCATTCGCATTCTTTTCGTCCAGCAGTTAGGGGAAGGGAGAGAAGAACACGTTTATAGAGCTAGGCGACCTGCTCCCCCTCCTTCCAAACTTGGCCAAAAAGAATGCGAATGGACTGTAAAATCATGTACACAATGAAATTCTGATTTCTGTTCAGAATACCTCTGCTTTTAATATTTTATTAACCTCATTGTCTTTCAGGATCGCAGATGGAGGCGATTTTGGCCATCACACCAGCTGAATCTCCCCAGAAAGAAGGTTTGTAGAACATATAGACCTTTAGAAACAACGACCGATAAAATAAATCCACAGTAGCCGGGTTGTATATATCAGCGGCTATTCAAGTAGCCGCTAATATATACAATCCCTGCATACAATTTGGCAAGTAATAACATTACAGCAAAAGTGTTAGAAAGAGGTAAACATACGCTTCCAAATTATTCCTAATTTTAACTAATGAAACCTTAAAACTCAAAAGACTGCGTTTTCCTGAACATAATATTATCACCCAAGGGCGTTTTCTTAATATGGTAGCAAATATGCCCTACATACAAAATCCTGGCTCTCCCTTTAATGTAAACAACGTGTACATTTCCGGTTCATTCTGACATGATCTTGTGGAGTGGACTTCGGCAAGCGCTGTATTGTTTGCAGGTGCCAAGTAGTGCACCCCCGGCTGCAACCCAGTCATATAATGGTCAAGTATACGGAAGGATGGACCAATGGAACACAGCGGTGCCTGGGAGGGGGGTTGCGGGGCATAAGCTGCACATTGTTGGTTAATCTAGCAATCAGATGACATAGAGTAGGACTTTCGCTAACGGGAACAAAACTTTTCGTTTCGTCCCATAAACAGAGCCATATATTCAATTCACAGTAAATTTTTGCCTCACTTCCGGTCTTCTATCTGCTGAAGTGAATTGTTGTTCTTCATTGTCGTTAGTTACCCACGATCATTACGTTACCGTATGCAACGTGTTTTGTGCTGTGTTGTGTGTATCGAGTTTTAATTTGTAAATAAAAGTAGTTTATTCGGTTAATTATTATAGGTAAACCGTGCTATAAGGGGAAACAATAAATTCCATTGTCTCTTTTAAGCAACCTTTTTCAACGCTAAACTTGGAGGAAAGTAAATTAAATTAAATTAAACGTATTGGCAGGCCCAGACCATATCTAAAAGTCATTCAGGCAGTTAAAAAAAAATCTGATGTGTTGCACTCACATGACTTTTTCTATTCTTGTACGATCTATTTTTACAAACGCTTATTCTCCATCTACTTCATGTTAATCGAGATAAACATTTGCAGAAACTATTTTATTGCTAATTTTCTTGTAAGTGCAAGTGTAATATAGTAGGCTTTAAGGGGTAGTCAAATCTTTTAAAAACTGGTTACTATGTGGAGCATTCCATTCTCTTTGCATGTTCAAGACATAAAAAAAGAACAACGAATTCCCATTTGAGAAAAAGTATAAGTATTGGAAAATTCAAACAAATAACAAGGAATATCTCGGAAACGGTTCAATCGACAAAAAAAAATGTGTATGACATAAATTGTGTGTATTAACGAGATCTACATTTTTTGTGTAGTAAAATTTTGTTACCTCTTACGGTTTACTAGTTTATACGAAAGTCATTCAGAATGAAGAGGACTTTCCCAGAAAATTCAATATATACATTTCATTTGCTATAAAAATATGATATTTTAATCAAAATCGTTAGAGCTATTTTTGAGAAAATCAAAATTTTCGAAAAATAATCCATGTAAAGGGTAGTCTGGGATGGGGGGATTTTCTTGAAAATCTTCGTGTCGCATCCTTGAAAGACACAGAACTCAAGTTTGGTATTTATCTGACTTTCCGTTTGAGTTATGCTGTTCGCAGACAAAAATACAACGGATATGTTTCCAAAAATGCTTTATTTGGATTCAGGGCACATCAAAATATGTATTTCCAGTGAAATCTCGGTATAAAATTTTTGGGTGGAGTGCAATACTCATCCTACTTATTATACGTAGTAGAGAAAGTAACAAGATGTTTTAATAGGAATTTTAACAGCGATAGATGTATATGAAAAATATTACTGAATGTGTGGTTGTGACATTAAAAACGTCCTGGTTTGCTTTCCTTGCGTTTGTTTGATTGTGAAGATCCATGGACAAAACATGGCGTTAACGATTTGCAGCATCTTCATGACCGCGTCAAAGTTGCACATGAAAAATACTATCAGTCTTGTTATGCTCGGCAATGTAGATATAGCAAATCAGGTAGACAATACATATCGGGGAGCAATTGAAGAACACAAACAGAAAGTGGCTCAAAATGGATATGTTTTAAACATTATTATTAATTACAATGGGTTTTGTGGGGCCTTTGAGTTGACTCTACGAGGACATGATGAGTCAGTGACTTCAAATAATCGGTAGTTTTCGTGGACTGATAAATTTGAAGATGTTGTTTTGTTTACGTAATAAATTACGTACTTTACTTTATCTGCCCCACAATTGGGAGCTAATTTGAAGTTGTAACGTTGGATGGATGCTGTTACGTAATGTTGCGTAATATATGTTTACGCAAAACTTGAAGAGTTGTTATGAATCAATAGTTGTTTTGAGCGTCGATTTGAATTTAATGCTTACGCAATATTATTGTTTAAATCTGCCTCGGCTGCATCAGTCTTAATTTAGAGTAAGGATTCTTATGCAGGGTGTGGTAATGACAATTATTGTAGACGTAACAGAATTAACCTTTTAAATGTTTTACTTTTATTTTAACTTCTTGCACATATTTATAAACCACTACACTTTTAAAAGAACTGTGAGGAACTTTTATACACTCACTTAACGCGTATATCTGTTTTTACTAAACGCCTGAAGAGAACACATTTTTCCATCTACAGCCTATCAAGTCTTGCCAGGAACTGACTAACCTCAACGGTTAAAAACCTTAAGCTTCGGTAAAGCGAGTCTCTGACTCGCTAATTCGAGTCCAATTGAATTTCTGCTTCAACTTAAAACTTTTCTTTGCTGTTGATTGGCTAATTTTAAAACTGTCACTGAAACTACATCATCGTCGTTCTAATCATGACCAGTACATTATTAAATTCCAAACACATTATTGCCACAATTATCTCATTATTACTCATTGTTAGCAACCTAAAATTTACTATTCTCACAGTTCTTGCATTATTGGAATATATAAAGTATTCACATAACATTAATAAAATATGTTTACAATAAAAATAAGCATGGGAAATGACTGTTACATACAATTTAAATAATTATTACATACATATTGTTTCAAGGCGGGCTGTTATTGAACTTACCAATTATAAATAACAATTGAAATTATTCAGGTATTAAAATATTGCCTCAAATTTCAGTGCAGAACTAGATTGTGTTCTGAAAGTCCATCTGCAACCGTGTGTAAGGGAACCTAAAAGATTATCCAAAATGAAAATTTGCAATGTATGCTTGAGGAAATGAGGATATCTCCATGAGGAGATATCGAAAGGAATAAAAGACTCGCCATTTTTATCTGTCAAAGCAGATGAAACCAGCGACGTAGCTTCCAAGTATCAAATAGTAATCGTTTACAGGTAAACCATAAGCAGTGGAACGGTACTGGGGCTCTGTATAGGGCACTTAGCTGCGTGCATATTGCCAGAGTTTGACCGATATCTGCTAGGCTGCGAACATAAATGGATTGCTCAAACATATGATGGGGCTAATGTTATGTCTGGGTCGAAAGATGGCGTTCAATCCATCATAAAACAGAAGTATAGGTCTGCAAAATACATTAATTGCCAGCACATCAGTTAAATTTAATTACGGTAATGCAGCATCAGCGAATAGTAGTGTACGAATTTTCTTCATCAATCTTCAAGGAATTTGTGCTTTTTTCTCCAACTCTCCTCAGAGAACACCAGTTTTAGAAGAAGTGGTGCAGAAACGGATGCCAAAGTCAGTGCAAACAAAATGGAACTTCCAATCTAGATCTGTCAACATATTTTCGAATACAGGGAGGAGTTAATAGAATGCATAAAAATTGTAAGGAGAGGCGAAAGAATCACCAATCCAAGTTTTGCTCTTTAAGCATCTGGCTGTATTGGAATTTTGACTGATGCAGATTTCGTATTTTGGTGTACACAGAAGTGACTATACTCCTGTAATGGTTCAGCATAGACTTAATTATTTTGAGGTGGAAATTCTCAAATGCCACTGCAGTTGATGAGAATGTGAAAAATTGTAGAACCGCTGTAAGAAAACGAGAGATTATTGAAGTATGTGGTATAATCATTACTGAAATGAAAGACAGATTCGGATTTGTTGCTCATATGGGAGCAGCAGTTCTCTTTCAGCCTGACAGGTTTTCAGAACATACCATTTCGTTCCCGGAACATGTTAAAGTTGCCTTTCAAACATATTCTTTCATTGAAGAAAAGAAACTAATCATATAGTTTTCTACAATGTATATACTGAAGAATTTAAAAGCCTAGCTAGGATGTTCCACTAATGGAGTTTTTCAGGGACAATAATTTATGTTCCACTTTTAATGAATCTATTAACCTACTAAATGTGATTCTAACAATCCCCATGACAACACGTGAGGCAGAAAGATGCTTCTCTACCCTGAAAAGGATTTAAAAATGTCTGCTAATACAATGTCTGAGGAGAGATTATCTGCATTGGCCATGCTTTCCATTGAAAGGGACTTCATCATGCAGATCAAGAACTTCAATGAGCTGGTCATTGATAAGTTTGTTGGTAGGAAGGAGAGAAGGGCTGATTTTCTTTACAAATAGGCGAGTACTATATGCTACACAGTGTTTATGAACTGTGCATGTGCTATAAGCTGTGAACACTTGTTTATTTGCATAGATTCATCAGCCTATAGTGATAAATTGAATACTGTATTTATTACTTTAAACATTTCAAATTGAAAGGATAATTTGTGAATCACCAAAGTTCAGACTCGCCAGTCACCCCTGTTGTCGCCACACAATGAGAAGCCAGTTTTCACTTGGCTGCTAGCAGGCTGAGGTTCAGCCCTGGTACTTTTGACCCTGCCCATCCTCGACAGGGTTTAACCGCAGGATATATGTACATAGGCGTATTTTAGGATGACGGGTTTGAATTAGGTTGAGGTAGCAGGAGGTAACATGTTGCTCCTCGACGGCTGTCTCTTAGGGTACAGCGTCCCTTCTGTACCTGTAGTAGTTTGGCTTTTAAATTTAACTTTGAATGTGGTTATCAATTTTGATTCCGAACAGATCTTGGTTGGATTGTATGAAGCGAAGCTTTCGCCACTGTTGGAGGTGTCCCAGTGTTACCTGGTGTAATATTGCAAGCCACGAAGGAACCCGGAGTTGCCTGAAGCGGCGAGTTCAGGGGTTATAATCCCAAAGGGGCCTAATCAGGGCGCTGTTGAGGCAAATTGGCGAACAATGTTGCAGCCTGGGATATAGTTTTATCTCCCAAGTATGGAAAATATGAGGCTTCATGAAGAAGACTACGGGGAAGGAGCGGCCGACAGCATAGATGGACCGGAGTCCCCTATTCTGTGCCCATTGTAACCGAAGCAGCCAACGGTCTGCGGCCCAAATCTCGCAGGCGTAAAACATAAGGGGATAATCAGAGCTCGAAGATGTAGTCTTAAGCGAACAGGCATCCCGGATCTTAGCATGGGGTACAGAGAAGCAGTGAACCCGACTCATGACGGACAGGAGACAGATGGTGGCCGGACCAGGAGGCACGACAGGGTACACGGCAACGTTCCTATCTTTCTCCAGATGGAAACTCCCCGGATGGCAGTTGGTGTAACCGGCTCCCTCCCCCTTGATGCAGTAATTGTATCACAAATTACTTAAATGTAAATAATGATTGATTGTAATATGAATATGCATTTTTATGTGACATTGATTTGAGATGTTTGTTGATTGTAATTATTGTTGGGAAGTAAGTTTATACTGCCTTACTGAAACTGACAATAATAGCGTGCAATAATGCAGCGAGGGGGTGAGCTGTTTATCATTATTGGAAACGAGGAAGTTACGTAATATTGGCGCGTTTTTCCTTGAGAATCTTCTGGAACGTTTCCCTAGAGCATATGTATTCATAATTTTCATTGGATATAAAAATAGACGCTAATGTTGGCGCGTTTTATTAGCCAATTGCAGCTCAGTTATAATCTTTAGGCATATCGGGGTGTATGAGTATAAAAAGCCAGTCAGAGGTAGATAGTCCGTCAGTTCATCAAAATTCTTTGTACACTACACGTCGCATTCCCGTCAGTTCGTCGAAAATATTTTGTATGATACACGTCACCTTCAGTCCAGCAGAAATATTACACGTCGGCTATCGATTCGCAAGTTACGCGTATAAGAGTTATGAAGAATCTCCAGTATGGTAAAGTTAATTATACAAAAGGTTGAAGTACGCGAATTAAGAGTGATCAGTAATGAAGTTATTATAACAGTTTCAGTTTGGCGAGTGTTAAGATCAATGTGTAAATGTGATAGTTAACGTGTTCGACAATAAAAGTGTAAAACAAATTTCTTCATCAGTGTTATCTTTGGATAAAAGATTCCTTTCCGTTTACACAACCTGTATAAAGAGAAGTGCTCGACCAAAGGATAATAGCTAGCCGGAGGACAGAGAACCAAAATTAAATAAAATAACAGTAGCATTCTTTCAAACAAAAACTAATACTGCCGCAAATTGCTAACACCAGATGGAGCTAACAAACCTAACAAATGAATCACGTCACAAGATGGCTTCCCCGCGTGAAGTAAACACACATACACAAACATTATAAGTAATACCACCGCAAATTGGCTACCAAACGTGGGGCTACAATCAATGTTAAATATAACATTACATTAAAAACACTCGCAAATTGGCACCACAACGTGGGGCTACAATTAATGTTAAATAAAAAACATTAATTAAACCACCATCAAATTGGCACCCAGAACGTGGGGTAGAGTGACCAGGAAAGGAGTGAAATAACCAGGAAATGGAGAAGAAATCAGGACGTGGAGCGAATGGAGCAGTGAACTGAACTACAAGACGCAGATTCCAGAAACAACTATAGGAACGACAGACTACGCGGATGATTGGACATCGTAATTCCGAGATTAAAAGGCAACAGGGGAATTCAACTACAAAACACCAAAACGACGTAGATTCATCGTAATACAACGCAGAAGCGACATATAATCTAGGAGAGAGGGGCAGAAAGCTGGACATCAAAGCTACATCAGCAGATAGCATCAGAAAGGTTAGAAAAGTGTTATGTTAATTCTAAAAAAAAAAGGGTAAAAAATTTAAATGTACCTTAGGAGCGGTAGGATAAAGAAAACAATGTCCACTAATAATACAGAAGAAATAATTATGGAGGGAGATAGTGTAACAGTTAGCTGTAATTCAATGCAGGTTACAGAAAATAGCTCAAACAGTGTAGTATTTGAGGGAGAAAATGTTAGTGCAGAAAGTAAGAATAGAATAGCAGGAAATATTACTATTGATGCTGGTATGATGAAGGAAATGATGGAAATGCTGAGAAATATTAGTGAGGAAATAAAACAAAACAGGGAATATATGCAAAAGAGTCATATGGAATTGAGAGAAGCTATAAAAAAAGATCATAGGAAATTAATTGAAGATATTGGTAGGAGTAATGAGATATTAGAGCATAAAGTAGATAAAAGCAGGGAAGAAATTGAAAAGAAAGTTACGAAGCTAGATAGTAGTATGCCAAAAATGAGAGATGAAAATGAGGAAGTAATAGCAAGTGAGATAGGAGAAATTTCAAAGAAAATGTCAGATATGAGCAGGGAAATAGGTAACAGAGAAAGTGAGGTTAATACTAAAAGTGAACATGTTGATGTAGAATGTACAGAGTTAGGTAGTAGAATGAGTAACATTTCAAGTGAGATAAGAGAGATGAAAGAGGTTATGAATGTAGATGTGAATCAGGCGCAAGTTAATTTCAGAGGGGAGATATCAGAAATACAGAAGGAGTCAGTAATGCAAAGAAATAAATTGTACGAAGAAGTTAAAGTTTTGCCTGTAAATAATCAAAAGCTAACTTCTGAAATTAACAAGTACCAAGCTGTTCAGAATGAAAACTCCAATCCAGTACAATTTATGACAGATTTGTCAGAGTACTCTCAGATTAAAAAGATAGCAGATGAATTGAAAATGAAAGTTGTTAAAAGATGTGTAATTCAGAAAACTTTAGATTGTTTTCAAATGTTATCAGGGAACGAAATATCATATGAATCCTTTAAGAGGTTATCCATGAACAAATTTTGGAAGGTTAGGATACGGCTACGAGTAATGTTTAGCCACACACAATTTGATCCAGGAGGGTAAATAGCAATGAGATGTAAAGTAAATGCTGGATAGTTAAAGACGAAATGCAGAGCAATGTATTGGAATGTAAGAGGGTTAACTATATATATATGTCATGAGAAAACAGAAATAAATTCAGAACAAAGCAATAATAAAAAAAAATTCAGAACAAAAAAAAATTGGGTAAAAATAATTAAAACAAATACTTATGTAGCAAACAGAAAATGTGAAACAGTGTCTAGATTTAAGAGATGTAAATATATTTGTGTAGAGGGTGAATATTTTTGGTAAATATGTTTAATAATTACAAAAATTCTTGAATGCATAAATTTTGTCAACAATCTAAGAAAGTAAACCAATTTTTGTAACAGTAATTAAATAATTCAGGGTACAGTATTTGCTATATATAAAAAAAAATTTGTAATGTCAGATTAATGTCCAAACACATTAAACCAGAGCCAGTAAGTAGTGGCGATATAAAAAAAAATAAAACATATGTCGTGTGTTAAATACGTGTGAAGTGTTAAGTGAAAGTGATAGCGTGTATTCCAAGATTTAGGAGACTAAAAACCCAATTATAAAATTTCCAAACAAGTTGTAAATATTTATAATTATGTTTCTAGTGGGGCATATGATGCAGTAATTTGTATCACAAATTACTTAAATGTAAATAATGATTGTAATATGAATACGCATTTTTATGTGACATTGATTTGAGATGTTTGTTGATTGTAATTATTGTTGGGAAGTAAGTTTATACTGCCTTACTGAAACTGACAATAATAGCGTGCAATAATGCAGCGAGGGGGTGAGCTGTTTATCATTATTGGAAACGAGGAAGTTACGTAATATTGGCGCGTTTTTCCTTGAGAATCTTCTGGAACGTTTCCCTAGAGCATATGTATTCATAATTTTCATTGGATATAAAAATAGACGCTAATGTTGGCGCGTTTTATTAGCCAATTGCAGCTCAGTTATAATCTTTAGGCATATCGGGGTGTATGAGTATAAAAAGCCAAGTCAGAGGTAGATAGTCCGTCAGTTCATCAAAATTCTTTGTACACTACACGTCGCATTCCCGTCAGTTCGTCGAAAATATTTTGTATGATACACGTCACCTTCAGTCCAGCAGAAATATTACACGTCGGCTATCGATTCGCAAGTTACGCGTATAAGAGTTATGAAGAATCTCCAGTATGGTAAAGTTAATTATACAAAAGGTTGAAGTACGCGAATTAAGAGTGATCAGTAATGAAGTTATTATAACAGTTTCAGTTTGGCGAGTGTTAAGATCAATGTGTAAATGTGATAGTTAACGTGTTCGACAATAAAAGTGTAAAACAAATTTCTTCATCAGTGTTATCTTTGGATAAAAGATTCCTTTCCGTTTACACAACCTGTATAAAGAGAAGTGCTCGACCAAAGGATAATAGCTAGCCGGAGGACAGAGAACCAAAATTAAATAAAATAACAGTAGCATTCTTTCAAACAAAAACTAATACTGCCGCAAATTGCTAACACCAGATGGAGCTAACAAACCTAACAAATGAATCACGTCACAAGATGGCTTCACCACGTTGAGTAAACACATACACAAATACAAAAACATTATAAGAAATACACTCGCACCCTGTAGGCGCATCCCATTGGGGGAACCCGGGACTCGGAGATCGCCCCCATTCGGAGGGACAGAGTTTTCTATCAAGCATCCTTTTCTCCTGCCATGCAACGCCGAGACTCCCGCCGACACTTGCAACCCTAAACAGCCAAGCAGATGAAGAGTGAAGTGAAATGAGAATGGAGGTGAAATGGAGGGACAGGAAATTCGGGAGAAGTAATGAACCTTCTCAGCATTCACTTAGCGACCCCGGGAAACACCGAAAAAAACCCATGGGCCAGGAAGGTTGGTCGCGGGAATCGAGCCCACGTCCTCCCGAATGCAGGCCACAGACGCGGCCGCTTGAGCCATTCCGCTCGGTATCCAGTTTCATTACCAAGTAGGTGATTGAATTCCTTTATTCATTGGCCTTGATATCTAAATGTGGGGCAGTCTGCGAGGGTTTGGCGCTTAGTATAAAGTCAGTCTGTAAAGAAGCTCCTCGATATAAAGAAGAGGCTTTTGAGAGAGTTTTTTGAAACAAAAATTATATAGAAAACATAACGCGTGTAATGTATAGTATAAAATAGTAGTAGGGGAAGTATTGCATTCTACCCAAAAATTCGAAACAGAGAATTCACCTTAAATAAATGTTTTGTGGCGCCCTGAATCCAAATAAAGCATTTTTGGAAACATGTCCGTGTGTGTGTATGTACGTGTGTCTGTCTGTGAACAGTATAACTCAAAAACGAAAAGTCGGCTAAATACCAAACTTGGTATATGAGTTTAGTATCTTCCAAGGATGCGACACGAAGAGTTTCAAGAAAATACCCCCATCCCCAACTGTCCTTTACATGGATATATTTTTCGAAAATTTGGATTTTCTAAACAATGGCTCTTACGATTTTGATCAAAATACCGTATATGAAAGATATTTACATGACAAACAAAAGGCATATCTTGAATTTTCTGGGAATGGCCTGTGAGGTCCCTTTCATTAGAAATTCTTATAATCTTGTAAAACTGGTAAAAGTTAGCCATAGACGAAAACGTATCACACAAAAACATGTAGACCTCTTTAAACGCACAATTTACCTAAAATGTTTCTGTGGCATAAGCCGTTTCTAAGATATCCGTTATTAAAGATTCAAATTGTTCAATGCTTGTCATTCTTTTAAAGTCCAATCGATTTTCAGTTATTTCTCGCGATTGCATGGAAACAGTATGGAATTTTAAGAACAGCATATAGCGTCCACTTCTTAAACATTTGACTATCGGTGTTCTCTTTGTATTCATGAAAATAAGTGTAATGTAGCTATTTTTGCAAAGGTTTATTTGGATTAAATGTAGTAGATAGAACAAGTTTAATAAGAGTAGTTTGTATATCCACTAATAAAGATAGGGGGTAGAAAAAGTCATGTGAATGTATCACATCAGATATTTTTTCCTATTTGCTTATGTTAATCCAGATAAACCTATACAGAAATAGGTAGTTTCTTTGCACATTTCGCTGGAGAAGCGAGATAGAGCAAAAGCGAATCGATAGTCAAATGTTTAAAAGTGGGTCACTATATGCTGGCCTTGAAATGCCATACTTTCTGTGAAATCGCGAGAAACAACTGAATGGCGACGGCACTTTAAAAAATTACAAATTGCTGAAAAATTCTAAACAATAATTACGGATATCTCGGAAACTGCGTATTCCACAAAAACGCTATTTGAAATATAATATCTGTTTTAAATAGTTCTACATTTCTTTGTTATGAGTAAGTTTTTGTCTATCTCTAAATCATTACCAGTTATAAAAAATTATACAAAATTCCTTCCGAACGAAGCGGACTTTGCAGCCTATTCCCAGGAAACACCAGATTTACTTTCTAGTTGTCATTTAAATAATCTGCCAGCTTAAATATATGGTAGTTTAATTCGTCCTAAGAGGTTTTTTGAGAAAATGAAAAATTTTCTATGTAAAGGATAGTTTAGGATCAAGAGAGTTTCTTGAAAAATCTTCTTGTCAGGGAGTCGGGATTTTCTTTAAAATCTTTGTGTCGCTTATTTTGAAGATAGTGAACTTACAGACGTGAGTAAATTATTAGAGTAAACCTGGTGAATTACTAGAGTGAGCTAAAAGACTCCGAACTGCCTGTGCGGTGTTTTTCCTATCCGCCTCGGCGCTCGTTGCCGTCTACCGCTATCATAGAAAGGCGCGGAAGAAACCATACAATATTTTTAAAACCACTTTTAAAGGCTTTATTTATCAACTTTACGAAATGAGATGCTGAAACTGGCCACCGTCCTTGTCCATACATTTTTTGGTACCTCTTTAGGAAACTATCCATCACTCGCGTAGTTCACGCTGAGAAATTTCCTGCTGGATATTCTCTTTTAATTCTTCCAGGGTGTTTGGGTTTGCCTTGTACACTTTATGTTTTAAGTTACCCCGGAGGGGTATTTTATGAACAATACTACCGGTTGCGTGGTGTTTTTCCACTGGGCGTGCGGAAATATGATAAAAGCATAACACACTGCTGCTATAAACAAAGTCACGCTGTTGTTTTGAGTTGACGGTGATGTAATGTAGTTCAGTTATTACGAGTTATTTATTATTTTGTCCTGTATTTAATCACAAAGTATATTATGGCTCAGTATATGTTTTCTACCGCACAGCGTGTATTTATTTATGATTCGTATGTGTTAACTCGGTCAACTCGCCAAGTGAAAGTACGATTTGCAGAGAGATTTCCAGGTGTAAAAGTTCCAGGCCGTACAACAATCCATGAACTTTACAGTAAATTTCAGGTCACAGGATGTGTTCAGGCCAAAAAATCTAAAAGACGGCGTTCGGTTCTTACCGAAGAAACATTAGACGACATCGATCACCGTTTGGAAAATTCCCCCCAAAAATTCCATGATGGATAGTTTCCTAAAGAGGTGCCAAAAATGTATGGACAACGACGGTGGCCAGTTTCAGCATTTCCTTTCATAAAGTTGGTAAGTAAAGCCTTTAAAAGTAGTTTTAAAAATGTTGTATGGTTTCATCCGCGCCTCTCTATGATAGCAGGAGGCGGCAACGAGCGTCGAGGGCGCGGACAGGAAAAACACCGCGAAGGCGGTTCGGAGTCTTTTGACTCATCCTGTTTATCTTTCACTAATTAGTATATTTTAAAATGAGACATATTCATTGCTGCCCCATTTAGGTGTTTGAAAATTTAATGTTTTATATCTTTAGATAACATGAATTCAGTAACAAAATTCAGTAACCTTTTATTGAAGGAAATGTTATAATTTTCCAAAATTTAGCATGATTCTTTCATCGGAACCTTAATGTCCAACCAAGAATTACTATACTAATGAACTAGGCTATTTTATCAAGAAATTCCTAAAAATCTCCATTTCTGCAAATATTGCTGTCATAGTAATGTTAAAAAACGTTTAGAAAAGTTATAGTGCAGCCCTGTAATTTTGCAAAATATTTATACAAAAATACCAAACAAATTACAAATTATTACTAGTGTAAAAGCAATGTGTGCTAAGCAACAATACTTAATCATATTTTGTCATATTTAATAATAAGCTATTTATGTTCCATGAACGTATTTTCAAGAATTAGGCGAATGATAATGTTTACTCTAACAATTTGGCCACATCTGTAAACACTAAGTTTGGTATTTATCCCAGTTTTCGTTTGTGAGTTATATTGTTCACAGACACACATACATGGACCTTTTTCTATAGTTTATCAGGGGTCCTTAAAACATGTACTTCAAGTATTGATATCCATTTTTGGTGTGGAATTCAATACTTCCTCTACCTATTAGATAAGTGGAAGAAAAAGGGAAAAATGAACAAATTCAGAACCCTCTGGAATTACCTATAGCGTGAATTTTCAAACAGCAATGATGCTGATAATGACCATAAGCTTTGTGTAATTAAAATCCGGTAGCTGATTCGAATACTTCACGACATGCAACTGTGATTATGTCAAAATTTAATTTTCTAATATTTAATGCTTTCTTCAGTTTATATATATATATATATATATATATATATATAGAGGGAGAGCTCATTTGCCGTCACAAGGAAAGCTATAAAAGAAGGATATAGCAAATAAGCATCATTTACACAACGGTTGCTGATTTCTGATAGGAATATTTATATTTTTGGTACTTAATTTGCTTCTCATCATTTTCTAGATTTCGTTGCTGTATTAATAAAAGCACTGTTAAAGGAAGTTTTGGGTGCAAAATTATATAAAACCTCAAAATAAGGGTTTGTAGAATGCATTAACCATCACAAAAGAGCAAAAATATCCCACGATAGCCATTGATACACAATTCCAGCATGCATACCCTCAACTATGGAAGGAATAACTTATTATCAACAAATTTGTTAGGTAGAGGTAAAATGTCCTCACCAATGTAGTGACTCAAACCCTAGTTCTGTAATATGTGGTGACTGCTTCACTTATGCGTTAATAATCATAAAATGAAGGTGTAAAACTAGAGGAATGCAGAATATAAGCAGTATAGGCACAATAAATCTGCACTTCTCAGGATATTTATGTTGGAGTACTTATTGACTTCTTATGAACTTCCAGATCCAGATTTTGTACTAGTAACAGACGATGTTTTGGAAGCAAAACCATCTAAAACTTCAAAATCCTCTCAGAGTTCCGGGGAAAAGAAACCCAAGATTCTCTCTCCTACGGGATCAATGGAAATTTCACCAGTAGTGGCACCACCACCAAGTGAAGCATCTGGAGGTTTGTTATTCATGTACATTTGTTTCTGTTGAATATAGGATCCTCTGCATGGCATGCTTGACATTGTTACAAGCTTTGTAAAGCATTAACATTGTTCTAAATTGCAGCATCAGAGACAGGGATATGTAAGGAGGATAAGCCCTCCACAGAGAGCAGCTCCAGTACAACAGTAAGTTCCTCTTATGAAGATATAGATAAAATGTTGGGCGGTTCCACATCCTCTGAAATAACACCTTCAGAAGGATCAGAAGGACCTCTGGGGCCAGAGAAGGAAGAAGAACCTCAACTTTTCACTGAGATGAGGGCAAAAGATGGAGTTCTCTATCACAGACATGGGGCTATTTGCCTGGAGACGCAGAACTATCCAGACGCTGTTAATCACGTAAGTGTTGTTTGTTAATGTTGAGCATTGGCAATACAGCCATTACCTCTCTTGCTTTTCAGTATGTCCCAGATATTGTAGATATGAATAGAATGGCTGGACATTGCTGAAGATGATCTTGATCCATATCTTCTTGTAGATTACACAGGGGCAAAGTGGGGAACAAAAAACTCAATTCTGTGCAGATGTTTTGACAATCATGACTCGTGATTAATCTAAAAATTAAATATTTTCTTGAAAATTCATTAAAATAATAGCTGCTAGGAATGGTAAATCTGCAGGTTTCTGCACAATACGAGCTCCTTTCTTTGCTAGATAATCAGCAGTTTCACTCCTAGGTATTAAAAATGAATTAAACATTTTTCATGTGGTTTGTGTGTATGTTTATTCTTACTACATATGGCACACAAATGCTATCTGGAAAGGAATTTTGGGAAGGAAACATTCCAGGTCTAAGTTTAGGGTACCTCACTGGCATTTGCCAGTTATGAGGACTGAGGAAAATCTGGAAAAAACCTGTCAGGTTGGACGGTGCTGGCAGGATTTGTACTGTGAGCCTCACACTTTACAGCGGAGTAATCTCGCTTAATTTTCTATGTAAGGGGTAGTTTAGCGTGGCGGGACATTCTTCAAAATGTTCGTGTTACATCTTTGGAACATACTGATCTTAAATGCCAAATATGGTATATATATCCAACATTGTTTTTTATTATGCAGAACAAAGGCCACAAAAGCGCGCTCGATTTCGTGCCTTTTCCTACAACACCTTTTTTTCCCCTTCTTTTCTTTCTTTCTTTTGATTCAGTAGAGTACCTTAAAGCAGGTATTTCAGGTGAAATCTTGATATAAAACTTTTGGGTGAAATTCAATATTTCCTTCTATATTAGTAGTAGAGAAAGTAATAACATATTGTTGGAAAACAATATATAATTTGAAAAAACTAAAAAATAAATAAATTTTAATAAAATTTAAATCCATTTTCTGCATAGCAGAAATTATTTGTAGAAGCTGCATAAAAATAATTGATGTTGGTTAGAAAGTCATGTGTATGTAACTCATCAGTGTTTTCTTTTTCTTCCTTCCTTCCTCCCTTTCTTTCTTTTGGGTGGAGGCGTGACATTATTTGTTACAGCAATAACAGCTACCCTCGAGTCACAGAACATCATTGCTTGTTGGGGGTAAGAGATCTAATATATGTAGTAGGTTTTACAGTGTTGAATAGATAATTTCAACTTCTCCATAAAAAATTCCAAGGTTATATAAATTAAGAACAACTGACATGTAACACCAGCACCTACTCGCTTCTGATTCAAGAAAACACATCCATCAGTGAAAAGATCAAACCATTCTATATTTGGAAATCCAGTATTAATGCAAATATTAATCAAACCTTGTAGTTTATAATGCTAATGTTTTTAATATGCATTTTGAAGAATCTTCAAACAGATCTAAATAGTATTTTGTTTATATTGTTTCTGTAGGATTAATTTTACTCTGTCAATTATGTTTACCTGATGGGAGGATAATTCGTCCTTTAATACTAGAAGAGATTCTTCTTGAATCGGCTTTAAAATGTATTTTTTCCCAACCGTTTTTTTTTTTGTTTTTTTAACTTTCTCCACTACTTACTAACAGTAAGTAGAGGAGGCATTGCATTCTAGCCAAAAATTTGACGTTTTGAGGTCCCCTGGATAAAAAACAGGTTTAAAAAATGGTTATACACACACGCATGTGTATGTGTTAGAGAGAGAGAAAGAGAACATAACTCAAACACAGAAAGTTGGCTGAATACCAAACTTTGTATTTAGATTCAGCATCTTTCAAGGATGCACCAAAAATGGTTTCAAGAAAATCCCACACCCCAAACCACCCTTTATATGGAAAATTATTTAATTGTTTTTTTATTTCCTTATGTTTTTATTAAAATACCATATGCTTAAGATATTTGTATCTTGAATTTTCTGAGAATAACCTCCAAATTTACTTCATTCTGAATTAATTTGTATACTTTTGTGTAATTGGTAAACCATAAGGGATAGACAGAAACTTAGCACAAGAAATGAAAATGTTGTTAAAATAGACAGTTTTTGTCTAACAAATTGTTAATGACATTAACCATTTAAGAGATGATGATGATGATGATGATGATGATGATAATAATAATAATAATAATAATAATAATAATAATAATAATAATAATAATAATAATAATAATAATAATATTTATTATTTATTTATTTATTTATTTATTTGTCAGAGACCAGAATACATCCAGAAATGACATCGTCATGTTTGCATTAACAAGATTACAGAATTATATAAAATAGTGCGAGGTATATCTGTTTAAGAGTGTCCAGAGACACAAGTAACTTCAGTTTTCTAAAAAGAAAATAACTCGAGATAATTTAGTGCACATGTTTTCCACTTGATTGTTCCATCCAAGTTTTGAATCTAAGCAAAATCCCAAGAGTTTAACAAATGGTAATTCATTTGCCCTCATATCCGATAAACAAAAAGTAAAATGCTGCATTTCCTGTTCATTTAGTCTGAGCTTATTAGCAGCAAACCAGTTCTTTGCTATATTAAAGTTATTTAATTCTAGTGATTTTAACTGAATACAATCCGAATAAGATGTAATTAAGGTCGTATCATCAGCATACATAGTCAGATCTTGCGGTAAGTTATATGCCAAATCGTTGATTAGTAAAAGAAAAAGAAAATGCCCTAAAATGGACCCTTGAGGGACTCCATTTTTAATATTCCGTACCTCGGAGCATTTGTCCACAACAACAACCACCTGCAGTCTATTACTCAAATAATATTTAATAAATTTTGTGTTTACACCCCTAATGCCATAGTATCCAAGTTTATGAATGAGTTGTTCATGCAATATACAATTGAAGGCTTTAGTAAGATTATACAACACTACGGACACATTTTCTTTATTTTCTAAAGCAGTTACTATTTCTTTGGTTAGATATTCTATTGCCAATGTTGTGGATTTATTTTTATGGAAACCAAATTGTTTAGAAGTAATAATCGAGTGTTGGTCGAACCAACAGAGCATCCGTTTGTACATGAGGGACTCAATAATTTTAGAAAAAATTGAGACTAAACTAATTAGTCGATAATCTGCTGTGTTTTTATCACCTTTTATAGACAGTATAACTTTAGATAATTTTAAACATTCCGGGAATAGGTTGTCTGAGATGCATCTATTGATCAAAAAGGTAAGAGGTGTCACTATTGATCCTATAATTTTTTTCACAAAAATGTTGGAGAGACCAAAAACATCTTTGCTATGTGAATTAGAGAGCGCCGATACTTCACCTAATATATCTGCCTCAGTTACAATATGCCATTCAAAATCAGAAACGGCAAGAGGCATTTTTACAATAACTTACTGCATCGGATACATCCAAATCAAAATTAGCAATAATGTCATCCACTGACTGGATATAAAAATCATTAAGTGTATTTGCATCTATTGCTATGTTATTATCATTGTTTATATGTGCCTCATCCTTTACCACATTCCAAACAGTTTTATGATTTTTAGTTGAACTAGTAATGAGATTGTCATACATGGTTTACTTAGATTCACCCAATTTCTTTTTGTATTTTCTTTTAAGAAAAAGATATTCCTCTTTCGCCTGTTCAGTTCTTAAATTAAGGTAAACTGTGTGATGAGCCAAAACCAGACTTTTTAGCATTTTAAGTTCATTTGTATACTATTTAAGATTGGTTTTGGTTCCTACCTTTATAAACTTTACTGGAAAGCAAATTTCAAAACAATGTAAGAAGTAATCCATAGAATTTTGAAAGGATATATTAACATTAGCATCTGCAATTGTATAATACCAGATAGTTGTAATCATAAGATCACAAAAATTGGCTATTTTATTATCCCCAAAGTTACGTATCTGTTTATACCTATTAATATAACTAAAAGTATGTCTTGGGATTTCAGTGTGCATTATCAAGCCAAAATGGTCAGAAATACAGAAATCATGTGGTGACACTACGTTATTATTTTGAGAGATATTTGTAAAGAAATAGTCTAAACATGCTTTATTTCTAGTAGGTTGAGAATTAGTAGGATACAAATTATGCGATCTTAATAGGTTGAGGAAAATTGCCGACTCATTGGGCATATTAAGGTCGATATTTAAATCTATACTAAATATTATTCTACAATTGCTTTTACTAATAACATTTAATATACTATCCATTCTCTCAAAGAACACTGATAAATCACCATTTGGTGAGTGATAAACAGATAACACAATGACATTAAAATCTGGTAAGACAATTGCACATGCTTCACAAGATTTTTCTACTGAAAAGCCATTTATATTAATAGGATTAAAGCTAATGTCACGCCTCACAAAAATGCATGCATCACCATTGTTAAATTCTGTGTGACAGTAAACACTACAAAATTAATCCGAGTGTACAACACTATTTCGTCCTTTTTGCACCAATGTTCATTAACACATATAACCAGAGGTTTTCCAGTGGCACCTATTACCTCTAACTCATGTAACTTATTTTTTATACACTGTATATTAATGTGTACTAGTTTCAGTTTCTTACTTTTTGTCGGGTAATGCTGTATGGGAGTTGTATACTTATGGGAAGTTAGCCTTTGTGAGGGGACCACATCCAGTTTTCCTTACCAGTTTCCCTTATCCAGTGATGCTATGACATTACACAACAATATTCATTGTTATTGGTTTGAATCTTAAAATACTTTATACTCACTTATTTAAAATGCCTAATCTTTCAGTTGCTTCTAGCAATGTCACAGAAAGAGTACAGAACTTTAAAGTCATCACATAGTGACCTATTTCTTAAACATTTGACTGTTCTTTCTGCCTCCTCTATCCCTCTTGTACCTATAATGAAATGTATAACAAAAGCATTTCAATAAACATTTATCTTGATTAACAAGAAGTAGAGAGAAAAATAAAATTTTGTAACAATAGTTTGTAGAAGAGTGGGTAGAGAAAGTCATGCAAATGTAGCATAACAGGTTTATCATATTGAATAACAGTAATTCTTTCCACTTCATGTTCTATAGGGAACTGGTGCACTAATAACTGCATTGCAGTACCTGTGATCAAAGACAACGGCTTTCTAACAATTGGATCTTTTTAAAATTAGCTGTAATTAATATTTCACCAAGCATGTAAATACTGGTTTTATGTACACATAATGTGTACATATTATGTGGTGGCAAGCATTTTTCTTTTCAGCTATCCTTGTTATATACTCTGTATGTTCATTCCAATAAGTCTGGTACAAAAAAAATCACTCCTAAATGTTTTGCAGAATTTGTTTCTTGTATAGGTTTTCTTTCCACTGTAATTTCCACTGTTTTTTATGCAATGAAAAATAAATGTCATTGGATTTTTGCACACAAATTTGCCATTGTTATTGTAACTTCAGTACTTTTGTTCCTTTGCTGGGATGCACATAGATATAATCTGCAAAAACAGCACATCTTACCGCAGATGTTCAAATGTTTTTGTGCTAAGTCATTAAGGCATATACTAAAATGTGTTGTCTGAAGAATTGTGCCTTGGGGTAATACATATGAATCTGTTTGTATTTAGAGATGCTGTTATATTTGTTTGTTTTTGATACAAAATTAACATGGAGAGAACACATTGATAATATATGAAAAAAACTGAGAAAAAATTACCACTATTAAAAAGACTAGCAGGAAAAAAGGGGAATTATTACGCAAACACTTTTTATAAGACATATATGAAACCAACTTTCAAATAACTGTGACGAGATATTAATAACTGCAAATGTTGAAAAACTTAATATTCTACAAAACCAAATTTTTTGTTTAGTAACTGGCACTGTTGAAACTATCCCAGTACTTACTCTGCAAATTCTAACAAATAATAAAAGACATAATCTTGACATTGAAAGGGCAGCTACAATACAATATGAAAAATTAATCAGACTACTATATAGCAATTGGGAAAAACGAAAAAAACTACAGGTGAACTTAAAAGCTCAACAAATCTTTCTGAATAAAATTCAAGAAATCAAACAGAAATAAAACTCCCATACTTTAAAAAAAACTTACAAACAGAAGTCAACACTTTAAAACTACTTGTTTTTGAACACTAGCTATGTTTAGCAGAAGAATTTAAAAAATCTGAAATCTCTCCATGTGTTTTGAAAGAAATGTCACTAGAAATAATAAATTTAAAATATCCTGCTAATGAATGGCTGTACGTCTACACTGATGGATCCAGCTTACCAAATAATGGTGGTACTGGTGCTGTTGCAATATGCTCACTCTTTTCTTTTCAGTATACCTGCATATAATGAAAAGAAGAAAATTTTTGATGGTGAAATTTTAGCAATTCTTCTCAGGCTACAAAATCCTCTATATCAAATAAATAATAGAGCTGTGATATATCTATTCTAAAGCAGCTATAATATCCATAGCATCAGATACTACAGCCAAAAACCTGAATGTCCTATAATGCCAAAAAAATATAAAACAATTAACTAATTTAAAAAAAGAGTAGTACTTCAATGGATACCAGCACACTGTGGAATAGATGGTAATGAAACAGCTGATTTTCTGGCCAAGAAAGCGTAAAATAACATCAAAATCATCTGGTGTACTGTCATATCACTCTATCAAAAGAATAATTACATCAACATACAATACAAAAAGTTAAAGAAGAATATGTATCGCAAACAAAAGGAAAACAATGGGAAAATCCATATAACAACATGACTAGAAGTACTACACTACCAAGAAAATCCTCTGTAGCAGTTTTTTTATTATTAACAGGCCATGACTGCCTTAACAAACATCTACACAGGATTGGAATAGCAGAATCTCCTATATGCCCTTTCTGTGAACTTGAAGGAGAAATGGAGAGAGAAACCACCTACCCCACTGCCCAGTTTTGACCAATACACCAACCTGACATCAAAATACTGGAGTGCTAGAGAGTGAATGGCTTCATTGCCAACAGCGCAAACATTAGATACCAACCAACCACTTTTAATTCAAATATTTCGCATTTAAAAGATAAAAGATGATTCTATCTTAGGTTAAACGTGTTGTTAAAATTCACATGAAAATTCAAACAACTGCTTCAGGAAATCTGGTTTACTTTCAACAGAGTTTCCCCCAAAAATTAGACCACATTGAATTATTGAATTAAAATGGACACAATGAAATAATTTTAAAGTCCCCATCGACTTCATGATTGATCATGCATGAATTGCATAACATGTAGAGCTAAGTTTAGGTATGATAAAATCAAAATGTGCATTCCAATTCAAGTAGTTATCTATCTGTAGAACAAAAACTTCAATGTCTTGCTGTTCAGACCTATCCCTTTTTACTGCCTACCTTACTCCCTTAAATTCATAACAGTAACCTCTCCACCCAGATTCAAAGAAGACGTTTTCAGTTATGTCTGCTATCATGACTCTAGAAATGAGTTGTGGTCAATAAATGTTCTCACAAATGCAATGAAAATATGAAAGCTAAAACAATTGCTTCATGTAGGTATAAACTTGGGAACATACAGAAAACAGTTGCCATAAAACACTGAGCCAGAGTTACTTACGGTCTTCATCCATCAAGGTAATGGTAAAGGAAATAAAATATGTGATATGAAACAGTAGCAGGGATTCTCTTCCCTATGTCACTTATATTCATAGTAAGTCTACAAATTATTCATACCTTATTTTTCTACTTACTTCTTGTTAATTATGATAAGCATTCCAAAGAAATGGTTTCAATTGGGTAATGCTGCAGAAATACACATTATGATAGCTGAGACAACAATCAACTGTTTAAAAATGTAGGTAAGTTGCTAGACTATGTAACTTATAAGAAACAGAAGAATGATCACTTAATTTATGAAAGCACACTGTGGGAAAATTAAATATTAACAGCGAAAGTAATCATTGTCATAAGCATTTTTATTTGACATAAATAGTACATTTTAATAAAATCTACAACTTTTACTGTTTCTGTTGCTTACCTAAAGAACTGCTGCATTTACCCCAAAACTTATTATTACAATTTCGCTGCAAATAAATGTTATGAAGCTTACTGCTTCTACGTATTACTTATAATTAGTTATGAAGCCCCTTAAATCCAAAAGCTATTTTTAGAAAAAAATGGCAACTTATCAATTTTTGTATGTGTGGAATTATGCATGATACTTGAATCCCTCATAGCATGCCTGATTCAAGAGGTGAATCAATAACTACATGACTATTTATTTGTTTGCAGAGACGGTTTCCAAACAGTTTACTACGACCTGGTGAAATGTATTCTCATACATGCATCTATCGCTTCAGCATACAAGAGAGGCAATACTGTTAACATATTATGACCAGTATTTGTGCCTACAGATGTAACCTGTACAGAATGTGGTACCTTTGCTCCAGCTACGCATTTCTGGTGTTTTGCAAATACAAAGCAAATATGGAAGTGAGCAATGTTCATTGTCTTATAAACTCAAAATTAACCTTAAAAATATGCTTTAATTCTTAGATTACCTTTTATAAATTCTGGTTTATGATCACTAGAACAGGTAAGAATATAAAGATATTTTTGTGTAAATGTAAAAATAAATGTAAAAGATGAAAGCATAAATAGTATGAGCTTAAAAACATGTGAAGTTCTGTGAAGCTTTTCTTTTCTCTCTCCATCTATAACTTTGAAACTTAATGAAAAATATTAGTTGTTTAAGCAACAAACATGATCAAAATTAATAATCAACATAGTTGGATAGCATATTAAGGACTTCACTTGAGTTCCCACCATCTGACAGTTTACATTAAAATATAGAATCTTATAGTGGCACCTTCAACAACTTAATGTGTTTAGCAAATTGCCTTGGTGAACTCAAAACATTTCCTGTACTAGTGGAAAATGGCAATTTTTACCCACATGTGTTACCATTTCTTTTTAATATTGGAGACATACCTCAAGAGGGAAGAATTTATTCCAGGCAGGGAATAAAAGTTCCTATCACATGCTGTAGAAATTGCCTGGCAGACAGAAAAATCTCCTCACTGGTTTATTTCAACAATTTCCTGATAGGCAACACTTTGGCACCAGAACAAAATGATGTTTCCATATTCCTTTTGTGTTGTTATAAACATATCATAAGAAAGTGGACAGAGGCATAGATATTCAAATGGATAAATGTAGAACCCAGAAAGCTACACATTATAAAAAAGGGATTTACAACCATGTCATCAATTAAATCTCTAAGTCCGAAAAATCAAATCATAACAGCCAGGTTGTGAAATGGTCATAATATGCAAATCGTTATTCATACCCCTCTCCAAAAGTTCTGCTCCAAGATGAGAAATCCAAAATTCTGTGTTACCTGTACATCTTAATAATTTCACTTGTCCTAAAAATTCTAGTGCAAAAGGAAACCACAGTATGTCTGAGGATATCTCCATGGTATTGATCTACTCTCAGTTTCACCCTCAAATTATCTCTTTTATTAAGTGCACTGGTCTCCCAAATATATTTAATATAATGTAAAGTTAATACATGAATGTCAGTTTAATTATGTAAGAGTAATACTGAAATTGTGTTACATATGTATTACTGCACTTTTCTAAAAGACAGAGTGGTCAAAGCAACGGGAAGCAAATTTTGAAGAATTTGAGTCAATTAGTAACCATTTTATATCACTTTAACAATAGGAACTTGTTTTGGAGATCCATAGTCTCAATTTTCAAGCTATGTTTGACCACTGTTTTGTTGTTGATATTGATTTAGGTAGATGTAGCTCAATTCTGGTAGTTTCAGGAATTTGTTGAAAAAATCTTTTGGTGCAACTTCAAAGTTGAAAACTCTGTCTTTGTTTATCCAAATTTAGATTTTCTCCCAAGTGCTCAATTCCTATTGCTTCATTAATCATTTTAAGAGTACAGGAGTGAGATCTACAATGCAATTTTTAATCCAATGAGCTCATGTAACCAAAAGACCCAGAGTTTTCTATAGATCTGTAAAACCTGCTCCATTTTGTTGATATTTTCACCATTGTTTAACCTTCTACAAATTATTATCCATCCTGATATCTTTGACCATTTCATGTAAATCTTCCAAACACACAACACTCAATTAATACTAGTTACATAATAATTTTCTAGGTAACATTTTAAATTCAGGAACAAAAGACATTGTTCACTGAACAAAAGTCTGGCACACAAAAATTGAATGCAGCAAATGTGAACAGTTCTACATAGGAAAAACAATGAGGAAAGTGGAAATTAGAGCTAAAGAACACTTCAGGCAATTAAAATGCAATTAGAAAAATTATCAGTGGCCGCTATTTTCTGGACTAAAAGTCATTATGTAAATTCCACTCCTATTTTCTTAACAGAATTAACAGAGCAACAGAAATTGACCATTTGGGAGCAAATCTACACTTGGAAAAACAAAGAGAGGGTTTTAAATTTTGAAATATCACCAAAAGCTTCCTTCAAAAAGTTCCTGGAACCACCACAAAAGAGCTACAACTCGCCTATATCAACATCAACAATGAATTAGCAGTCAAACATAGGTTGAAAATGGAGATAACTGATCTCCAAAACAAGTTCCTAGTTATTACTGTAAGTGGTGTAAAATGCTCACTAATCGACCAAATTATTCCAGTTATGAAATTGTTTTTGATTTCCTAAAAGTCAGAAGTAAATAAATTAACAAAAAAAAAAAAAAAAAGAAAAGGATAATAAAAAGAAAAATCCCTCTCTCTGCCTGTTATGCTTTCAATATGAGGTCAAATAATTATATACTTCTAACTTCCCAGGCATCTTTGGTATAATACCAGTAAGTTCTATACAACTGAAAGTTTCATCACAGTATGATAGTAATATAAGCAATATACAATACTTTAATAAGTGTTTCGGAGACGCTAGCCAGGGTTCCAATCTACAAGCAGACTAACCAACATCACAGCTGTTCCCTCGGGCCAGCAACGTACAGGGTATATACCATGCTTTCTTGCATTTCAACATCAGCTGACCCTGAAAAGGGGAACAACAGTGTATACACCTGAAATGTCTGTGTTTTCATCAATATTCCCTGGCTGGAAGCCCAATAAAACTTGAAATAATTTTTCAGTGTTATACAAAATATTTTAATGGTCTTTTAGGTCTTTTGTTGGATTAAATGAAGTATTTATGCAACCATGTGTAAACTAGAAGTTACCTTTGGAAAAATAACTTAAGAGATACAAGATACACTATAGATGCTCTTCTTGGAGACCATTGCTTTCTATTGTTCTGTGTTATCAGAAATACAAAGTCTTACTGCATCTTTACCATTATTTTTATTTCAGCTTTTATGTTTGCTCAGAGAGGCTAGATAGTTAGTGGTCTGTGTTTGTAGACTCTTTCCTTAAGACACTGCTGTAAAAAAATAATCTGTTTACATTAAATGTAATCTTGGAGGCTAAAAACCATTACACAGCACAACCCTTGAAGAAGCTGTTGATGTATGCAACAGATTTGTTGGTGGCACTAGGAACTTGTTCATAGATGGCACTATCTTGTTAAAAGTATCCTTGCATAAGTTTAATATCATCCAGCTCCTCCATGAAGCCTATCAAACATCTCTATATATTTGTCCAAATACACAAGTCTTTATGTACAGCTTCTGCAGAAAGATTGGTCGATTGTTGTTGTGACACATATCATATTCCAATATTTTCTCAAAGAATGAAGTCTTATGGTGCACAAAAAGATATTTTTGTTCCATTTATGTGCCACCTTTAATATCCAAGGTTGCACAAATAGTACATATCCTGTAATACAAGTAGTATGTACATACTACAATTACATACTCTGAAAACATTCATCAGCAATGATATTCACTTGTATTTAACTTTCAAAATATATTATGTTTTGCATTACTATAGTGTAATTTATTCCAGTAAATTCTCGTTACATATACTCTCTCTTTTTTTTTTTTTTAAATAAGCAGATAAGTGAAGAAAGGGGAGAAGGATGAAACCAATGTGTAGATGTGTCTACTTATTAAATAGGCCCTGTTCAACAGTGATATTCATCATTGGATTTGTATTTATTGTACATAAGACTAAAGGGCAAATGTTATTCTTGCCATGCAAGCCAAGAATTCTCAAGTAAGCCATGAAATAACAGTGGCAAATACAGTTGTTCTTGAGGCTGCAGTGGGATCACAAACTTTGGAACGGTGCACAGATTTCTCATGAAGAGAAACCATAGAAACCGTTTCTCGTAGAAACCGCTCGCAAAATTTCTGATCTGGTTATAAACTCCGAGTAAAACTGCCTGAAATAATGGTGTGGAGTAGTCTGGAGAGTGTGTGAGGCAGCACACTACTTGGTGATTAAGCCACCATAGTCGGTGAATTACCTATGCCTACTGTATGAGAATGTTTGGGGGAGCGTTGATCGCAGGAAGTGGAATGTAAGACCAATCTTTTAACATTGAGTTATCCATCTATTTGTTGTTAGTTATCCATGGTTCTAACATACTGCATTTGCTTTGCTTTTGTTTTAAGCATTTATCAAACACAAATATTCACAGTTACTTATGCTTCATAATCTAGGGAGGATAGAAAATAATCCTTATTAAGTCAAAATACTCCCTCCAACTGCTATCTATGGGGTTAATGGCTAGCACACCAACTAGGTTGCAGAAGTCAATGAGTATTTTCTGACACCCATTACCTTTTCTTTTGAGAAATTACTTACCTAGCCATAGAGATGAAACCAAGCTCTAACATTAAACAATGCTTTTCCTTCAAAATTTCAGGGTCTGTTTGCAGAAAGTTGAGGAACCAACTGGAATATAAAAAATACTTTATTTTTGGGGGGAGTGAAGAATGTAGCAACGGTCAGTGACAGATATTAAATCTGGAGACAATTTGCCATCTCCCAGCATCAACTTGATTTCGTACATAATTATTCATAGCAATTGTGCAAAAGCACTGAACAAACTGTCTACAGAGCTAAAAAATAAACAAATATCTGTCTATATGGATTTCATAGATTCTCAAATTCGAAAAACCTGCAGAATGCACACAGGCTGGCAAAACAGAAATTGTCGTCCTCCGTGGTCTAGAGGTACCTCTAGTTCCCGAAATCGTGGGTTCAAGTCTGGCGGAGGGCGATGGATTTTTTCGGGCATAAAAATCCTTAGCATGGCTTTCTTCGGAAGGGAAGTAAAGCCGGTGGTCCCATGTCGTAGATTTACGGCACGTAAAAAACCTCAAGCCTGATAAACAGGTCTTGGAGCAAAACTACCGGTATTTCACGCCCAATATAGAATGGGACGCTAAGGACCATAGCAGTTAAAGAGTGTCCATAAATAAAACTCAATTTAATCTTTTTTCTGACAGAAATTCATAAATTGTATTGAAACACGGACATTTCATATACTGTTTTAGTTATTATTATTATTATTATTATTATTATTATTATTATTATTATATAATTATTATTATTACTATTATATTTCCACTGTTCCTTTTTCAAATAAATTATTTTTGTTATTCAAAGAAATAGCAACGGAAATTTGATTGATTTACGGTCATAATTTACCTACTTTTGCTTAAGCCACCAAGAGTTTAATTTTTTACGTGTGCTTTCCCGAGGTTTGAAGAAGTAGACAATTTCTTTACGTTATTTGCACCAGCTTTGGGAGCCTAACTTGAAGAAGTTATTTTGTTGTAGGAGCTGTATTGTAGTTCAACTGTTGGAGAGCCGAACATGAAGTTCGTTGCAACCGCACGTATGGTACCCGGTAGCCTTCGCCCCAAATGTACTTTCCGGTGGCCTTTGCCCCAAATGTTTAAAAATATATTAACTTTGTAATTTTGACTGTTTCTTTAAATATTATATTTTATGTTTGCCTCGGCTGCGTCAGTATCATTGTTAGAGATACGTTTCTCTTTGCAGGGTTGTGGTGCGACTGAAGAATGTAGGCTTACACAGATTTGAAGTTTTTCTTCACTCCATTTATTAATGCTTGACACGATTTAAATAACACTTCACTGATATAGAGAGAGCTGTGAGATTTTTTTTTAACTAATTACTTGCACTTTTTAACACGTAAACTATTTTTTTGTCTCCCACAAAATACGTATTATACTTCTCGAAGACGTGTCTCGCGTCCAGTTATGAGCACTGTCTACAAGCAACTGAAGTCTAAATTTGTAAATTTTGCTATATTTCAGTTTCTGATTGGCTAATCCTAGTCCAATAGAATACCTTCATTTAACTAAAGCTTTTTTTTCTGGTTGTTGATTGGCTATTTTCAAACTGTCTCAAAATTTACATTATTGTTGCTCCAATAATGATTAATAGCATTATTAAACTATCTTACTCATTATTGCCTCAAGGTTACCTCATTGTTAGCAACTTGTAACCTATTATTCTCACAGCTCCTACATTATTAAATTACGTAATACATCCACATAACATTATTACACACGTATACTATATAATATAAACATATACAATGACTGTAATATACACTTTTTATATTTTGTTACATACACATATTGCTTTAAGGTGGGCTGTTATTAAATTTACATATTATATAATTAGATTGAAATTATTTAAGTTGCGAGTAACATTATTTGTATTTGTTTGTATTTGTGTATGTGTGTTTACTTCACGCGTTGAAGCCATCTTGTGACGTCATTCATTTGTTAGGTTTGTTAGCTCCATCTGGTGTTAGCAATTTGCGGCAGTATTAGTTTTTTGTTTAAAAAAAAATGCTACTGTTATTTTATTTAATTTTGGTTCTTTGTCCTCCGGCTAGCTATTATCCTTTTGGTCAAGCACTTCTCTATATACAGGTTGTGTAAACGGAAGGGAATCTTTTATCCAAAGATAACACTGATGAAGAAATTTGTTTTACACTTTTATTGTCGAACACGTTAACTATCACATTTACACATTGATCTTGACACTCGTCAAACTGAAACTGTTATAATAACTTCATTACTGATAATTCTTAATTCGCGTACTTCAACTTTTTGTATAATTAACTTTATAACACTTGAGATTTTTCATAACTCTGTTACGCGTAACCTGCAAATTGATATCCGAAGTGTGCCGTACAAATACTTTCGACGAACTGACGGGAATGCGACGTGTAGTGTACAAAGAATTTTGATGAACTGACGGGGTCTACCTCTAACCTACTCTTTTTATACTCCTTCACCCAGATATGCCTAAAGATTATAACTGAACTGCAATTGGCTAATAAAACGCGCCAACATTAGCGTCTATTTTTATATCCAATGAAAATTATGAATACATATGCTCTAGGGAAATGTTCCAGAATATTCTAAAAGAAAAACGCGCCAATATTACGTAACTTCTTCGTTTCCAATAATGATAAACAGCTCACCCCCTCGCTGCATTATTGCACGCTATTATTGTCAGTTTCAGTAAGGCAGTATAAACTTACTTCTCAACAATAATTACAATCAATAAACATCTCAAATCAATGTCACATAATAATGCATATTCATACTACAATCATTATTTACATTTAAGTAATTTGTGATACAAATTACTGCAACAAAGTGTTAAAAATACTGCCTCAGATTGGAGGTCCATTTCAAATCCAGAGCTGAGTACTGCTTTGTTTAGCCATATTTTAGTAACCTTGGAAAATTTCGGTAATTATTTAACAACGTTTTAAAGCACCAGTCAGTAATGATAGGTATGAGTTCTTTAACTGGATAAGTTTATATTCGATCAGTGGCGGCTCGTGGCCTAAAAAGATAGGTGAAGCTCTTTTCACACAAACCAAGACATTTCTTCTATGTTAAGTTGATTCTCCTATTCTTTCGGTTGGCACATTCGCAATACCACGAGCTTTTAAAATGCCCTGATGTAACACCGCACCTTTCCTTTCCACTTTATGGGAATTGGCAGTCTACCCGTAAATATCACGTCTCTTTTATCGTCCTCCATCTACTGTGAAAAATATTTTTGTAATACGCAACACACTATGTCGCTTTGCGGATTGATTGCAAATCGCCAATGATTTAAACGTTTTTAAGACATAAACTTATTGTTATTGCTAATACTTTAATTCATGTAGCGAACTTCCAAGACCATACGCACGACGACAATAATCGCTACGTACAGATTGTTTTCGCACATGAACAGAACTGACACCAAAGGACTGAGCCCTAGTACTTCAGTTTGAAAAGTGATTTGAGAAGGAAAACATTCCGTTGCCCAAGGGAAGGGATATTTGCAATTTTACAAAAGATTTCACAAGTGCCAGTGACCACTGAAGGTCACAAAAAGAGGTCTTTCTACTCCAAAAAAATCCAGTATTTTAGCTTCACCATAGCCTCGAAGCAGGTAGTTTGTGGGAGTACACATATAGGTATACAGTCCTACTTGACTTGGTTGTCATGGCAACGAGCTATAAACATTGCACCTGAAAATCCCAGAGGCGAAAATAGTTTGTCACCCTCTGTATACTTGCTCATGGACATTATGAGTAAGTTTAGTGGACGAAGCGGACTCATAGCACCTCGACCCACAAGGGACCCCCCCCCCCGGGAGGAACGGATGAGATGAAGGAACCACAGGAGAAGTATGGGCTGCAGGCGGCAGAGACGCGGAGAGTTCCCTAACAGTTGCAGGCGACTACCCGGCCGGAGAACGCTCAGCGGCGACTTTCCCAAGCTACAGGCGGGTGGCTCACAGGCTCCCTCCAGTGGAGACTGGGGAAAGCTCGACCCAGCAATGGAGGCTCGAATGGCTGCCATCTGACGGGGCCGAGAAGGAATTCCAAAGCGCAAGCCCTGCGCCATCTGTCCGCCACCGACCGACACACAGCCCCGGAGTGTAAGGTGAAAGAGGAAGATCCGTGGTAGAAAACATCAGCCCAGCATTCACCTTGTCGACCAGCAATCCAGGGAAAATCACGGAAAAACTCATGATCAGATTGGACGTTCACCAGGAATCGAAGCCAGGACCTCCCATATGCAAGTCGCACACGTTGCCGCGGCACCATCTCGCTCGGTTGCTCATAGACATTGTGGCTTTCCCAATTCGCTCGCTTACAACCCATTTTCCTTGTCCCCTGCTTAATGCCGCGGCAATATTTCGGAATGAGCGATTTTCGTTCTTAAAGTAATGATTCGTACAATTATATTCCTCTATGTGAGTAGTGGAATATTTTAATATAAAATGTTTAAAATAGAGGTAAAATGATATCAGAATGCACATAGCTAGAAAGTAACCTTGACTGGGGAATCCACATTGATGTACTAATCTAAAAAATTATCCCAAACATGTTTTGCATTATATACTCTTAAAACTTCAGTTAATCTTAATGTACTTAAAATGGCCTACTTTGCATATTTTCATAGTCATTTATCATTTGGTCATTTGGTATAATATTCTGGGGAAAGTCCAGTTATAAAAATAGAATCTTTATAATACAAAAAAAGGCAATCAGAACAATGTTAAACCTTTGCAGCAACACAAGCTGAAAACCTTACTTCATACTGTTAAATATCTTGACTGTTCCTTCGCTATACATTCTTGAAACTCTGGTAACAATGTATAAGCAGCAAAATAGTTTCAACACAAACTCTGATATTCATGACTATAATACAAGAAATAAATCTAAACCGCACATTACAGGTCATAAATGAACCCTGTATGAAAAAAGTTTATATTACAATGGCTTTCAACTGTTTAATAAACTCCCCACATATTTGCAAAAGGTTAAAACCCTAACAGTCTTCAAAAAAGATATGAAAACACTCCTAATACAGGATTGCTTTTATTCAGTGGAATAATATCTAGAAATGAATTAGTTTATAAGCTTTCTTACTATGTTTACAATTTCAAAATTTAGTTTAGGTATCTACTCATATAATAAATTAGGATTTCTGTATTTGTGTATTACATCTAATTAGGCTTGTTCTTTTTGTACTAATAATTATATTGTTGAAATGAAGCAATATTTCTGTGCTGAAATCAAACGGTGAATAAATTTGAGTAATCGCTGAAGTGGCGCTTCACTAGCTTCTGAGGAACCACACCTGTTGGATGATGAATGAATTAAACAGGTCAGATGATCTTCAAATGAGCTCGGGTTCATTTGGCCCATTTAGCTTGGATATTCGCACAGGTTAAAGGTTACTCGACATTGGTGTTATGAGAATAAGCGAAAACACCGGAAAAGCCCTAAACAGACAATCCACCCTTGGTACCCCAGGTTCGAGCTCCGGACTCATTGAATGTGAGGCAGGTACACTAAACTCCTATTATTATTATCATCCCTGATTGTGTTACTGAAGTGGTTCTCAGAGATAAATTATTTCAATTCAATCTTCAATTCTGAAGATTTCAGTGAAATGTCTGTATATAAACATGAAGGGATATTTCTCCATGATTTAAATTTCAATTTCCCGCACAGCAGTGCCATCCACCAAGAACTTACTAGTTTGATCAATAGATGGTACTGGCTTGCTTCATTCGGTACGGCTGCTTTAGTTTTATTTTACGGACATACTAAATCAAATTTCTGAGTTTTAAAACATATGTATTACTTATTACGAGCAAAACATCCGTAGATGCTGTGGTTAAAAGGTAATCAAAATGTAATAAAGTGAAATAGCTGGTGAAATATAAAAAATAGTTGGTAGCGCTTAGCATGTTGGCAACATTGAGAACTACAGGAGATGTTTACATCTAGATGTTGAAATTAATACAGTGTTCGCTTCGTTAGTGTACGGACGGGTGTAAAAGTGATTAGTGTTTTTGTTGTTAACATTTCTTACGTTATAAGCCGCTTTGAACTCGTGTTTTATTTACCAGTTTTGGATTATTTTATGCCTCATCAATGCTTCATTGGAGTTTTTAAGATGTAAGTACAATCTAGAATGAGTAACGAGACTGAAATGAACATAAAGTAGCAAAGAAGAAGCCAACTTCTTGTGCAAAATTCATTGGATTTTTAAATGAAACAATGTTGACTTATATTTGTATAGAAGAAAAGCTGAATTGCTTTTCCTCCCAAACCAAAGCATTTAACCATATCTTGGTAAATATTAGCAAAGTTTTGGATTTTAAAATGCCGGACCGCATTCGTAAATTCTCTTTACCAGGAGGTTCATGAAATCGTGTTGTTCCCATGGCTTAATTCATGTAATTATATACTATCAGAATATCTTTAGATGATCCATCTTATGCGTTTATCGATTCTGGCAAGCATATGGAAATGCCCATCAAAAACTGTACACACACACACACACACACACACACACAAGTTCGTTTCGCATTGAATTTTTCGCTGGGTTCTTGTTTAGTATGTAAGAAACCAACTACATAGATTTAAGAAGTTTGTTTTAAACATTTATGTGCTGGCATTTGCATTTATTCTTTAAAGTTCAGTTTTATGTCTGTGCCTCTAATTGCAATAAAAGCAGCATTTGTTCCCCTATTTCTTACTAAGATGTCAGAATAGTTTAGTGCAAAAATGTTGCTTTCTCCGATATTTCAGCTTTAAATGAGTATATTTACATTAACTTAAGATTCCAAATTATTTTCTGTGTTTTACTTTTTAACCATTTACCCAGCCTCCAAGGATAACATATTTGTTTGCTTTTGTTTGAGTGTTATTGGTTTTTTGAAGAATTTTGGTCCAGATTAATTCCCTTTCCCCACCATAATCCTCAACAGAGCATGCATAAAAGTAAACAGAAGATTTAATGAATTGTGAGGAAATTTCCTGATTTTTAGGCAGATTTAAGAACACATTTAGTCTAATAAGGGCAGGAGAACTGAGAAATAGCAAATTGAAAACCTTTCTATGCTTGAATTGAGAGAACTGTAAGTGATAATACATGAATATATATCACATTTATTATTCATTTAATATTTGTTTAAATTAGTGTGGTGTGTATAATTTTGAGAAAATGTACTTCTAGCAACTGCCTATTGTTACAGATACCAGCTGCTTGTTCTTAGTTGTTTTGTCTTAAAATGGGCAGAAACATGAATGGACTTAAGAACAGCAGTTTCATTTCAAACTTTCTCAGTCTGAATAAATATAAGTTAAACAAAATATATGTCAGTTTAGATACTGAAGGATAAGCTTCAAAATAGGATTTTTTGTAGTTCAGATTTCACCGATATCCCCAGTCAATCACATTATATTTCAATTGCTATTTCCGTGTTGCAATTCTTACATTTGAAAGAGTTCTCAATTGTGTGTGCATTTTATTAATGTATCGTGCATTTTTTATTTCTGTTATTACTTAGCAGACAGTATTGTTAATTTGGATTGGAGCCAAGGAGAGTAAAAGTACAGACTATTTGTGTGGGTATAAATTATTTTAAAATTGCAAATACCCTACAGAAGAGAATGAAAATGGTTTATTTAATTACCCATTAAAGTTAAAGGACAGCTATGATCTAGACTGAAATGGAGCTCATTCTGAAGATTTTATGAATTTAATTGTACATAGGAACCAAAATAAATTTTGATTCCACCCTCTAAGTTATTTATTTGTTTATATTTGTGTTATTTCAGATTACTGGGCAATATTAGAAAACAACAAATGAATGAAATAGAGAGTTGTGTACTCTTTCAAATTAATACAATATTGAGACTTGGCTACCTTATTTCATAACTTAAAATCTAGCTATCTACGGACATGGAAGTTGAGGTCCATATAGAGAGCAAAATTTAATGCTAAACATTCATTGTAGGGGTAATTGAAAGATATGCAATTGAGCACATTACTTTGGCTTGTGAAGACATCATAGATGAAACCAGGAAACTGGGTAACATAATATCAGACACAAAAATAAATGAAAAATGTAATTAAACACGCACTCTGGCATAGGGTCAGCATTAACCCCTGAACCAATTAACTAATGATCTGCTACTATTGAATTTGGGAATTTGAAGGTGTAATACAGACATGTAGAAACACTGTCACAAATCAGTAATCATCTTTTCCTCACCATGCCAGCAATGACTGCTGTTGTTATCTCTTACAAACTTAAATTAACATTTTTAAATAGCTCAACTTTTTAGATTTAATGTAATAATATAGACCATTCCATGTGTCAGGAACCAAGTGTCCTGAATACTAAGAAAGAAAAGAAAAAAAAACTGTATCTAAAATTATGGAATAATAATGTTTGTGTACAAGCTGATATTTTCCGTGCTGTGCATGAATTTCATGATCTATAATATTGTAATTTTAAATGAATAGGATATAAAACAAGTATGCCAGAATTCTGTCAGTTGCCAACCTTTTTTGTAGCCCCTTGCTGTGCTGTTGGTTCACTCCCAAGTAATGCTGATGCAACGCATCTAACATAAAACATAAGCTTGATGCTAGGCTCCTACATGTATAATGGCAAATATGACATAATATATAAATGAAACTTCTCTGAAGATATGTAATACATACCAGGTAATGAATGTATATGGAAGTTGAATTATAGTGGCTATACGGCGTCATTAATATATATATTTAAAATGGTGCTTGTTTCCATTATGCACAAATAGTCTTGTATAGGGTAGTGCAATCTGAAATTTCAAAGTGAGTGTGTGGATGAAGTGAGAAGTCAAAATGCAAGTAATACTTCTCAAAATCTAAATTCTGATATTCATATGTTTAAATTAAATTTCATTAGATAGTGTTTACACCGATACATTTGAAATGAATAAACGGTGACTGCACACACTTCATAATGCTGAATGAAATTAAAAAGAAAGGTGTGTTTCATTTTGTGAAGTTTGATTTTGTAGTGTGAATTACTGCAGATTGAATAATGCTGACATATTGCTAATGTCGGTGCACACATGCTTGACCTTATATTTAGTTTAAGGCTGTAGTTAAGCACAGTTGGCAATTATTGATTAATGCTTTGTGTGTTAAAAATGGCAAGATTCTGATCAGTATTTATTTTGCAGATTTTTACAGGAACGCCGTTTTACTTTCTCTGTACCAGTAAACAGGGGGAGTATTGTATTCCACCCAAAAACTCAATTTTGAGATTTCACTGGAAATGCATGTTTTAAGGCTCCCTGAACCCCCTTCCAAAAAAGAAACATTTTTAGAAAAACGTATGTGTGAAGTAGGTATGTGTATGAACAGCATAACTCAAAAAAAAAAAAAACAAACAAACAAACAAGGTTGGTTAAACACTAAACTTGTTATTTTAAGTTTGGGACCTTCCAGGGATGACACATGAACATTTTGAAGAAAATCCCCCAACCCCAAACTACCCTTTACAGGAAAAAGTTTTGTTATTTTTTATTTTCTCAGGATTTGGACTAAAATACCATATGTTTAAGGTATTTTCATGACAAGTATATGTATATTTTAAATTTTCTGGCAATAGCCTCTGAAGTTCTTTTTATTCTGAACCACTTTTGTATAATTTGTAAACCATAAGAGCTTACTATATAGAAAAGATAGATCTCATTGAAGCACACAATTTATGTCGAACTTTTTGTACCATTAACTATTTCCAAGATATTTTTTGTTATTGGTTTGAATTTTCAAATTCATTCATTCTTTCTTCCTTCCTTCCTTCCTTCCTTCCTTCCTTCCTTCCTTCCTTCCTTCCTTCCTTCTTCATGTGCATGCAAAGAGAACAGAATTGAAAGCCATTATATAGCAATCAACTTTGAAAAAATTTGACTATTGCTTTGCCATATTTACTCTTCTTACACTATAAGAAAATGAATATCTGATAATGAAGTTTATCTGTATTAAGAGGACATTCTGGTGCCAAATGGACTTTCTTCCCTAATCAGCCAATTTTAATGTAATTATTAGGTTAAATTGCACCTGCCATGATATATTGTTTGTATAAGTTTCATTGCTCTAGATTGAATAGTTTTGTAGTTAAAATTGTATAGGCATTATGGTTTTTTTGTAATTTTTTTTGGGCAAATAATTGGATAGTAATAAAAGGTAAAATTTTGCTATTTAGAATTAAAATAGAGGTCTGAAATTTGGTATGCTAACTCTATTTCTATGCAATACGTTTTTCCCAAAATATTGATATTTATTAGAAATATGATTTTTTTTTGTTTACAACAAAATAAAAAAAATGTTACTGGTAATTACAAAGAAAGAAAAAAGTGTATGCCTGTATGTATGAGAGTAATCAACAAAGCAAAGCACAGTTTTCTTTAACAAGTTACATTTTACATGTCATGAAATTTTCAGCCTGATTTATCAATATTTACTGCAAAAAAGTATACCTCAAAGAACAAAAATTATTTAAGCTATTTAAGTTTGGGAACACAGTTGTTGGAGGTATTGCTCTTCACTTATCAATCTGGATCACACCAATTACCAGATGGATTTCAAACATAATATTTACTGGATGTATTCTGGACATGTTGAAAAAATTTTTTCTGAAGAATAACATTTTTTGGCATTTGGCTACCAGAGTGTTCCCTTAATAAGAAGTGTATAAGAGAATAAGGTTTTGTGAGAATAGTTTGTAGATGAGTGGGTAGAGAAGTAATGCGAATAGAACACTCAGATTTTTAAACTTCATACTTAGGTAATATTGTAATATGAGTTTGTAAACAAATTTAGTTGCAGATGAATAAAACATCTGATGTGTTATACTCACATGACTTTCTCTACCCTTGCACAAACTATTTTTACAAATGCTTATTCTCCATATGCTTCATGTTAATCGAGATATCGAGATGTTAATCTTATTGCTAATTTTCTTATAGATGTAAGGGGAATATGGTAGGCCTTAAGCGATAGTCAAATATTTTAAGAGCCGGTTGCTATGTGGAATATTCCATTCTCTTTGCATTACCAGGACAAAAAAAAATGAATAAGGAATTCCCATTTGAGAAAAAGTATAAGTATTGGAAAATTTAAGGGAATAACAAGCAATATCTCAAATGGTTCACTCAACAAAAAAAAATGTATTTGACATAAATTGTGTATTTTAATGCGATCTACATTTTTTGTGTAGTAAGATTGTCTATCTCTTATGGTTTACCAGTTATGCAAAAGTCGTTCACAATGAAGAATACTTTTGGAGACATTCCCAGAAAGTTCAAGATACACAATTCATTTGCCATAAAAATGTCTTAATCTTATGGTATTTTATTCAAAATCGTTAGAGCCATTTTTGAAAAAATTAAAATTTTCGAAAAATGTTCCATGTAAAGCCTGATCTGGGGTGGGGGATTTTCTTGAAAACCTTCGTGTTGCATCTCTGGAAGATACTGAACCGAAATACCAAGTTTGGTGTTTATCCGACACAGACACACAAATGGACATGTTTCTAAAAATGCTTTATATGCATTCAGTGCACCTCAAAACATGTATTTAAGGTGAAATCTCGGTATCAAATTTTTGGGTGGAATGCAATACTTCCCCTACTTACTATACGTAGTAGAGAAAGTAAAAATACCAACATATCATTGATATTATCCATAGCTTTAAGATAGCAATATGCCTTACAAGAAAAGTCTCAATTTATCCAAATGTCCAAAGAGTCTTTGTGTTATTCTGAGCTCTCAACATGTTTCCTAATATATGGAGATTAGAATTTGGATATTCGTGATCCACATGAAGTTTATCAAGCTAAAACTCCTTGCTATGACAAATGCTCTAAGGTTTAAAAATATGTTTTACATGCACATTGCTTTGTTTGCTCATAGTTCTACAAACTATTCTTACAAAGCTCATTCTATCTACTTTTTATTAATTGAGATAAACTTTCATTGCACATTTACACATTCTGTTGTAGGTATAAGAAGAATATAGTAGGCTAAAGTGATGGATGTTTTTAAGAAGCAAATTGCTATGTGATTAATGGCTATGAAATGCTATGCTCTTTGGATGGCCATGACAAAAAATGAATAGCTTGAAATAAGCATAAGTATTTGAAAATTCAAACCAATAACAATGAATGTCTCGGAAATGCTAAACACTACAAATTGTATTTGACAAAAATAAGGGTGCAATGTAATGAGATCTAAGCTTTTTGTATAGTAAGATTTTGTCTATCTCTTGTGGTTACCAATTATACAAAAAGTAATTCAAAATAAAGATGACTTAACAGGCTATTCCCAGAAAATTGAAGATTTTGTTTGTCAAGTAAGTGTCTTTAATATATGGTATTTTAATGGAATCATTTGAGCCAATTTTGAGAATATCTAAAATATTCACAGTTTTTTAATGTAAAGAATAGTTTATGGTAGGGGATTTTCTTGAAACTTTTCATGTCATATATTTGGAAGACAGCGAAATTAAATACCTAGTTTGGTATACAGGGTGGACCATTTAAGTTGGGGCTGTGCAATATCTCCAAAACTAAGCGTTGTAGAAAGAAATGGTGTTGAATAAAAATTGCTTGATGTTATGGGGGGAAGTAAATTCCATTGGTCGTGTTTTATTTGGAGGATAGGCAATAAGTTTCCAAGGAAAGGCCGCCGATGAGACCAATGTCGTTAAAGGCGGGGTATAAATGGAACTAAAAAGAAAAAAATCTGATGTGTTACACTCACATGACTTTCTCTACTCTTGTACAAACTATTTTTAAAAATCTTATTTTCCATTTATTTCATATTAATCGAGATAAACATTTGCAGAAACGATCTTTTGACGTGCAAAGAGAATTACATTTTACACATAGCGACCAGTTCTAAAAATATTTGACTATCGCTTAAGGCGCACCATGTTCCCCTTGTTTTGTAATTGCAAGGGCAATATAGAAATACAGTAGCCTTTAAGCATCGACATCTCTCTTAATAGCTGGTTGCTAGGTGCAGCACCATTCTCTTTGCCACAGATTAATACTCTTTGCATATCCAAGACAAAAAAATTAATAACGAATTCCCATTTGAGAAAATAAGTATTGAAAAATTTAAGAGAATAACTAGAAATATATCGAAAATGGTTCACTTAACAAAAAAAAAAGTATATGAGATAAATTGTGTATTTTAACGCGATCGTACATTTTTTGCGTAGTAAAATTTTGTCTATCTCTTATGGTTTACCAGTTATGCAAATGAAGAATACTTTTGGTGACATTCCTAAAAAATTCAAGATATACATTTTATTTGTCATGAAAATATCTTAAACATATGATATTTTAATCAAATTCTCTACTCTTGTACAAACTATTTATACAAACGCTTATTCTCCATCTACTTCATGTTAATCGAGATAAACATTTGCAGACTCTATCTTATTGCTCATTTTCTTGTAGATGTAGGGGAATATATATTTACAAGGGCAGTATCGAAATACAGTAGCCTTTAAGCACATACATATCTCTTAATAGCTGGTTGCTAGGTGCAGCACTATTCCCTTTTCCACAGATTAATACTCTTTGCATATCCAAGACAAAAAATAATAACGAATTCCCATTTGAGAAAGTAAGTATTGAAACATTTAAGGGAATAACAAGCAATATCTCGAAAATGGTTCACTCAACAACAAAAATGTATATGACATGAATTGTGTATTTTAACGCGATCTACATCTTTTGTGTAGTAAAATTTTGTCTATCTCTTATGGTTTACCAGTTTACCAAAAGTCGTTCACAATGAAGAATACTTTTGGAGACATTCCCAGAAAATTCAAGATATACATTTTATTTGTCATGAAAATATCTTAAACATATGATATTTTAATCAAAATCGTTTGAGCCATTTTTGAGAAAATTAAAATTTTCGAAAAATGTTCCATGTAAAGGGTACTCTGGGGTGGGGGGATTTTCTTGAAAACCTTCGTGTCGCATCTCTGGAAGATACTGAACCTAAATACCAAGTTTGGTGTTTATCCGACTATTCGTTTCTGAGTTATGCTGTTCACAGACACACAGACAGGACATGTTTCCAAAAATGCTTTTTTTGAATTCAGTGGGTCTCAAAACATATATTTTCGGTGAAATCTCGGTATCGAATTTTTGGGTGGAATACAATACTTCCCCTACTTACTATACGTAGTAGACAAAGTAAAAAGAACAGCGATAGTTATATGTTTAAGAACTGGACGCTATATGCTAGCCTTAAAATTTCATACTGTTTCCGTGCAATCGCAAGAAACAATTAATGAATGTTGACAGGGCTTTAAGAGAATGATCAAGAAATAAACAATTCGAAAATTTAATAACGATTTCTCAGAAATGGCTTGTGCACAAAAAGTATTTGAAATAGATTGTGTTTTTTATGGAGATCTACATTTTTACTTTCTCTACTACGTAAAGTAAGTAGGGGAAGTATTGTATTCCACCCAAAAATTCGATACCAAGATTTCACCGGAAAGACCCCCTGAATCAAAAAAAAGCATTTTTGGAAACATGTCCGTGTGTGTGTCTGTGAACAGCATAACTCAGAAACGAACAGTCGGATAATCACCAAACTTGGTATTTAGGTTCAGTATCTTCCAAGGATGCGACACGAAGGTTTTCAAGAAAATCCCCTCACCCCAGAGTACCCTTTACATGGAAGATTTTTCGAAAATTTTAATTTTCTCAAAAATGGCTCTAACGATTTTGATTAAAATATCATATGTTTAAGATATTTTTATGACAAATAAAATGTATATCTTGAATTTCCTGGGAATGTCTAAAAAGTATTCTTCATTGTGAACGACTTTTGCATAACTGGTAAACCATAAGAGATAGACAAAATTTTACTACACAACAAATGTAGATGGCGTTAAAATACACAATTTATGTCATATACATTTTTTTTGTTGAGTGAACCATTTTCGAGATATTGCTTGTTATTCCCTTAAATTTTTCAATACTTTTCTCAAATGGGAATTCGTTATTCATTTTTTTGTCTTTGATATGCAAAGAGTATTATTCTATGGCAAAGGGAATGGTGCTGCACCTAGCAACCAGCTATTAAGAGATATGTATATGCTTAAAGGCTACTGTATTTCTATATTGCCCTTGTAAATATATATTCCCCTACATCTACAAGAAAATGAGCAATAAGATAGAGTCTGCAAATGTTTATCTCGATTAACATGAAGTAGATGGAGAATAAGCGTTTGTATAAATAGTTTGTACAAGAGTAGAGAAAGTCATGTGAGTGTAACACATCAGATTTTTTACTTTCTCTACTACGTACAGTAAGTAGGGGAAGTATTGCATTCCACCCAAAAATTCTATACCGAGATTTCACCGGAAATACATGTTTTGAGACCTCCTGAATCCAAAAAAAGTATTTTTGGAAACATGTCCTGTGTGTGTGTGTGTGTGTGTGTGTGTGTGTGTGTGTGTGTGTGTGTGCATCTACAAGAAAATTATCAATAAGATTGACCTCTCGATATCTCGATTAACATGAAGCATATGGAGAATAGGCGTTTGTAAAAATAGATTGTACAAGAGTAGAGAAAGTCATGTGAGTGTAACACATCAGATTTTTGTCTAGTACGCTTTCGTCTATTGCTTAACATTTATTATACAAGATTATACAAAATTCCTTCCGAATGAAATGTACTTCACGGGCTATTCCCTGAAAATTCAAGATATAAAATGCCTTTAATATGTGGTACTTTAGTCAATATCGTTAGATCCATTTCTTAGAAAATAAACAATTTTTTTGAAAAATGTTTCATGTAAAGGATAGTTTGGGTGGGAGAATTTTCTTGAAAATCTTGGTATCGCATCTTTGATAGACACTGAACCTTAATACTAAGTCTGGTATTTATCAGACTTTTCGTTACACGCACACAGACGTTTTTCTAAAAAGATTTTTATTCAAGGGACCTCAAAACATGTATTTGTGTGAAATCTCGTTGTCGAATTTTTGGGTGGAATGCAACAACTTCTCTACCAACGGTGTACCTGGTAGAGAAAGTAAATTAAAAAAAATGCTGTGTTACGTTCACATGACTTTCTCTGTCCTTTATCACTTATTAGTGAGTATACAAACTATTCTTACTAAAGCTTATTACTTTCTCTACTACGTATAGTATGTAGGGGAAGTATTGTATTCCACCCAAAGATTTGATACCGAGATTTCACTGGAAATACCTGTTATGAGACCCCCTGATTCCAAAAAAAAGAGCATTTTTTGGAAACATGTCCTGTGTGTCTGTGAACAGCGTAACTCAGAAACGAACAGTCGGATAAACACCAAACTTGGTATTTAGGTTCAGTATCTTCCAGAGATGCGACACGAAGGTTTTCAAGAAAATTCCCTCACCCCAGATTACCCTTTACATGGTACATTTTCGAAAATTTTAATTTTCTCAAAAATGGCTCTAACGATTTTGTCAAAAATGTCATATGTTTAAGATATGTTCATGACAAATGAAATGTATATCTCGAATTTTCTGGGAATGTCTCCAAAAGTATTCTTCATTGTGAACGACTTTTACAAAATTTTACTACACAAAAAATGTAGATCGCGTTAAAGTACACAATTTATCTCATATACTTTTTTTTTTGTTGGGTGAACCATTTTCGAGATATTGCTTGTTATTCCCTTAAATTTTCCAATACTTATACTTTTTCCCAAATCCGTTATTCATTTTTTTTGTCCTGGTAATGCAAAGAGAATGGAATACTTCACATAGCAACCAGCTGTTAAAATATTTGATTATAGCTTAAAGCCTACCATTTCCGCTTGCATCTACAAGAAAATTAGCAATAAGATTAACATCTCAATATCTCGATTAACATGACGCATATGGAGAATAAGCGTTTGTAAAAATAGTTTGTGCAAGAATAGAGAACGTCATGAGAGTAACACATCAGATTTTGTTTCTACTTCATTTTAATCCAAATAAACCTTTGCAGAAGTATCCACATTATACATTTCGTTTTAGATACAAAGGGAACGGCCATAGTCAAATGTTTAAGAACTGGATGCTATACACTGCCTTAAAATTCCATACTGTTTCTTTGCAATCGCGAGAAACAACTGAATGTTGAAAGCAATTGAAAGAATTTTTTATTCTATTTTATTTCACGTCGCTTTAACCCCTTGGTCATATCGTGAGGGATCTGTTGGTGGATATCTCTTAGAATTATATGTGATGGACAGTTAGCCTTTTAGGTCTCATTCCTGTAACCCCTGCTTAATGCTGTGCAGATGGCATTAGGGTGCCGTCCAGTCTAATCGCCGCCCTCACACAGAAAGGCTGACAGCCTTGAAGGTCTCATCCCTGTAACCCCTGCAAAAGAGGATAGCTTATGCCAACGGCACGTGGTGTTCCCAAGCGGTCACCCATCCAAGTACTGACCACGCCCAATGTTGCTTAACTTCGGTGATCGGACGAGAACCGGTGTTTTCAGCATGGTATGGCAGTGAAAGAAATTGAAAGAATGACCAAGTAATAAACAATTTGAAGCGTTCATAACGGATATTTCGGAAATCGCTGACACCACAAACAAAGTTATTTGAAATAAATTGTGTGTTTTAAGGATATCTGCATTTCTTTTGTAGTACGTTTTCTTCTATCGCGTAAGGTTTAATAGTTATAGAAGATTATACAAAATTCCTTCCAAATGAAAAGGACTTCAAAGGCTATTCCCAGAAAATTTAAGATATGCATTCTATTTTTCAAATTAAAATTGAGCTTTATTTATGGACGCTCTTTAACCGCTGTGGTCCTTAGCGTCCAATTCTATATTGCGTGAAAGACCAGAAATTTTGCTCTGAGGCCTCTTTATCAGGTTTGAGGTTCTTTTACGCGCCATAAATTCACGACACGGGACCACCGGCTTTACATCCTCTCCGAAGGAAGCCATGCTAAGGATTTTTACGCCCGAAAAAAAACCATCGCCCTCCGCCGGGTTTGAACACGCGACCTCGGGAACTAGATGCTAGCATGGTAACCACTACACCACGGAGGACAACATTCTATTTGTCATGTAAATAACATTAACATGTGGTATTTTAATCAAAATTGTTAGCGCCATTTTTTTATAAAATAAAAAATTTCGAAACATGTTCGATGTAAAGAGTATTTTGGGGTGGGAGGATTTTGTTCAAAATCTTCCTGTCGCATGTTCAGAAGGTACTGAACGTAAATACTAAGTTTGGTGTTTATCCGACTTGTTGTTTTTGAGTTATGCTGTTCACAGCGACACACCCACGGATCTTTTTTTTTCTAAAAATGCATTTTTTTTTGTTCAGGGGGCTTCAAAATGTGTATTTCGTGTGAAATCCCGATATCGGGATTGTAGGTATATCTTGAATTTTCTAGGAATAGCATGTGAAGTCCACTTCATTTGGAAGGCATTTTGTATTATCTTGTGTAACCGGCAAACTTTAGCGATAGACGTAAACATACTACACAAAAAAATGCAGATCTCTTTAAAACACGCAACAATTATTTCAAACTTTTTTTGTGGCATAAGCCGTTTCTTAGATATCCGTTATTAAAGGTTGGAATTGTTCACTTCTTGGTTGTTCTCTTGAGTCCTGTCAACATTCAGTTGTTTCTCGCGACTGCAGGAAACGGTATGGAATTTTAAGGCCAGCGTATAGCATCCAGTTCTTAAACGTGTTACTATCTCTGTTCCCGTTGTATCTTTAACGAAAAGTGTTATGTAGCTGTTTCTGCAAAGGTTTATTTGGGTTATAATGTAGTAGGTAGAAAATTAAGCTTTAGTAAGAGTAGTTGTGTACCCACTAATAAACGATAGAGGTTAGAGAAAGTCATGTGAATGTAACACATCAGCTTTTTTTTTTCTTCTTTCTTTCTCACTCAGCAGATGGTAGACAGCAAGTTAAATGTTGATGCGAACGAATCGGTAACTTTGGTACCACTTGCTAATAGATGTAGTTACCTGTATTTAACTCGATTCTGGCTTTCTGGTCAAGCTAACGTAAATAAATCAGGCTACTTCAGGGTTTCATGATAACTTTTATAATGTAAAAAGTTGCCTGTGTAACATTGAATGAGTCAGAGGCAAACTATTATAAATGCACTTCTAAGAAAATTCGTTAGCAAATGCGATTGCTGATAGGAATTCCATGAACTGATGAATATAAAATTTAATTTATGTGTTTGAAAAAGAATTAAACTACTTTAGTATTGTATTTTAAAAATTATCCTTCTAAAATGCAGGAGGTTGATGAATATTGTGGAAAATTTACCAATTTGTGCGCCCCCTTTGCTTCCACAGATACAATAAATGACTTGGAGTATCTTCCCCTTATTTTTCAAGAGCAGCATAATTTCTTTCAGTTCTCATATTCGGATCACTTAAGCATAAATCTCAAAGCGTTGGGGTCAGAATCTGCAGCACTTCATAAACAGTAAGCAATTTCTGTATTACGCTCTTGAATTCTTACACAGAATGAAAGGGAACATTACTAGCAATTTGATTAACTTGTTAAAATGAACTGTAGACAACAGAAAGCTCAGCTACATGCATTTCTCTTTGCCTCGAACAGTTTCATGGTACTTTTCTGCAAATGTTTCCCTTCTTGAACTAAACGCTCGTTTTTAACGAACTGGTTCAACCACCTTCTTCATGAACGAATTGAACTGGTTTAACCCATCACTCAAGTCACTGGTATTTCACTTACCTATTTGTACTATCTCTTTGCCACAAAAATTATTCCTGAGTATCCATTTTAGTTTACATTATGTGTGCGTTTTAAAGGACATTTCATTTTTACTCCATTGTATCTGATCCTCTCAGTTTTTAAAGTACTTAAAAGCAAAACATGCGGCTGGATCTTCAAGCAAGGGATTGCAAGGAAACAAAGCAAAATCCGTTATAAACAACTTCTCTCCCCTAACATAGGACATCCTTTGTGCACCAGGCTCTTTATGGCACGACTGCGATAAGGGCCTCTTAGCAGCGATAAGTAAGCAAGGGGTGAACGCTGGGGAATGGAAGAGCTATGCATTCCAGCTTTGGAGGCAAACGACTTTAAACTGCATATTTGACTCAATGGAGTATAAGCAAGGAATGTATCTGGGTGTTGATGGAAACACATCTTTGTGCCGCTTAGGGGATTCAAATGTCAGCAGGAGATTGAACCGGCAGACCAGCGTGTGGATGTGATATTTTGGTTGCACATTCCAGGGCTTGCAGTTGGTACTCTGCCACATTTTTACTGTGGCCGTAGCATGTCCTCTGTTTTTGTTAGGATTAGTGTTGGAAGACACAACTACAATGGCCATCTATAAATAAAGGTATGAGGTTAGGGATTACTGTGGTGGTATTTGTTTGTTTATACTACAGTAGCTCCCATTGGTTGTTTGTAACATTGGAACAGTACGGCAAAGCAAACGTAGTGTGCATCGTTGGGGCTTTCAGAGGGCATTTCACAGTTTTGCCGCTAGTTAGCGTCAGAGGACAGTGGCTCTAAAGCAAGAGGCTATACTCTGTCCAGAATAATTATTATTAACTTACTGGTGTAAACATAACATTAAATATCAGTCCGCGCGATCATGTTGTTCTACTACTGCATGGTGATAGATAACGTACTATATATAGGGTGGTTAAATTATATTCGAATCCACTCGCGGCCTCTCGCTACTGCGCGAGACAGCCGGCAGTCGCCGGGGAAATTACGCCGGCAAAGGCGGACTAAAATCCTTATCTTATAATAGATGCTGGAAATGTTGACCTGCTCTCAAACAGGCAGCATATCTCGTGTAAATATTCTCGCTCATTCTCCGAAGCTCAGTAGCAGGAATTCTTGTGATTTATTGCACAATGTTTTCTCTAAGTTCCTGTATTGTACGAGGATTGCAAATATGCACTTTGTCTTTGTCAGCGATTGCCGGCTGTCTCGCGCAGTAGAGAGAGGCCGCGAGTGGGTTCGAATATAATTTAACAACCGTATATAAGCATATTTTAAAATCCTACCCTTGCGTCGATTACCTTGTTACTGTGGGGTACCTCTCTGATTCGGAGAATTTTATTCCCTTTCTCTTTTCCAGAATTCTGGTATACGTGGCTGTTCAAACGTACTGAGCTTATAACGTAACAGAATCCTAAGAACATTTATACTAACCCGCTCGCCTCTTCGCTGTCGCTAATAACTTTGCTTAACATGACTCGCTAATGGCCTCGGACAAAAGTTAACTCAAGCTGATTTAATATACGGAAATTGTTTATTGCCCTTATTTCTATATCTTGCTGTACTTTCTTTATTTCCTTATGTATATCTTCCTGTCAATAATCACTGTATCAAAATGCATCGTTACATTTGTTTATTATTCTCAATAATAAAACAATGTACACATTTGCCCGAATAACATTTTAACTTTAAATTTGCCTGATCCCTGCCGGCAATCTTTAATTTTCATTGAATATTTTACAAATTTCTTCTTCTGTACCATTTATGCTTACATACAAATATTTTATTTATAGTTAATATTCCTCATACACATAAATACAATACTTTTATATGATTTTAAGCTACTTTTATTTACATTATTTATTTCCCTTCTAAATTTATTTAAATTTCCAAGAGTCTGTTTTCTTTGTATTTGGTTTTCAGTTTGTCTACAAGTATTTTGGTCGAAGCACTGATTCTAATTTTGTTAAGTTCACTGCACTTCACTATCGCTGTTTTCTGCTTAATACTAATTTTTACACTTTTGTACTTATTATCTAGTTGCAATTTTCAGAATGTTGTCTTCCACGTCATAATGTTTATTATATTTATCTATAAACAAAAATTGCACCCACAAATTTAATTATTGAAAGTTAGCATTACCTGACTGCATCCTACTAATTGCACCCGTTACTGCTAAACTATTATTTATATATGTATTTCCACTCATCTGTTTCTGGCTGTTTCCTACTATTTTTCTCATTTCAATTGCTTCTGTCCTATGTTTTTCTATTGGTGTATTTCTCCCGCTTCTATTTCTGTCCTCTTGTCTAGCCAATCTAGGTCGAAGTCCTTAATTATTTTCCGGTCTCCAATATTCTTTACCTAAGTTACGTATACCTCTAAACTGCTCATTTCCTCCTCTAGCTCTATCAAATCTTCCCAGGTTATATAATTGGCTGAACATGTCTACCTCTATTGTCTGCATTTCTATTTTGATGGCTCCTATCAAAACGATTTCTGTTTCCCACAGTGCTGGTTCTGATCTAGGAATTGGAGCTCTATATCTATTTCTAACGTTATTTTGACGAAACTGTGCACCTCGCCCGAAGAAATGTGAATTTTGCATTGCGTTTCTTGCTTGATTTCGTTAATTTCTGGCTCGGACTTCCTGTTTGTTACTCTCTAGTGCTATTAGCAAATAATCATTTCTGATACGTTACGGGCTTTGCTATTACTAAATAGTACTGAATAGTTACTGCAAAATATGTGGCGACAATATTTATGAGATATTTATCACTTATTGATGGATCTAACATTCTCGATTTCTTTGTTAATTTCATAAAATGATTAACCATTGAATAGTTCTCTCAATTCTAATTTAATGCTTGCTTGCCTATTTGCTCCCCAGCAAATTTCTATTCATGAACATATTAAAAAGCTCTAAAATCATAGTCATTTCCTGCAGTTATCTCTAGCAAAGTTGCATTTCCCTAGAACATTTCCTAACTATTGTCATTTTGTACTCATCTGGTATACATTTTACAGTGAAATATTCCTGCAATTCTCGAATGAAAGATTTTGGATCGTCTTGAGTCCTCATTTTCAAAATTTGGGGTGCAATTTCGTTTAAGATATGATTAGGCCGTACAGGTTATGGTTGTGATCTCTATTTTTCTGTACATTATTTCGTCTAGGTTCACTACCAGAAATGCTTGCACCTGCATTTGGCACATCTACATCGTTTCTATTACTTCTATTGCTACATCCTTAACCTGATGTGTGATTTCTTCTAAGTTTCTCGCCTCTCTCCTAACTTCCCTTTCTGCTGTTTCTTGCCTAGTTCTGCCTTCTTTTAATTCCTATCTAGCTATTTCTCTTTCTGTTTCAAATTTGTCTACTTCCTCTCTTAGTTTCCTATTTTCTATCTCTGATTTCTTACTGACGTGTTTACAGATTTTCATATTTTTCTATTTCATGAATAATTTCTTTACCAATATTTTCTATTTCTTCCCTAACCTGTTCTCTGTTTTATTTTGTTTCACTTCTAACATTGCTTATTTCCCCTCTAATTTCATCCTTGAATGCTTCTAATGCATGCTGTTATTTTCTAGCTTCTTTCCTAATTCCTGTCAAGTACTCTCCATATTTTCCTTTAACCTCTGTTGAGTAATTTCCAATTACAGATTATTTTCTTCTGATTTCTTACCTAGCTCTTCCCCTAATTTCTGATTATTACTGTGCATCTTTTTTAACATTTCCATAATCCCCTGAAATCATTTCCTCCCATTCCTGAATTATCTACTGTTTCCTCTTTTCTGATCCCTTTTTAAGCTGTTCTGCACATTTCACTATTTTCTGTTGCTATATTCTGTACAATTTCATGCCTAGTATTACTTTCTCCTTACTAAACTTCCATTATTTCTACAGAATTCTTTTCACCTAACATTTTTTCAATTTCTTAACCCACCTACATGAATAACATTGAAATGAATAAATCTACTCTCGGTACCTATGTAGCCTGAGCTACCGCTGTTGTAGATCGTCTTCCTTCCTTCTCTATTTGTTGTTGTATACTGGATTTGAGCTCCAGTGTGGCCTCCTCAGCCTCTGGTGGTCCTTGCTTGGAAGTCCCGCGATGGTGCGCCGTTTTGATAACGCACTACGTTATCTGAATTTTTAAAGTCGCGCGATGGTGCCACAATTTTGAAGCAGGGCGTTGGTCGTCATTTTTTGAAGCCGTAGCCTTTGCTTCAATATCTGCTGTTGCTTTTGCTGCCGGCTGCTACAGTGGTTTGCTATGAAATCTTTCTCTCTGGGTATGCGTGGGCGGGTGTGAAAGGATAACACCAGTTTAAATTCACTGAGAAATTTAATGCGATCTAATACTTAAACTCTTGAAGGGAGTTGCCGGCCGTATGAAAATAAAGAGTGAAACTGATTATGAATCGTAGCATCGAAACCATAACAATTGAATTATTATACCTGCAGTATCGATTCTACGGTTTGAAATAACTGTTTCCGCAATAAAATACTATAAATGTAACTTGCCATGGGTTGCTAAAATATTGCCGGCAAAACCCCTCGTAATAGCCACTGTCTTAACCATACAAGCACATCACTGAACGCTTAAAATAACACGGGCAAGTCACATAATTAATTGAGTAAGGAAGGGGAGAGAGAGAGAGAGAGAGAGAGAGAGAGAGAGAGAGAGAGAGAGAGAGATACGAGTGTGTGCATGAACGAATTTGTCTCTGATTAGAATTGCACGCCTATTTCTTGAGTTCTACCTATTAGAGCTCCCCACCAACGTCCCTTCTCGCGCTGGCCAGCACTTAAAACTCCTACGTGTGTGTCTGTTACCTTGTTACTATGGGATAGCTCCCTGATTCTGAGAATGTTATTCCCTTTCTCCTTTCCAAAATGCTGGTATATGTGACTGCTGAAACATACTGAGCTTATAACCTAACTGAATTCCAAGTACTTTTATACTAACGCGTTTGCTACTTCGGCTGTCGCTAATGACTTTGCTTAACATCATCCGCGAATGACCTTTTCCTTGGACAAATCTTTTCAACTCAAGCTTATTACATTAGTGATTTAATATACGGAAATTGTTTATTGCAATTATTTCTCTGTCTTACTGTTATTTCTTTATTTGATTATTATTCATATCTTCTTGACAATAGTTACGGTACAAATAGTTATAGGCTAAAAACCTGCTCCGCCTCAGAAATTTAGAAAACTGGTTCATTTCACAAGAAATGCAGGCTTTGGTATGCTAATTGGCATTTTTAGTATCACGATCCACAAATAATACCTATACATACAGGGTGAATCACCTAAAACTTGCATCGTAAATATTTCGGAAATGGAAAGTGCTATTGATGTGCAGTTTTCACAGCATTGATTGGTAGTCAGGGGCTCGTTCATTTAGCCTATAAACAGATTTTAATATTGAGAAAGTGTATTTTTGAGCAAACGTACAATTTTTTAAATGGAGCAATGCCTAGTTACATTAACAGAATAAAGCTGAGGTAAATTAGAATGTTAATGGTCTTCGTTGCAGGATTCTAGTGCAAGTGGTTTACGAGAAATCATATTTTGAAAAGTTTCCACCCCGACAATTGTTTGTCCCATTTAACCTGCTTAGTTGCTAGGTACGATGTTGTTATGTTTGTTTGCATTGTGTTTTCTGTTCATTGATTGCATTGCGACTTTCTGGTCAGTTTGTTTGTACAGTTCAAGCAGTAAGTCGTGAGTGGAAGATGGGGGTTTACTAATGCAGAAAAAGCCGACATGCTCATGGTGTATGGGCAGTGTAGGAAGAATGCAGTTCGTTCCTGTACGGTGTATGTATGCGGAAATGTATCCCAAAAGACGTCAACCATCTCGGCAATTCTTTATCAACCTCTTCAACCAATTACGTGAAAGTGGTACTGTAACACCTAGAAAAGTAACAGAAACAAACAAGTGACTGGAGAAGAGGCAGAAATTAATGTTTTGGCTACCGCTGCAGTAGATTCGCAAATTAGTTCCCGCACAATGGCACGTGGAAGTGGCATAAGTCAGCAAGTGTACTGCGCATTCTCCATTGACATAGGTTCCATCCCTATCACATCTCTCTCCATCAAGAGCAGCTGCATGGAGACGATTTTGAGAATCGTGTTAACTTTTGTATATGGGCATTAAGACATGATACTCCAGATATATCATGTATCTTGTTTAGTGATGAGGCAACATTTACTAATCATGGCCAGGTAAACCGCAGAAACATGCACTATTGGTCTGTTGACAATCCCCGTTGGCTTCGTCAGGTGGAACGTCAGCGACCATGGAGTTTAAATGTGTGGTGTGGAATAGTGAACCATAAGCTCATAGGCCCTTTGTTCATAGAAGGAACAATGAACTCGCGCAAGTATCGCAGCCTTCTGACAGACCATCTGCCACAGGTGCTAGAAGACGTTTCTTTGCAGACTAGGAGGAACCTGTGGTACCAACATGATGGCTGTCCAGCCCATAGCGCACGAAGTACTACATCTTGTCTTAACGGATTGTTTCCAAATCGTTGGATTGGATGAAGAGGATTGGATGGTCGGCCCGTTCACCGGATCTGATCCCTTTAGACTTTTTTTTCTGTGGGGAAGGCTGAAAGACACTGTCCACAAGGATGTACCAACTACACCAGATGATATGAAACGACGTATTACTGCTGCCTGCTCTGAAATTTCCGATGAAATGCTAGAATGTGTGCAGCAGTCTTTCCATAGCAGACTGGAAGCGTGTATTGAAGCTGCCAATGGACATTTTGAACACAATCTTTGAAGGGCTATGTTCTCTTTACTTCTAAGAAGCCACAGAATTATTGTAATTCTCTTTTCTTTTTCTTTAGTTTGTGCTACCACAGGTTGTACAAGTGTCGGTTCGTAAGAGTTTCAAAATAAGATTTCTGATAAACCACTTGCACTAGAATCTTGCAACAAACGCCACTGACATTCTAATTTACCCTAGCTTTATTCTGTTGATGTAACTAGACTTTGTTCCATTTAAAAAATTGTATGTTTGCTCAAAAAATACACTTTCTCAGTATTATTAAAATCTGTTTATAGGCTAAATGTACGAGCCCCTGACTACCAATAAATGCTATGAAAACTGCACATCGATAGCAATTTCCATTTCCGAAATATTTGCTGTGCAAGTTTTAGGTGATTCACCCTGTATATTTGTTTGGCAGTCCAGTCCAGTTTGGAAAAAATTCATGGATTGTAAGTAAATTGTATTTTATTAATACATGTTTTACATTTACCTCAGATTATTGTAAAATTTAATTTGAGGTTACTCGCTATGAAATGTATCGCCTTCTGTTCCCTTGAGGGAGAAATCGAAGAGAAAGCTGGAAGCTCGCATAATTAGCCGAGTATGTAAAATGGTAGCATATCCCTTATACTTAAAGGTAGAAATAGTAGAATTGAAAGCAACAGCTGCATCTTAATCTTGAGGTATTTCTCTGACGACAAATGACAAGAGCAATCGACGCTAGATTTTCAGTTTGATCTTTAACAATCATCACTTTTATCTTGAATTAGCATATTTAGGGTATAAATAGCAACCCTTATTTTTTCACGAAGCAAATTGAATTGCATTGACATTTTTTTCTAGATAATTAAAGTGATCAACATTAGATTTCTGGTATAGATTTTGTTATTTGTGTTACGTCTGTTCAAGCGTGCTGACATCTGAAGGTAGACTTTGATAGATTTATCACCGTTACAATGTTATCAAAACTGATTCTTCCTCTTGGCCAAGAACATATTGAAAGGCACTGTAAACAGGTATGTAGTTCCGAATGACTGTAAAGCAGAATCAGATAGGATTTGAAGTATACTGTGAATACAATTTCCCAACCTTAGCAAACTGCTATACGAATCATAATTGTTAATCCCGAACGATTGCAAATCCTGTGTGAATTTGGGAAGCCAAAGTGCCATAGGTACTGTCATCGATCATCGATAACGAGCAAGGGGTATGAGTTAATGCAGATAAGTTTTATTGCTGATTTTCTTTATGGGCTTCAAAGGAAATGGGGGGGGGGGATTTGGATAGACAGCAAACTGGAATGCTTAAATCGGATTAGAATATATTCCATTACGTCAATCTTTAATCCTGGCGCTGTAATCTACTTAATTATCTGACAACTTACTACTCGGAACACATTTTAAACAGTTTAGAATTATTGGCAGTACCTATAACGTGAATTGAATAAAATTTCGTTGTTAAAGAATTTTAAATATCTTGAGGTAAGAATGTTTGGAGTAATTTCTATTTGGGGTTTATCACTTATCATTTTTCGGAGTTCATAACTACATCTGATTTTAATCATTTACTTGTTATTGACCATTATAGCTCCTATGAGAGATTAAATGGCGACTGCTCAACGCAAATACAGGGTTATTCATAAGTCTATGTCACATTTCGGAAGTTTGTTGTGAAATAAGTACTTGACATATCAGTGCGAATGATATACCAAATGAAAGGCAATCTGTCAAAGTTTAGTTTGGTATACCTTACAAGTGTTCAATGTGTGCGCCTCTGGTTACACGGGAGACATCCAGGAGATAGACCAATTCCGCACACACCCGCACCAGAATGTCACGGTCGATCGTTGCTATCGCTGTTGTAATGCGATCTCGGAGGTGCTTCAAGTCTGCTCGAAGTGGTGGAATGAACACCCTATCCTTCACATATCCCCAGAGAAAGAAATCACATGTTATTAATTCCGGGGATTGAAGTGGCCACCGAAACAATGCGACGTCATTGTCAGCATTTCGTCCAATCTTATCCAATCCAACGTTGCGGTAAGTGCTGGTTCAGGTATGCGCGCACGAGTCCCATGGAAGTGGGATGGGCCCCCGTCCTGTTGGAAAACGAAGTCACCTCTATCTGTCAGTTGCGGCATAAGCCATTGTTCTGTCTAGATAAGTGAGCCAGTCACTGTGGATTCGGCGAAGAAAAAGGGCCCGTAAACTTTGTCCTTTGACAGGGCGCAGAACACGTTGATCTTTGAGGAGTCGCGCACATGCTTGACTGCCACATGTGGGTGTTGGGTTCCCCAAATGCGCACGTTTCCCCAACAAGTGAAACGTTGCTCACATTTCCCCAACAAGTGAAACGTTGCTTCATCACTGAGACGAGTCTGTCACCAAAATCACCATCATCTGACATTGTAGCCTGCATGTCGATGGCAAATTGTGTGCAAACTTTCTTGTTACCATCTGTGAGCGCCTGCAGGAGTTCCAGTGTGTGCGGTTTCACCTTAGGTTGCTTACGAAGAATCCATCACACAGTCGACTGAGACATTCCCAGCTGCAGACTTGCACGATTTGTTGATTTCTGAGGGTTGCGCGCAAACAACTCACGAACACCTGCAGCAGTGGCGTTTGAGGGTCCCGGCCTTCCGGGTCGTTTGAGTGAACGTTTCTTACCACCTCTCGATGATCCTGCGATCTGGCGCATCGTTGTGAAAACGAGTAGTACGAATTCGCCGCTGAACAGTAACAGTAACCTCTGTTTTCGCAAATCGTATCTCGCAAAATCTCTCTCGTTACCTGCGAACGCATTTTGTACACTGCTGTCGCCTAGCTGTCACCCGCGTCACCACAACATGCTTCACGTGACACACACTTGGAGAGTTTGTTACATTACGTACATGATTGGGACTCGCACGTCTCTACATCACGCACAAGATGTTTTCCAAATGTGACACTGACTTATGAATAACCCTGTATGCAGACGGGGCTTTTTATAATGAACTAAAATTAACTCATTTTTTGAATGTTTGGACACGCCAAATTAAATGTTTTCACACAAAATCTGATACAAGCAAAGAATTGTGCCTATAGCAAACAAATCTTCCATATGAAGTAAATGAAAATTTGTGCAGAACTAAAGAAATAAAGCATTCACTTGGGTTTCTCTACCCATTATTGTTTATTTTTTTATAGATTCTGCAAACTATTATTGGAAAAGCTTATCCTCAAGTTAACTGAGATAAACGTTTACATAAACCGTTTCATTCGTTTTAGGTACAAAGGAGATAGCGATAGTTAAATGTTTAAAAACATTTCACGAAACTGGCCTCGAACTTTCTTGCACTTTTCATGACATCGCGAGGCACCAAATATGGCAAACTTCAAAAATCGAAATGACAACACTATTGATAAATTCAAAACAGTAACTACGGATATTTCAGAAATGGCTGATGCAAAAAAAAAATTAAAATAAATTGTGTGTTTTAAAGCGATCAATATTTTTTGTGTAGTAAGCTTTTGCTTGTCTTATGGTTTATCAGTTATATAAAATTCATACCGAATGAAGAAGAGTTCACGCAAAGAGTAATTTGGGATATGAGGATTTTCTTGAAAGTATTAGTCCATCCTTGGAAGGCGCTAAACGTAAGAGTTTGGTATTTAACTCACTTTGCATTTATAAGTTAGGCGGTTCTCTCTCTCTCTCTCTCTCTCTCTCTCTCTCTCACACACACACACACACACACACACACACACAGACCTTTTCTGAAAATGCTTTTTCTTATTCAGGAAATCCCAAAATGCAATTCTGGTGAAATCTCGATTTCGATATTTTTGGGTGGAATGCAATACTTCCTATTTTTACTATAAGTAAACAGTAAATAAATTAAAAATAAATATATAGGTTACCATTTAATAATGGTGTCGATAACGTCTTATCCTCTAGAATAATGACTGATTTTTCTTTTAATGTTCTTCTTAAAATGTTAATTTGCATGTCCGAGCATTTTTAAAAGCTTTGTATTTTGATTTTGTTCGCATTGTACTTAGAAAACACCCTGTATGTAACGCAAACGCCCCAAAACATTGGTTAGATATCGCGCAGAATAGCTTAAGGCCAAACTAAGTAGACCCATAAATTATAAAGTTCACTGCTGTAGCCTTTGATTGTAAAGCAGGAAAGTAAATGTTACCTGAAGCGCTAATGTTACATGTGTGCCACGGTTGCATAAAGATTACGTACCCACTTGCTTTCCAGTTCGTATGCACGTGTTCGATTCTCTTTAAGGACCAAGATGGAACTTTCCCACTCGAAAATATTTTCTGCCAAAACATCTCTGGGCGCACCTGTGTCACATAAATGGCATCCATAGTTGACCTTTAGTGGAACGGGTTGCCATATCGTGAAAGCAAAGGAATCAAATACATATGTTAAACACACCTATTACATTATTCTTTCTTAAGTATATTCATCTGTCAAATTTATAAAATCCACAATTTTGGAGCGATGCATTTGAATTTTTAATACAGCAATCAAGTTTTAATGTATATGTGCACCAAATTTCATCATATTTTTAAATAACACTAATAGTTAAATTCCCGGGCTTGTAGGCCGTAGTCTGCTGGGCTCCTCCTTCCCAAATGTTTCGTCTACTGCGGTAGACATCTTTAGTAGTAGTGGCGTGGTCGAAATGTTCGCACGGAAGTTCCGGTGGCGACTGTGCCCAGGAGAAGGAAGACCGTAGTCTACTGGGCGAAGGAGCCAGGGAATTTGTTTAACAGTATCAACACCGGCCGTGAAAGCCTACGAACCTTGATGATGTTCCAAAGATATTACTAGTTACTATTTCTTAATGTTTCGAAAATTTGCTTCGCATGATGCAGTTGGTTTTTGACGAAAATTACATTTTATAATTAAATTCTTTAATAGGTTATCAATAAATCGTAGAGGTGAATTTTTAATTATCGTAGTACTTTGGGAGAAAATAAAAGTTAAATATGAGACTTCAAGTTTCGGCTTAACACTCTAACAATATGAATATTATTGTTTAATAACGTCACAACTAAGCATGTTAACAAAAACTCATCTCATCATTTTTATACTGATATTTATAAGGGTATATACATTTCATTCATTTATAGGAAAAGTGGACCAATGTGAAGATGAGAATGTGACAACGAATGAAACCCCCAGAAAAGGGAGTTTAAAAATCTTATGTTACATTCGCATAACTTATTATCTCTATCGCTTATTAGTGTATATACAAATTATTCTTACGAAAGTTTATTTTCTATCTGCTTCATTTTAATCCAGATAAACCCTTCCGGAAATAGCTGCATTACACATTTTGTTATAGATGCAAAGGGAATAGCGATAGTCAAATGTTTTAGAACTGGACACTATACGCTGGCCTTAAAATTCCACTTTCTTTCCATGATATCGCGAGAAACAATTGAAAACCGACAGGACTTTCAAAGAATGGTTGTGTTTAACAATTCGAACCGTTAATATGGATATCTCGATGCCACAAAAAAGTTTGAAATATGTTTTGAAATAAATTGTGCTTTAAAGATATATACAATTTTTGTGAAGTAAGTTTTCGTCTATGGCTTAATACTTACCAATTATGCAAGATTACATAAAATTCCTTCCGAATAAAGAGGACTTAACAGGCTCTTCCAAGAAAAATCAAGATGTACATTTTATTTGTCATGTAAGTATATTTGTTATATGGTGTTTTAATCTAAATCGTTAGAACCATATTTAGAAAATCAAAATTTTCAAAAAAAATGTCCCATGTAAGGGGTAGTTGGGGTGGGGGAATTTTCTTGAAAAGCTTCTTGTCGCGTCTTTGGGAGATATTGAATTTAAATAGGAAGTTTGGTATTTATCCGATATTTCGTTTTTGAGTTATGCTGTTCACAGACACACACACACATAGACGGACCTTTGTCTAAAAAGTGCTTTTTTGGTTCAGGGGTCCTCAAACCATGTATTTCCGGTGAAATGTCGGTATCGAATTTTTGGGTGGAATGCAATACCTTCTCTATCTACTTTATGTACGTGGTAGAGAAAGTAAAAATTATAACGCTAAAATAACGTTTGTGAGTTTATACTGTTTAAAAAAGCATTTGGTGCGTATACGGACCCTACTTTTTCTGCTCCTCTGCAGCTAGTTAGTATTTGAAGATTCCTCGAATGGTTAGTTCACTTTAATGTAGGCAAAACTTTTCGTTTTTCTTTTTTTTATTATATATACACGGGGCCGGTTTCACCATCCGATGTTAAAAACACCTTGTTTGTTCAAAGTTTAACATAAGGTTAAAACTTTTGCGTTTCATCAAGCTTTTACAGCAAATTGTTAGCTAATATTTTGTTAACGTTAAAGACAACTGCGAAAACTAGCTTTCGAGAAGGCGGTGGCCGAACTACACTGCTTCTGAACTTTTGTCTACGTTTCGCCTCGCTCTCTGTGTCAGTAGCCAACAACTATTTACATTCATTGCAATGTCCGTGTGATTTTCCCGGTTGTTTGAGGTTAGAATCACGATGTCAACTGAAATAAACATTTCACCGTTTGAAACGCGTTAATTAACATCTGGTTAATAAGTATAGACGTATTGTCAAGTCCGAAAAAGCTGACGGTCTTACATTAAAGGATAAGATTGTAGCCTGGGACAAAATCCAGGAGTAATTTAATTGCAATGAACGCGTTTCTCTCTTAAGTCCAGTAAGCAACTACGGCAATTTTATGCTAACATAAAATGCTGCACCAGAAACGTTAGGCGCGAAGAGCGTTTAAAACTGGTGGTGGACACTGCATTGAAACTAAAGTGGATAAAAACGTGTTATCGCAGATTAATCAAGCAGATCCGAAAAAATAGTTTGCTTCTTGAAGCAATTGCTTTGGAAACCTTCCGGATAAACCCACAAACGGTAGTTTTGGAAATACCAACATTATCACAAGTAAATGAAAAATGTTAGTAGCATAAAATCTAAGTACTTAATTAACACTTAGGAAAAAGAGGTATGCTTCTGTTGGTAGTATTCTAACCTCTCGCATTTCCTATAAAATCATGCTCATGGCCCCTTGGACAGTTATATTGCTTTAAAAATTCCTCCTTTTGTAGGGCTTCAAATTTATTATGACGTACGACTACTCTCCTGTTAGGAATGACATTCAAAAATGCAATTGTAGCAAACTCTCAATGACAGCTTTGTTTGCGGCAGCCATTTTTCAATTTCTAACATTTATTAAACGTCTTAACACGGGGGTATAGGGATGTTAACTTAACACCGACTTTAACACATTGTTAAAGTTAACATTGTTTGATGAAACAGAATTTGTGTTAACTTCAGTGTTAAATCAGTTTAACATTGTGTTAAAATTTAGCATCTGTTGGTGAAACCGGCCCTCAGTATATAGGAAGTAGGCATATAGGCAGACAAGTATCGCTGTGTGACATACTTTGGAAGGTTGTACAGCTATAACAGCTGCATAGAAGTAAAGTAGAAGATTTTTAGTGTTAATAACACTAACTTCAACTGGGCAATTTTTGGCCTTTTTTCACAGATGAGTATCGTTAAGGACCGATTAGAATGTCCAGTAATTTTACCTGCAACTTCTCATAAGACTAATTACTGGTAGGAAGCAATTAGTTCCGTTTGAACGTTCCGAAATTGCACTATGAACTAAGAATGGAATACTGCTGCATGTCCCTTCCCTGGCAAACGCTTTCATTTTTTTAACTGATGAGTCGCATTGTTAACGGACGCATGTTATCAATTGTTTATTTTCCATCGCACTCTGTGTTTTCTACCTCCCATTGATATCGATTTCATTGTTTGAGCTTCCGTCTATTCTTCTGTCAGTCTGCGTTTCGCATTATAAATGGCTTCAGCTCCACTCCACCTAGCTAGCTGTCTGTGTAGAAGGGATGCAGAGTTCAAGCAAGGGCCTTTGAACTTCCTAGCATTTTGCATGCTGTTTACCAACGTGTTACTTCGTTAAAATTAAAATATTCTGCTCGACGTACTTAATATTTTACCTTATGTTTCGTCTTCTGCACTAAATTGTAGAAACTGTTAAGTTGTCGTTTGAAACAAAACAGAAGAGCTTGATATTAAAATTACACGACTTTTTCTCATCCACTTATTTAATTTCATTTTTATTCTGTGAAATGTCTATACAAAAGCTTGATTTCCTTACCTTCTACAAATCTCTTAAATTCTGCAGAAATAGTTTTCAATACATGTTTTGTAGCAAGTAGGAGGCTGACACAAAAGAACGACAGCTGAAATTGCAGCTTCTTCTAAAAATGAAAGTGTGAAGCATGTTTTCTTAGTCCTCCGAACAAACATATTAAGATTTTGATTGGTGGTAACACATCTTCTGATTTGAGATAACTTGAATGTATTTAGATACCAGTTCACTTGCTTACATTAGAAACAAGGCGTGTGCATGCCTAGTAGTCAAGATTTCAATAGAAAGTGTTACAAAATTTCAGGAGATTTCAGTAGGAACATTGAAAATTATATAACAAAGACTGATCTCATGGCTCAGTTGTTAGAACGCTTTCCAATGTTCTAAGGGTGCTGGGTTCAATTCTTGGCTGGGCTCCAAGTTTAGTTTTATTTATTTATTTTTACCTTCTCCGCTACGTAGCTGGTAGTTAGAGAATGTATTGCATTCCACCCCAAAAAATCGATATCAGATTTCACCGGAAATACTTGTTTTGAAGCCTCCTGAATATAAAAAAGTATTTTTAGAAAAAGGTCTGTGTGTGCCTGTGAACAGCATAACTCAAGAACGAAAAGTCGGATAACACCAAACTTAGTGTTTAAGTTAAGTATCTTCCAAAAATGCGACACGATTTTCAAGGAAATTCCCCACTCCAAACCACTCCTTTATATGGAGGCTTTTTCGAATTTTTTTATTTTTAAAAAATGCTCCAACAATATTTATTAAAATACCATATATTGAAGATATTTACATGGCAAATAAAATGTATATCTTGAATTTTGTAGGAATAGCCTTTGAAATCCTCTTCATTTTGAAGGAATCTTGTACAACTGCTAAACCTTAAGCGATAGACAAAAACGTACTACACAAAATGTAGATCTCTTTAAAACACAGTTTATTTCAAATACCTTTTTGTAGCATCAGCCATTTCCAAGATACCCGTTATTAATAGTTCGAATTGTTCAATACTTAGCCATACTTTTAAAGTCTTGTCGATTTTCAATTGTTCTCGCAATGTCATGGAAAGAATATGGAATTTTAAGGCCAGCATATAGCGTCCAATTCTGAAACATTTGACTATCGCTCTTTCTTTTGTAATGTGCCATGGAGCTATTCAGTAAAGGTTTATCCCAATTAAAATGGAATAGATATGAAAACAGACCTTCGTAAGAACATTTGTATACCCACTAATAAACGATTGAGGGTAGAGAAAGTTATGTGAATGCATCACATCAGATTTTTATAAAGAAGGTTCCTAGGTATGTCTAATCTGCCATATGGGTGCGAGTGTGCTTGCATTACGTGTGTACCCGGTTATTTAATAACCAATTAATAATTATTAAGAGTGCCACAGAGAAGCTACCTGAATATTGCGTAACATGAATGTGATCTCAGATTTATAAGGCGGAATTTGGTGGTTGACTTTGAAGTAGTTTATTTTTTAGGAGTTGTATTATTACGTTGTTTGCACCACGCTTTGGGCGTCAATTTGAAGGAGTTGTATTATAGTTCAACTGGGAAGCCGAACACTTGAAGTAGTTGCAACCGCGTATGGTACAAAGTTTCCGGTAGCCTTCGCCCCAAATTTACTTTCCGGTGGCCTTTGCCCCAAGTTTAAAAATCAACTTTGTATTTTGAATGTTTCTTTAAATATTATATATTTATGTGTGCCTCGGCTGCGTGAGTATTAATTTGTAGAGACATATTTCTCTTTGCAGGGAGTTGTTCGGCTAAAGAATGTAGGCTTACACAGATTATCATTTTTACTTCACTCCTTTTATTAATCCTTGACACGATTAAATAACACTTCACTGATACAGAGAGCTGCGAGATTATTTATTAATTACTTGCACTTTTTAACACGTAAACTTTATATTCTCGCCGTAATGAATTTTCATCTCACACTGAGTACGTATTAAACTTCTCAAGGACGCGTCTCGCGTCCAGTTAGGAACACTATCTACTAGCAACTGACTTCTGAAGTTGTAAATTTTGCTCCATTTCAGTTTCTGATTGGCTAATCCTACTCCAATAGAATACTTTCATTTAACTTTCAGGTTTTCTGGTTGTTGATTGGCTATTTATAAACTGTCTCAAAAATTACATTATTGTTGCTCCAAGAATTACCAGTAGCATTATTAAACTTTCTAATTCATTATTGCCTCAAGGTTACCTCATTGTTACCAATCTTTGACCTATATTCTCACAGCTCCAACATTATTAAATTACATAATACATTCACACAACATTATTAAACATGTACATAATAATATAAACATAATACAATGACTGTTACATGCACTTTATATATTATATTATGCATATATTACTTTAAGGCGGGCTGTTATATTTTATATTATATAATTTTACTGAAATCATAAGTGTTAAAAATACTTCCTCAACTTTAGCAATTGCCCGAATTAAAATATCAGGAGATTTGCTCGCTTTCTTCAAAAAAATCGGTAGATCAGTAGACAAGTTAAAAAATCCGGAGTTCTACTGAAAAATCAGTAAGGTTGGCAACATTATATGTGTGTGACGTAATACTGATACATCCGCAACAAGGATCACGCGCACACAAGCAGGTGATTAAAAACTTCTGCTTCACTTGCTGGACGACTCATTCCACTAACGGAAAACATTTGGCATTGTAAGTATATAAAACGGTGTTACCATTAAAGGTAAAATATAAAATATAAAGGAATCCTCAGCCAGTCAGAAGTGTGAAAACCTGCATAGACGAAAAGAAATCTATACTCAAATAGACTTTTAATATTTCGCAAAGGTTTTGCGTTAATTTTACTCCAAGTACCTAAATGCTTCTTTGGTGCATGTTCAAAAATCGGTGCATCGGAACATGTATAACGAAAACACAAATTAGGGAAAATAAATTCATTAAACAAGTGTCTCCACTATTGTGACGGAAATTAAGATGGGTTCACATAACCACACAATGCGAGACAAAGTGCGTATCATCTGAGTGGTTGTTAGCTTTGCAGGCTATTTTCAGGTTTCATTTTTAACACCACAATTTCAGCAGCAATATTCTTAGTCGAAGATATCCCAGCGCGCTTATGTATTTTATGCTTGATGTAATAGGCGTAGTATTACCATTTCCAAACTGTTTGATTTGAAAGAACCGCATTCCACCCTATGTCGAAACACGAAGTCTATGTGCCAAAAACATCGCGTCTGGAGATCCATGCAAGTCACTTGAGAATGCGTTGCTTGTGGCGCGAAAACGAATCAGGCTGGTTCTATGTGCAAGGTTTCTCTCTGCCAAGAACATGCTATCAAGAGAGGTTGATGCGCGAAACAATATTTTTGGGCACTTAATGCTAATTGCATTGAAAAGTTAACGAGCACTGTCTTTCTCTATAGCTTGGCTTTGATATGCAGTTCTATGAGCATATTTAACTACCTTAAGACAATTAAGGGTTACCCTTCTACAGCATTTTTGTTCTTACACTTCCAGGACATACTCGTATAAGAGTTAATGGCGCATGTCCGTACAATAAGTTGAATCGACAGCAGAACTATTTCATGAAGAAAGCTTATTACGTTGGAACTTTTTGAAATTACATCGAAAACGAAAGGTGTCTGCGCACTACATCACCTTGAGAAAATTAGAACTTTGTGAAGATAGCGTATTCTGATCAGGTAGACTATCTATAGTATAACAACTTGTGTTAGTAAAATCCCTAGGTCTACAGACTGCGCGAGTAATCAGGAGAAATAAATCGCATCCACTCTACTTGTCTTTTGCTTTTAGCTACTGAGTTATTGAGGTGTCTTAATGAGGAAGTGGGTGGATACGCGGGAAACAAGTGTCACGTCACTGTCGTGAACACAGCAATTTTATAGTGTAGCAAAATTTAATAGGATCTTGTTTACATCGTGATAACTCAAAAACTAAAATCCGTATTCCAGTTCTGTAAGAGGTATGTTAAAGAGTATAGTTTCGAGTTGATTTGTGATGGGTCTCCCTATAAAAAAAATTAAAGCTGCTAGTTTTCTTTGTAAAGCTTCAATTAAAATAATTTGTGTTATGAAAATCAATCAACGAGAAACGTTTTTCCTTGAAGAGATAGATGATCCCATGATAATATATGATGTATGTGAAATGCTATCGCTAGTTATATACAAACATTTGTTTTCACACCCGCTGCACCTTGCTCTTTGCGTGACCTGTCACAGCAGTCTATAAACAGTATTTTTGTTGCAATGCTCTGTGTCTTTAGTCCTGCCCCTACAGTTGGATAGTTACAACAGTGGTGTGATAAACGATTTTGTGAAAATAAAACACGAGCTAGGCGAAATTATGGCGTGGTGCTTAAGCAAGACTCAGGGGCTGAGTAGAAGAATGCGCCCGCCCAAGGCAGTTAGAAAGTGGGAGTACATGACCAGGTGAGTTACCCCTGCCAAGGTTTTTTTCGAAGTTGCTGAACTATAGTAAAACGTCATCGGCATTCACGATACAGAGACGTGTCGCTCCAACTAAGGAGTAACCATAAAATATATTCGGGAAGTCAGCGGTTTTCTTCTGTCTTCGTTCGAATGGTTTCTCGAAGTTAATTCCATTCAGTCGGTTCATAACAATGCTTAGCCGACCATTAAGAAGAGATATCCGGACTTTATGTTAAAGAAACTTCCATAGGCTTGTTGAAATATATCATTATAAATCGTATACTATCCCGGATAAATCGGTACACCTTTGGGAGGAATATGTCTATCGTATTTTTGGGGAGAATTTTACCTGAAAGTAGTCATATTTCAACGAAGAACAGACCTGAGAAATTAAATTAACTTGAGTTTTATTTATGGACGCTCTTTTTGCTGTGGTCCTTAGCGTCCCATTGTATATTGTACGCGAAAGACCTGTAATTTTGCTCAGAGGCCTCTTTATCAGGCTTGGGGTTCTTTTGCGTGCCGTAAATCTACGATATGGGACCACCGTCTTTACTTCCCTTTCGAAGGAAGACATGCTAAGGATTTTTACGCCCGAAAATATCCATCCTCTCCGCCGGGTTTGACCTCGCGAAATAGAGGCTAGCTTGGCAACCTCTACACCACCGAGGACAACAAACCTGAAGCATTTATTTTTAACGAAAAGAGAAAGTTTTGATTCTAGACATACGAGATTCGAAATTAAATTACAGAAACATTACTGTTGGTAACGTTGAAAGTTTTGCATATGGGGATAATGCTCGCAATTCGTGTCATAATGCAGCTACAACTTGTAAATAATAAAGTTATAGAAATGTATACTTTTTTTTTCGCCTTGCGAATAAGCTGAAAGACAGTCCGATGATTTGTGTTTTGGAAGGGATGCGGAGTAAATAAGATGCTATACAAATTGAATTATTTTGTAACTGTATATATATATATATATATATATATATATATATATAGTTCGTTTTCGAGCGTTCCATGGCGGTTAGATGATTTTTCTTACCTCTAGTTTGAGGTGCTGTTCATGCACGAGAACAGTCCACATGCACAGTACTTCCCTGAATTCTATTTAAATCACAGTCTAATGTAAAACTTTGTTAAAAATAATAGCATGCATGATTAAAATTTCAGACGATCTTTTGTCACTTTTATTTTTGGTCGCAACCCAGTTGTGCTAATCGATTTTAATTGTATATGTGGCAAGCTTTCCGCATAAGTCGTTAACTTTTATATGGGCTGGAAGCAAGAATTCAAATGCTGCAGATATGCATTACGTGACGCAGTGATAGTTGTTAAACGAGATTTGTACTGCAGTGCTTGTCGGAGTGCTTTTGAGAGTTGGCGTGAATCATAGCCAACGGACTTCTAGCAGTCTTGTGATGGAGAATTGCAAACCATGATGGCACTTCCGCTTAACCCACATTCTTGTTAGCTTACGTCCTTGCCAAGGTAATCCACCATCTATGGAAAAAGTATTAGCTAAAGATTACGTTTAAATGTTGGTCACTGGGAGGTTTAGGTATGTGAATTATTTTATTAAAACATATGTGCTGCATTCACATGACATTCTTTACTTACTGTTCGTATAAAAGCTTATTCTTCTACCTACTTTCCTTAGCATGGCTTTCTTCGGAAGGTAGTAAGGCGGGTGGTCCTATGTAGTCGATTTACGGCACTTAAAAGAACCTCAAACCTGATTGAGAGGCCTCTGAGTAAAATTGCCGGTCGTTCACCCCGCAATATAGTATGGGACGCTAAGAACCGCAGTAGCTAGTTTGCGTGCTCCGTGTGATTTGTTGGTGTAATTGTTTACATTACCTTGGGTGATTGTTCTGCTGCTCTCTCGGATTCTTTCTCTCTCTCCGTAGTATCTGCGTCGTGTCGGAAGATTTCCGTAGATTAAGATGCTGAAATAATTGAATGATGCCTCGGCTATCATTTAGGGAAGCTATGCGGGATGACGGGAGATCCAGGGTTCGTAAGGCAAGAGTTATTTTTACTAAATAATTACACCATAAAATCACTTTAAGATACGTAAATTTATTGTCTCTCTATTAAAATATTCGCAGTTAACACACTTGTAAATTGAGGACTGAAGAATCACACTTGTTACAATTTAATTTCCTATCAGGGAAACTTCTACACGGATGAAGTTAATTGATTATTCCTATTCTTCACTATATCGCGGGATCACTTAATCACTTTCTATTGTTTTGCTGCGTACTCACTTATCAAAATACACAAGTAATAAAGACTTTACATTTCGGCTTATTTTTATTATTAACAACTGACGGGGAGTTAGCTCTGAAGCAAAGGACGAACTGAACTGACTCTCTGTAAGACTCGGTGTTTATATAGTTTTACATCTTGGCGTACTTATTTAATTCTCAATTTTTTCGTTGGCTGCTTGTCGCTGCGCTTTCCAACTTTTAAAGATTTTGAGTGCTAACTATTCAAATCTGATTCGTCGAACCATAGTCACATGATTTCACATAATGGAAAAATACCCTGCTTCCTTATTTTTCGATCAAAAGCTTGGTGTCCTAGCACATGATGCAAAAGTCTTTTATGTAGAAGGTCTCTAGCAACTTTCCCCCTAACTATTGCGTAGACAATAAACTTACCGTGATGGAAATATTCCTTAACAGTTTTAGTTGGTTATATATATATATATATGTGTGTGTGTGTGTGTGTAAGCTTCTCTTACTGATAACAGATAATGGCATAAATATTTGATAGAGCATAATAACTGATATTATTTATAATAATATTGTAATGGATAAAGTAATGAGTGGCAAATAGTAATGTCTCGAGTTTAAAGAGCGTCCATAAATAAAACTAAAATTTTTTCTACCTACTTCTTATTAATACAGATAAACGTTTGTTTCTCATTTACACATTTCGTTGTAGCTATAAAATGAGTACAGTAAGCTAAAATGATAGTCAAATAGCTATGTGATGGCTTGGAATTCCGTTTCCTTTGCATGGGAAAGGAAAGAACAGAAAGGGGGGGGAAAGCTAAAAAGAAAACGAATAGCGATTTGCAGTTGAGAGAACTAAGTATTTTAACATTCAAACTTGTAACAAAGAACATCTCCGAAATGGTTAGCGTCACAAAAAAGTTAGACATAAATTGTGTTATTTAACGAGATTTATTTACATTTCTGTATGGTTAGGCTTTGTCTAGGTTTACCCCGTTATACAAAAGTAATTTTGAATGAAGAGGTTTTCACAGGCTATTCCCAGAAAATTCAATATATACATTTTATTTGTCATCCTAAGCATATCGTATTTTATTCAACTTCATTAGTGAAGTGTGGAAGTAAAAGATAAGAAACTCATTCCATGTAAAGGGCAGTTTGGGGTGGGGGATTTTCTTCAAAATTTTCCTGTCGCATCCTTGGAAGACGCTGAACTTGAAATACCAAGTTTCGTATTTAGTCGACTTTTCGTTTTTAAATCACGCTGTTCACAGATACACGGGCACACGCGGGACTTTTTAAAAATAAAAATGCTCTTTTATCAGGGGGTCTTAAAACGTGTATTCTCGATAAAATATTATATCGAATACTTCCTCTATTTACTATAGGTAAGCACTAGAAAAAGTAAATGTTCTGTAAAGAAAGCCAAGAGTACAATGCACAGTTACTGCATTCAAATATCTTTTTCCTCTAGTCTCATTTGCTGCACAGCCAAAATAACTTTACTCGATGTCCAAGGTAGTCCTTTGTAGTGCACAATGACTTTAATTTTATAATTCAACACCTAGTGTGAACTGTAATTATTGGATAATTCAGCAAATCCGTTCGGACTTTGACCCTTTGTCATTTCTTGTATTTCGGTGAAACTTATCAAATGTCACTGAATTATTTCTTCCCCAACAAAGAGGTTTGTTGTAATTCCTATAGTATTGAAAGGAACTTGAAATGCCTCAGTTCTCATCAACAAAACAGGTGCAAAAAGTACATCTCCCATCTACGTCAAATTTACCACTTTATGATCAGAGTAGCTTTGTTGTGTTTACGGTACTTGCTGGACCCGCAACTCGCTCGCGTGTTTAACAGAAATTCTCATCTCTCTATCTCTCTCCCCCTCTCTCTCTCCCTCTGCACCATATATGTTATGCGATTTTATGAAAACCACTAATAAATATTTTGGGAGTTTTTCGTAAAACTTAAAACATGTAAAAGGCTTAAGAGGAGACTAAATGGCGAAAATTGCAACAACAACAAAATTACTTTTTGTGCTGTCTTATTAACTGGGATTTCTTCTTTAATTATAATATTTAATTATATATATATGATGTAGCGTATATGTGTGTGCATTGTCGTGTCGAACACATTGTTTTGTAGCATGATTGTTGTGTATAATCATTTTGATTGGGAGTTTGAATTCCGTCCGTCCGGCGCACATTTCTTCCCCCACCTCCTAGTCAGTAGCATGGGTCAGTCTTGTGTGTGTCTTCAGGGCGAGTGAATGTGTATGCAGAGTGTGTGGACCGTGTGGGTGTGGAGCATCTCTCTCCAATGTTTGTCTTGTAATCTATTGTGAACGATGTAGTGGTACCATGTCAATTATTTAATAAACCACAGGTAATGCGTTAAATGTGAATTAAGTGTATTATGTTGTGAATATCCCACGCCTGCTTTAAATTTGTGCAGCGAAGTTTCTGGTTCTCTCGTTGCCACTGCAGCTACGCTCCCCAATGTTTATGCCGGTGTAACTAAATTTAATATCTAGCTGCAAAACCTTTTGGCCTCACCCTGGTATATAACATTTTTGGTGGAGATCATTGTAGGCGCAATATCTATGTGTAAAAATGGTACTGCATCTACCATTTTGTACTGTACATCACTTCACAGGAGAAAAAGAGAGCATAACTCCTAGCACACTTTTAGGGAACGTTTTGCTCTAGAAACTGGTACTACTATTAACTATGACAGTTTGTGGGCCCAAGCCACGTGGTTTCTTTCTTTCAAGCTATAAGAGCTATTTTTCTTTGAATAGCACAGATTTCTGGGTGACATTTATAACATAAACGACCTGTTTTTTTCCCTTCAAACTACTAAAGATAAATTAAATTTTAGGATGCCAAAACAATGTTTAAATGCTGTTGCAGAACTACTTTTGTGTTAATAATGTGGTTGGTTATTTTTTTTAAAAAAAGATAATTTCTGATACATTTTGTCAAAACATGATGATAATGATGATGATGATGATAATAATAATAATAATAATAATAATAATAATAATAAACAAGCATTTTGGATAAAAGTAGATCAGTGAACTTGCAAGGTTACAATCTACACGCTGTAAAAATTTCAATCTTGTGTAGTTTCTGAGTAATGGGTCGTGATTTTAGCAGATTTAACATTCCCGGGATAGGGCTTTTAATCTCCCCTTAAAATAGTACAGAAGATTGTCCTCTGCTTAAGGAAAGGGAATTTATAAAGCTGTATCATGATGATCCTGCTTAACTCTTTCATTAGTTATACGGGCGGTGTTATACAAAGTTGTTTCCCATTTAGAGTTAGTCGTTTTCCTTTTAGTTCGATCTTAAAGCTAATGTTAACTGTGTAGATTAAGAACCCTTCTAACATGCCGCTGCCAGTAGAATTAAAGAAAAACTGAGCACAACTAACAAAAACGTACCGTCAATGCCTTGTTCAGTTCTCTTTTACTTGATGTAAAACTGCGCAGTTAAAACGTACCGTCTATGACCCCTTATGGCCGGTTATGAGAACGTAAACCCACTGTTTTTCACGGTAACTGATTAACGAATACAAAATAATAGTATTGAAAATTAGTTTAACACTTAGTTTTATTCCATCGAAATTGTGTAAATAACAAAATTGTCTGGTACATTATGCTTATACGTTTTCTGACATTTTTCAAAATACTCAATAAGCGAAACTGCTTAACTTTTGCTTTCTCTGCTAAAAACAAGAATAAAATTGCTCCACGAGTCCAAAGGAAGCATTTTCAGAAACCCCTCCCACTGCAATGAACGTTTGCATGGATAATTGTTCGCTATTTTTTATTTTCTAAAAAGTGACAACGATGTTTATTGAAATGAACGTTTAAGACATCCGCGTGACAAAATGCATATCTTGAATTTTCTGCGATGACCTCTTTTTAGGGTTCCATATGCCACGGGTTTTGCGACTGTCAGCGATTTTATTGTAAATGAAAACGTCCAGACCGAAGAGACAAAAGTCCCGGATTTTGTTATATTTCAACTCAACTTCAACAAATTAAATGTTTTTTTTGGGAGAGGACAAAGATGGTAGTTTTGAGAATTTGTTGTCACACAAGAAAAGGGTTGTCTTATTAATAATTGCATTTGTAGTAAACAGTGTTAAAAGTTGCTAAAATTGTGGGATATTATTTCTCCGTTCCTGGTCATAAACCAATGTAGAGAGATTTTCCTTCACGAGTGCTCACAGGACAGAAGAAAGGAATAGGTTATCGTGAAATCAGTTAATGCAACGCTACTAATGCAATACAATGTGAAAAATATAAGTTATATGGAGTTTCATAAACTTACTGTGAGCAATGCAAGCTCATTTCTTCCGTTCGAGGTTCTGAGAAATACAATTGGTATAAAAAAGAACTTAAATGTTGATACTGAATACATTAAGTTGTACTGAATACATTAAGTTGTACTGAATACATTTAATAAATTTTTTATATGTGTTGCTTAAGCTAAAATACAACAAAGTAGTTCTTCCAGAACTGTGGATTATTAATTAAATGCACATTTCTTCTACATTAGGGCTGCTTATTCCTCAAAATTTCATTTCCTTAAATGGATTTAATTAACGGTAAAAATGTCCTGGTTTTGGATTATCAGATTGTAGCAACCCTACCTCTTCATTCTGAATTACTCGTTAAGACACAATTTATGTGAAATGATTTTTTAAACAGCATGGCTTAAAAGTAGAACTTCTAACATGAGCTGAAAGCTTAGTGCGATAATCTTTATTGCCGCAAACTTTGGTTTCAAGTCCAATCACATGGCAATTACCCTTTGTATTTGCACTTGTTTAATAACTCGACTTGGTTTTACTTTTTATTATGTATTTTTACATAGCGCTCGCATTATGTGTTCACAATACAAATCGTCATATTTAAATTTATCGCAGTTCGTTGTAGAGTTAACCTATACGTTATATTGCTATACGTTCTGCTTTCTATAATCGTTATTATTTTCTCTAGTATAACATACAGAAGAATTAAAAGGCAGAAATTATGAATTCAGAAGAAACTGAAATGGAAGTGAAATTACAGAAGCAGCAGAAAGAGTAACACTAGAAGTACTTACCCAAAAAATCCAGAAAGCAATGTGATGTAGCACTTAATCACTTCATTGCCTGGTGTAGGACAAAGCATTGAAAATAATTTCACTGAAAATGACTGCTAGCGAATCAACAAAACATTTGACATTTCACTTTTTCAACGTCATTGCCCTTGTATTAAGAACCGCGTTCTAAACGTAATCTTTGAGTTTCAGGAATCAATACATTCCTACTCGCAAAATAAGCCTACTTTAACCCCTTGTATCATCTATTTTCGTGCCGTTAACCATTTCCTATATAATTATTGTTAGTTTGAATTCTCCAATACTTAAACTTTGAAGTGGTAAATTGCAAATTGTTTTTCCTCGTGGTCATGCAAGGAACGTGGAATTTCAAAGCCTTACATAGCGACTTGCTTTTTAAAAATATGACTATCGCTTTAGTCTATTGTATCCTTGTATTTAGAACGAATGTGAAATGTAAGAGTGATCATAGTATGAATATGCATTATTATGTGACATTGATTTGAGATGTTTGTTGATTGTAATTATTGTTGGGAAGTAAGTTTATACTGCCTTACTGAAACTGACAATAATAGCGTGCAATAATGCAGCGAGGGGGTGAGCTGTTTATCATTATTGGAAACGAGGAAGTTACGTAATGTTGGCGCGTTTTCCTTTAGAATCTTCTGGAACATTTCCCTAGAGCATATGTATTCATAATTTTCATTGGATATAAAAATAGACGCTAATGTTGGCGCGTTTTATTAGCCAATTGCAGCTCAGTTATAATCTTTAGACATATCTGGGTGTAGGAGTATAAAAGGTAGGTTAGAGGTAAAGACCCCGTCAGTTCATCTAAAATCTTTGTACACTAAACGTCGCCTTCGGTCCGTCAGTTCATCTAAAATCTTTGTACACTAAACGTCGCCTTCAGTCCGTCAGTTCGTCGAAAATATTTGTATGATACACGTCGCCTTCAGTCCAGCAGAAATATTACACGTCGGCTATCGATTCACAAGTTACGCGTAGCAGAATTATGAAAAATCTAAAGTGTTGTAAAGTTAATTATACAAAAAGTTGAAGTACGCGAATTAAGAGTGATCAGTAATGAAGTTATTATAACAGTTTCAGTTTAGCGAGTGTCAAGATCAATGTGTAAATGTGATAGTAAATGTGTTCGGCAATAAAAGTGTAAAACAAATTCTTTCATCAGTGTTATTTTTGGATAAGAGACTCCCTTCCGTTTACACAACCTGTATAAAGAGAAGTGCTTGACCAAAAGATCATAGCTAGCCGGAGTACAGAGAACCAAAATTAAATAAAATAACAGTAGCATTCTTTCAAACAAAAACTAATACTGCCGCAAATTGCTGACACCAGATGGAGCTAACAAACCGAACAAATGAATCATGTCACAAGATGGCATCACCACGTGAAGTAAACACACATACACAAATAACATTATAAAAGTTACAGTCGCAAGGTACCTCCGTCCCAACTTGGGGGAATACATTAAGATGCAGTATAATCTACTTCCAAATTGGGACTTATGATATGTTATAGTTTCATAACAATCGGTTCTAGCATTCCTGAGCGAGTGTGTCACGCGTATATAAACTTTTAAAAATGCTGTTTTTGGCTTTATGTTAGGTAATTATAATCGGCGCAACAGTTCTAGACACGTGAAAATCTTAATGAGAGCTAAGATGCGAGTTCTTACCAGATCAGGTGGTGACCGGTCGTCTGCATGCTGCAGGAGTGCGTGGGACAGTCATCGTCAAATATCCACACCGGTTATGCACTGCGTTGCGCTGATAAACTTAGTTATATACAGTATATTAAAATCCACGCTGTAAAAAGCGCTTAATATAAAAAACGCTGGCAATCATTGCCTCCAATTCTTCCACATCTAACAACCCTTCCTCTTCTACGGAATCACTCACATTATTGCCGTCATCACTGCTGTCACTACTTTCTGCACCATTATCCTGGATGAGAATTATTTCTATTTGATTTTCTGCAATTCCGTATTTTTCGGAATAATGATTCTTAATTTATTCAGCATGTCGCCATACATTTTCCCATTCTGGCCTTCCAATTTCAGCAAATTGCTGGCGTTATAACTGCTCCACATATTTTAATTTAAAAGTGATATTTCTTCATGCCACCCATTTTTTGATATCAGCCCAGATTAATTCGATTGGGTTTAGATCTGGGCGATACGATGACAATCTAAGTACATTATGGCGATGTTGTATTACTATCTGGTCAAGTATGTATGACGTCTGAAGCTGTTTGTTGGCTTTAATTAAGTTATATAGCTTTGTTTTACTCATGCTTTCATCTAAGCTTTATTATGTCTAAGTAACCAAGCTCTCATTTCTTCTTTCAAGGAAGTTGAGGTAGGTGGTTTGTGAATTTGAGTGTTGACGCATTGTGAAGCATTGTCGATGACCAGAACAGACCACGCAGGCATATTAGGTATCAACATGGCGTTGATTCACTTCATGTAATTTTCTGTATTCATTTCTTGATGAAAATCTCCTGTTGTTTTTGCGACTTGTAAAAGAAGGGCATTTGGAACGAAGCCGATCTTTCCAACAGCACGAACGATAATAAGTATTTGCCCTTTGGCAACAGGTGCCTGCAAACCTAATTCGCTATCGTCACTCCAACTTTTAGATGCTGTATGACTGCTGTGTATGTATGACTTATCTTCATACATTATAGTATTTTTCTGAAATTTGTAGCACCAGTTTGAAAATTGATGCTGATATAAGTACACACTGATATAAGTACATATAAAATTATAGTCATTTGGAAAGGTAGAATCAGACTGAAAAATTCAATGCCATAGCCGGGATTTGAACCACGGGGCTTAGGCTTTCCGTGCCGTTGCTCTAACCGACTAAGCTATCATGGCAACATTTACTTTTTTATTTTATTATTATTTTTTATTTTATTTATTTATTTTGCTTTTCTGTTAGAACTCTTCTATTTGATTTCGGTTTCTTCCATTTGAACCCTAAATCTTTAATAATTTTTCTGAGATTTGTAGCACCACCTTGAAAGTTTCTGCTGTGTTTCAGCTGGTTGAGCAATCTGCTTATTGTTAGCACAGTTTTTTTCTTCCACATAGGAATTGTGAACCGTGCGCCGAATACGCATTCGAAATCGTCTATTTCTGTAATACGTTTAGGGACCTTATGTTTCTTCCCAGGTGTGTCAAATGGTACTCTTTCATCCATATGTTTTTTTCTCTTATCTTTGAGAACTCTGGAAATGGAACTCGGTGAAACACCAGTTGCTTTGACTACTCTTTCTTTCACTCTCTTAAAGCTTTTGTGGAACTCGGATATAATTTCTTCCTTCATCTCTGCTTCTTGCTTCATGAAGTCGATGACATTTGCAATTATTTCCCTACTTTGACTATGTAACACCTTACCACTTAACTTTGAAAACATAGGAGCCATGGTTATAAATATAACAAATATAAAATAAGTACTATTTAGATACTGCAGCTCTCTTTAAAATTACAACCAGATGCAGACTGTATGTGTTACGCACTGTGAGTAAGCAAAGGTATTATATCGCTTTCGTTGATTAAGCTAAACATAAACCATTCCTAGGCTCGGCAGCTGGGATGGCAATCAAGGTCACGATTCCAGAAGTTTTGCGCGAGTAATATATAGGTTATCAGTTGTTCATCCAAAACCGAAACTTAACAATTATTGCTTTACAAAGTCCAAGTGAGCTTTGTTTTCATTCTTTTAACATTATTTGTAATCATTTTCATTTAATTTTCTGGACTGTCAGTTGAAACTATATAATTTGCAGTTCTCTCCAAATTGCACGAACCTTTCCCAAGCTGGATGCAAATTGAATCCGCGGGAACCAACCAAAGAAGCAGCTCCCCTGCCTCGATCTTCTCCGTTGTCTTGTCAACTGATACCTGTGGTCAGTGCGGCTGACCTACCTTGTAGAGTTGCCTTCTTCAGTTCTCCGTGGAAATATGACTAAGCATTCTTAGCTTGCTTACGCATCCATTTCATCAAAATTCGCTAATCACTACTGTTGGCCGTTAGAGCTTAACTCCTCAAAGAATGTAACGGCTTCTTTTTTCTTTTTTTAACGATAGATGCTTGGTTTACTTACCAACCCTCATCTTTTTTAAAAGTCGCAGGGCTAGATTTGGCTTTGTACGGTGCATTCTTTACAAGTTGCCCCCGCCTAATTCGCATCTTGGAACCCTAACTGGGTCGGAAATAGTTATTCATGATACAAATGTTAAAAGTGTAATTTTATATTGTGAGTGGCAAACCTCCAGAGCAAAATGAAATCCTTTTAACGTGTCTTGTCATATACGGTATTTTTTAGACAGCCCTTAATATATTGTAAAGTATCCAGCTCAAAGTTGTGTGGAAATAGCAGTATACATTCGAACATGCGCAATGGTGAGCTCTAGTCTGTGTGTTGTTTGGCCTTCGTTGTTGTTTGACCTTCATAGCATCAGTGCTGACAAACATGACCGCTTACACAATCATAACATTCTGTGATATATGGAAAGAAGACTGTGGCAAAAATAACTGAACAGAATAAGAGTTACAATTTCATTAATAAACATGTTTTATATACATTATATTATTCCTTTGATGTAATTGTGATGTTATAAAAATGTTATTCCATTGAGTGTTACAATTTTCAATTTATAGTGTGAGTGGCTCGTGTTGAAAGCTCTACTTTTAGTACCAGCTGTCTATATAGTATATTAAGCAACAAAACCATAATGGTAGTAATTAAGACTCGAGTATGTTTATGAAACGAAGGGTAGCGTGTTTCATAATTTTCATACGACCGTCTAAATTACCATTATAATCAAGTTACATACACTGTTTGTGGTCGACCGCACTACAATTTTAAAACTTGAATTTTTACAGAAAGTCTAACCTTGGCAGGGTCTTGAGCGTGTTTGCAAGCAGTGCAACAGATGGCAGCACCGTTGAGCTCATTCCGTATTTATTGAGTTTTTGCAGGTAACGTGAAAGCAGCTACATTGAAGCAAAAGGAAATGAACTCAGTTTATTATAATATTAAAATTACAATGAAAGAATTCATTTTATTTCAAAAATACATATTTCATTGTTTATCTGGGAAATGGATCTCAGTGGACTGCTGCTTTGAAGGTGTTGAAAGATATGGGCGATAGAGGTGCTGCGCGCGCCGCTGATTAAGGTAATAATGAGTCGCTAAAATATTATGGATGCCGTAACAATTCATTTACCTCATATGTAATCAGCGTATTGTAGTATGGTCGACCAAAAGCTTATTCTATAGCAGTTGCAAAATAAAGAATGCCAGACTCTGCTCTTGCTATTTCAAGTTTTACCTAATATTACAAACATTGAAAGCCTTTTATAAGCCGAATGGGTTAGGATTCCGCTATTGTGTAAGAGCCATTTGTAAAACACTACGGTCGCATTGGTTGTGAAATGATGAATACAGCTTTTTAATGTTGTTTCAATATTCACTCCTTCCACAAGTTTTTTTTATTTATTAACTTTTCAGTTGTACAGAAGAACGCTCCTTTATACTGTTTTATCAAGATAAAAATTTTATATTTGCCATTAGAAAAGGTACATATTAACAGTTTAATCTTGTATTGCACCGTAGGTATTTTGGCATAAAACTGATAGTTTTTTTTTTCAGAAACGATGACTAAGTTAAGCATTTATTTCCAATCCGAAAAATTATTCAAGTAACATTTTATTGCTGCAATTTTAAGCCTCTGCGATTGCTTATTCGATTTTAACCTCATCTCTTGTCTTTATACAAATGATCCGTAACTCTCCGGTGGGTATCCCCCGACAATTCCATGTTCTTTTACAAATGAAATAACTCCGAATTTTGTATAATATATATTTACACACCTAGTTTATTTCTCAGAATTTTTATTTGTACAAATCAAGCATCAAGATGCACGTGTTCATGTATTTATATTTTAATGACAGCTAATAACCAGCTCAAGATATTGTATTTTTCAAACTCAAGTGTACAACTTCCATTGTAATGTAATCCACTTAGAATCACAATTGACAAAGAAGCTCGCTCACCAAGGTGATATTTTAAGTTGTGCAAGTGCGAAGACACAATAAGTAAGCTGTAATTAATTCAAATTCCTTGAGTAAAGCTAAATTATGTGTGGTTATCTTCACCCTCATTTTTGTGACTTGTGTTCAATAAGTTTAGTTCAAGAACAAGATAAGTAATCAAATTCTAGCTCAGATAAGTTGTATTTCTCGCTTTAGATTCATTCTAACAGAAGCGTAGCAGTCAAAGTGATTAAAATAGTCCTGTAGACGTAGCTCGATGAGAAGACATTAACATGGAGTCATCGGAAAGAGGACCCATTTCTTCACAATAATTGAAGGCAACTAGCGAGCATACCTCGACAGCAATTGGTTATCAGCCTTGGTAACTTTAATAATCCGGAGGAGAAAAGGAAGAAAACGGTACAAGAGGAAAGCGCAGAAAGTCCAGACAGGAAAGCTTGGATTTCACTGAAGGTGACCTACTATATAGAAATGGATATCGAGTTATAAATACATTAAGATAGTTTAATGAAACCTAATAGTGCAAAACAACTTAGAGCTAAGAAATGGCAATGCGTCCTATTAAGAACTACAACCTACAATAAAAGATCATGCACCTTATCATTAGAGACCACACGAAGCCTTAAAAGTGCTGGAGGACCAAACAAGATAAAGTAGACATCAGACAGGAATCCTAAAGAGGGGCGGATCAGTGGGTTCATCGTGTTAAATTCCTAATAACGAAAACACTCTCTGCCGATGTCTTATTAGGGGCTACAAGCAGTTCTACAAGTATTACAACCTGAAAACCGACCACCTTGTGTTTTGAAGACTAGCATCCCATCACCAGAAAAAGCGCAATACAGGACCTGTTGATACAGTATATAGTATTCCTATGACATCGCTCTCAAGTGTGAAGGTAAAGATTTCGGGAACATGGAGTTCCTTGGGATAATTCACGATTTCTTTGGAGATATGGAAAAGAACATGTGTATGTAGTTTGGGGGTTGGGGTGTAAGTTATAATTAATAGGGGATGTTTCAGAATTCAGGAAAGACTTCGGTGTGCCCTCCATGTATATATTGACATTTTCCAAACATGATTTATGAGAGCTACGAACTAAGATCAACAAACAATACGTGAACTTTTGTGTGTTATAATTTATGTCACATTTATTACATTCTGTGAACTATGAGCGATTCTTTTGAAAGGCACAACGTAAAGGCTTAATGTTCATGGCAGTATCGCTTAGCAATGTATACATTTCTGCTTGCATTTCACGTCGGACTGTACGATAGATACAACCAGTCACTGGTATACTCAAACCTCTCTCACCTCAACCGCAGACTGTTCTGTGAATTCTGTCTCCATGGAAATCCCTTCGTTTGCGTCCACAGTTGCAGTAGCTCTGTGGGTGTGAATGAAGGTATGACCAAAATTGGTGCATGAAGGAACAGCCTGTAATGTTTTCTGTAATCATTTGCTGCGGCATCACTTAAAATCATAGAAAATCAGAGCGAGTTTCCGTCTTCTAATTGCAAGCACCGAATGGATATTTACTCTTTTCAGCAGCATCAAGGTGTGATTTCTGCAATCACAAACTTGTGTACAGCTAGAAGTTATTCCGTTCATCGATATCACTGAAGATGTGGATGCTATTTTAGGATTATGATTTTCTGTGATTTTGAATAACGGCTTTCCTAAGAATATTCATGGGCATTTCTGAAGTACCTACTGCTAAGTTTGACATGATGGTATCGCAGCTTTAAAAAAGAAAATTCATTGATTATAAATCGCCTTAGACAAGCATTTGCTCATCATTTAGTGATATTTTAATTTGCTACACATTCAATAGCGTATCATCTACTGGTATTTCATGGTGATACGCACTAGTATCCACATGTATTCACTGAAATGATTAGTGGGTGGAAACTCTCTTCGGAGACAATTTAATTTTAGGGTGCAGAGGGACCCTGCCACGTCGTCCTCCGTGGACTAGTGGTACCGTGCTAGCCTCTAATTCCCCAGATCGCAGATTCAAACCCGGCGGAGGGCGAAGGATTTTTTTTGGCGTAAAAATCCTTAGAGCATGGTTTCCTTCGGAAGAGAAGTAAAACCGGTGGTCCCATGTCATAGATTTGCGGCACGTAAAAGAACCTCAAGCCTGATAAGAGGCCTCTGAGCAAAATTTCCGGTCTTTCACGCCCAACATAGAATGGGACGCTAAGTAGTAATAGTAGTTCAAGAGCGTCCATAAATAAAACTCGATTCTTTTTTTTGGGGGGGGGGACCCTGCCTGAAAAGATGAGGTTGTCAGAACTTCTTAGGCTAGTGCTTGGCAACCTGACAAGATTGAGCAGAAGCTCCGTAGTTTCGATGAAAACAGCTTCCTCGAGCCACAATCTCTGGAGGGAAGAACTGGGCTTTTTCAATGAAGGCAAGCAAGGCAAGGAATCGACACTCAATTATACATCCAGAGAATAGTTGTGTGGGATCAAGGATTCGATGAAACGAGTAAAGGCTTCAAGAAGAGGGGGGGGGGGAAAGCTGATTCATGCACCACAAAGAACGGAACTACACTGTTCCACACAAGCTCATTACAGGCTACAAGGCTGCTGTTGTGGAAGAAGGTTAAATAATACGCATAAGTAATAAGCAGCGACCAAATTTGTGTTTATCAGTATGAACAGGCGAAAAATGACCTAAATGTGCATTCTAAAGATGCAGCACTTTAACTGATTCTGAGAAAGGAGGTTAGTGTTAGAAAAAATATCTCAATATCTTTAAAATTCCAATAAGCAGAAGGAGAATTTTGCGATAAATAAACGCAAAATCGTGTGGTTAGGTTACTCATTGTAACTTGCTTTTCGGTTGCAATAATATTAGTGATTACGTAAACGAAAACATTGGGATTATTAGATGAAAGTCTGCTGGAGAAGGCCACTGTTTTAAGTAAGCGTTTTGCGTTATTGCGTTTGCAATATTGTGAATAATACTTCTTACTTTCACGATATTTTCGTTTCTGGATTGTGTTAACATTTTTATAGCCATATGCCTTTACGCTTGGAAACCAGTTTGTCACCTTGGAATAGTAGTCAATACCTTTCTAAAACTGAAAAGAGCAAGTTGCATCGCGTTGCGTCTATAATGTGGCATTTCTTTGTGAATGAGCTATTAAGAGTGCTAAGCCCTGGGGCTTTTCTCTCAAACGCGAAGAAAACTCTTCATATTGTGAAGTATACTTGAGTACTATAGACAGTATGGAAGAAAAGTTGTGGAAAAGTGTTTTATAAGCCAAAATGCACTTCTTTTAGGAGGAAAGCAAACGGTTTCAGTACGCAAACAGTAGGAAGGAATCAAATAAAGCTTGTTTCAAATTACAATTTTAATAACTAGAGCGAATTGTCATGTAATAATTCCGGCTCGGATTTTTAAGTGGAGTAAACGCTATCAATATGCATTAAACAGGTAACATGAACACATCTGCTAGGAGCTGGAGAGATGACTAACGACGTATGAAGAGAGGCAATGGGGGAAATTGATGCATTCTGGATAAAAGGATGTAAGAACTTGAGAGAAATGCCCATGTTTTCCATTGAGGCAGGTTCAAAGCCTTGTTTCCACACATTCCAAATCTTGGCCATATCTTAAGCTTCCAGCAGTAAAATCCTGTTTCTTATACAGAGTAGACCATTTAAGTTGAGATTGTAGAATATCTCCAAAACTAAGCGTTGTAGAAAGAAATGTCTTTAATAAAAGTTGCATGGTATGCGGGAAAGTAAATGCTATTAGTTGTGTTTTGTTTGGAGGACGCTGTGATGGTCATTTTAGGGTCAATTGGACCCCTCAATAGGATCATGTTGACCACCCTGTATATTAGCACGGGGTAGTATTAAAATAATTAGTTGTACTGTATTCCATAAACACTTTCACGGCTATAAAATTACCTACAGTGCACGTGCGTTATTTTTATTGGATTGGGGAGAAAGTCAGAAAAATCATAAACTGAAAAAAATAAATATAACACATTTTGAATGTGTTTCTGTTAACCTGAGTTGGGCGAAAGCTAATAAGAGATCCAATAAGCTCTTGACGACTTTCACGAACGTAGAAAATTCCTCTAAGTGCCCATAATACAGAGAAGATAGTTCCTTCGGATTACAAATGATGTTGCTTAACAGTACAAAATACTATTTTAAGAGAGACCAATGAAATTTCCACCTTGTTTCTCCACAAAACTTCGACTAGAACTGCGGTAGCCCTTACAATCAACATTTCACTGCAATTAATGTGTCTATGCGAGAATTATAGAGTACAATACTACACACATTAACACGAATTGCGATTATTTACGAATACCTGTCCGTCTTTTATAATCTACACTGTATGAAGATAATGCCGTTTTCATTGCGACTGAGTTTATGCCTCGCGTTATTTCAAATGCAACCAAATTAAGCTATTGTAAAAAAACAACCTGATGTTACATTCATATGTCTTTCTGTACCCATTCTTCAGCCTACAGAAGCTTATTCTTCTGTCTGCTTCATGTTAAATGACATAAGCGTTTGTAAAAGTGGGTTTATTTCGTATTTCCTTATAGATGCAAGGGGTTTAAGGGAAAACAGTAAGCTTAGGCGGTAACTGGTCGCTATGTGATCGCTTTGTAATTCCCTACTCTTTGCATAACCAGGCGAAGAAAATGAACGACTTCCTATTTGAGAAAAGTATAAGTATTTGAAAATTCAAACCAACAAATAACAAATTTTGTGCTTTAACGAGATCTACATTTTTTGTGTGGTAAGATTTTTGCCATCTCTTACGGTTTATCAGTTTCACAAAAATCATTCAGAATGAACAGGGCTTCAGAGGCCATTCCCAGAAAATTCAAGATAAACATTTCATTTGCAATGAAAATATCCTAAACATATAGTATTTTAATCCAAATTGTTTGAGCCATTTTTGAGAAAATCAAAATGTTCGAAAAATGTTCCATGTAAAGAGTAGTTTGGAGTGGGGGATTTTTTTTTTTTTAAATCTTCGTTTCGCGTTCTTGGAAGATGCTGAACTTAAATGCCAAGTAAAAGGTAGTGGAGTTATGCTACAGGAAAACATTCGAACATTGTTTTAATCGCATCTCTCCTGTTAACAAACTTCCACAGCCAAGAATGCTTATTTCCTCGGCTTAAGATTGTCCCTAACCTCTCACTTATGTATATAATTTTTTTCCTGTCGCTGATAACATTCGGTTAGACCATTTTTTTATTGTTTATGCCAGAATTATGTTTTAAAATACAATAATTTGCAATTGATAAAGTATTTACAATCTGTCCTTCACTGTTCGTGTGCATTTTAATGTCTGATTATCTTCAATCGGAGGCTTTGCTCCCTTCACATATATCTAGCAGAATGTTCTGGAAATGCTGTTATTTTTTATGCGATGGCGCAAGCACCTAACTTTTTCAGAGACTGGAGAACTAATGTCTATCACAGTAGTAAACTGTATTACATATTACCAATATTATCGAGAACAGTCCTTTTATCGGGTTTTTCTACGCCAGTGTGTACATAATAAAATGGCGAGTGTTTCTCTTCCAATAAAGTTAAAACCTAACTCAATGGTAGGCCTTTCCAGCGTTTAGTTTGTGCGCTGAATAGAAACTTAGCATGCTAGCCGCATGGAAAGGTGAAATGTTCCCCACGTAGTCGTGTGGTCCTGTAGAGTTTTCCCTTGCACGATTTATCAGCTCGCGAAGTGTTTCTCGCACTCCCAGCGGTATATATCGATCAAAGAGGGACCGGCACGGCTGTTGACACTGTTCCTACTACCGGCCAGATATTGACCGCTGCTGTCTCGCAATTTGGGATGCTGTTGACTTGGTAACGTGCTGCACCACATCCATTGATTTTGACAGGGTAGGCTTGTTGGGGAAAATGGATCCAGCTTTGATGCTGTCATAGATGATGTACATTGCTTAATTTTGCTTCCGCTCAGCTCGACGATTCGTGGCTGTCCAATCAAGCGTTTTCTTGATCCGGCATTGGCAACGGATGAACAATCATACTATCCTTCATGAGCAACTAATGAGCTCGTTTCTAAAAAATAAAGTGTATTGCTTTGGAGTGTTGGAAGGTTCGAGTTTGGTAAGAATCATGAGGTGTAGTTGGGGAACCGACGAAAGCACCATGCCCACTTTTTAAAAACTTCCCGAGATAAACACAGAAACAGATATTTTGAATCTAAGAGCGGCAACTAAAATAGCGGTTCCGAAAACGTTTCTAGTCGTAGCTTTTACAGGCCACAGAATTATATTTCCATTCCAGTGCTGAATTCCTAACTACACGTTTCATTTCAAGAGGTTCTCAACTAAATCCGGGTGGTATAAAATGTAGTCACTTATTGGTCCTGATGATTTATCCAATGTGGACGATGTTTATGTGATGTCAAACAAACATAGACCTCTGAGGGATTCTGTGAAGAGTGCAGAAGGTGATATAAATATATGTAACAAATTTGTTTGTAAATAAAGCATAATCTGTCAATAACCGTTTATTAACCGCAGAGATAAGTATGCTCATAATTCAAGCAATTTAAAAAATATCCCAAATCCACTTGCTTCGTACACCCACTGATAGATGTAGTAATGTTGGTTAGTTTTGCATTCTAGACCTGTTGTTTTATAATTACCATTTAAATTGTTATAAGTCTCCCACAAGCAGAAGAGATGACTAAGTTTCATTTCAGCTTCCTTTATAGGTAAACACAAAAGTTGTTACTATATGAAAACTAATTGCAAGTATTCGTGGCGACTGTTAGTAGTGACTTCCAAATCGGTAGCAACCAATATTTCACGTTTAGGATGTTCAGGTACTAGTAAAATATCTTAGAAGGGCAATACTTGATTATCTCGAGAAATATGTCTACAGAAGTGCATTGCAGTGTAGATATTGTGTAATTGTACATATCGACACTACATGTAGCTGATTTTAAAAATATGTTTAAACCGTCTTAGATGGCCGAAAACGTTGAGGAACGGAAATGGTGAATGTGTATTCTCTCAGAGTTCCTGCCTCCATGGGTTTTTCTCTGTCATAATGGTAAATGTTTGGAAGCAATCCTGTAAGGCTTCTTTCCCAAATTTCGTTTTCCAATCATTTCATTTAATGTACCAGCGTCTATTGGCTGTGGCAACATAGACTGTTAGAGCAAGCATGAAACACTATTAAAATGTTTCATTCACATTGATTTTTCTAATCGCTATCATTTTATATCCTTTCTAAAAGTATTTTTACAAAAGCTTGTTTTTCTACCTACTTCGTGTTAATCGGGAAATGGTTTCATTCTGCAATTCTTTGGAAGTACAAGAGGGACACACTTGAGGCTGAACGATAGTAAAATCTTTAAGAAGTTGGTCCATCTGTGCTGGCTTTAAAATTATATAATCTTTGTATGATTTAACAAGAAACTAAAGAATGGTAACTTACCGCTTAAAAACTGATTGATAAAAGTATGGAAAGGTTCAAATCAACGACTTGGAAATTGGTAATGCCAAAAAAATAGTAAATGTGTTTTAACGACATCTAAGTTTTTGTGTAGCAGTTTACCAGGTAAACACAATTCATTCTGATTGAAGAGGATTTCGCAGGCATATTATCAGACTAATGTCCTCTTACCAATTTTCCATTCAGAAATACCTACTCTCTGTGGTGCAGATGTAAATTAAGTCTGATTGCTTCAGGATAAGGCATCGAGCCATAGTCGGCTTCAACCTACACATTTTCGGAGAACATAGAGAAACGGGAATACATTCCATGCCTTTCAGCTATATCCGTGTTAAGTCATCTGATGGGTCGCTGTTAGAGTTTTGTGCAATTGGGTTACTGAAAAGAGCCCTTGGAAGCAGACGGCCGCGAACGTTGGTTGGTCTCTAGAAAACTACCAGGAGGAATGGAATAAACTGGACATCCCTGTATTTCGTAGCAGTTTGCTCCAGTGGAGGCTCTGCTGCAGATTGATAGCTCAAGCTAAAGGCTGCCAGATAGAACATCACTGCTGGTGGAAGCGTTGTTTTTCATAAGGGAAAGCGGTCTTAAGTTTGTTACCATATATTGCGAACAACCATCTGTACTGTGGCTCCTTTGCGCCTGCACTCCACCTCCCAACTAACTGGAGTAGCTGCTGAGTCAGCTGTGACTCGGAAACGGCACAAATACCGCAATATTAGCTAAGATTACATCTTTGTTGCATTTGCTGTTGAAACCTCCGGTGTGCAAAGGCCGAAGAACTTGTTCGTGAAATTGGTCAACTTCTAGCAGATGTTTATGGCGATTCTCGTTCAATTGAATATTTACGCCAACGAATAACTGTCGCCGTACAAGTAGGAATTTTCGCTAGCATTATGGGGACGTTCCCAGCTTCACCATTATTGGAGCAAATTTTCTATTTGAATAAGATCCCCACCTGCTGCAGTTTATCACAATTGGTACCTGCTTCCTGAGCGACATCAGACAGCTCTGCGGTGAGGTCAAAGCAGTACAATAAATAGGTGGAACCGAAAGTGGTGGGTCTGGGTGGAACCCGGGACCTAGTGTTCAAGTCCGCCAAGTCGTGCAAGAAAGCCTAACCGCACGTCCTCGTACCTTTTTTACCTGTAGAGCTATAACTTAATGTAATACTCTTATAAACATTCACATATTTTGAAGGTCATCGTTTAACTACCGACATATTCCGCATGAATCTTAAGTGAGACTGATAAATGTGATAATTTGTTTCCACTTGTAGAAAGGCTAATTTGCTGAACATCTATGACATCATAAGATAAAGCCAATGGACAACTGTATTTTAACTGAGTGTACCATACAGTACATTTTCTTCTGGAGTATTTTAATGTCATTTGATGACATGACTTGTTTTTCCTCTTTAGCTGAGTCTAAGTTGCTATTAGTTTCTCCTTGAAAACCATTTTATAATAAAATGAGTAAATATTTTGGAAATAATATACGACCTTAACTTTAAAAAAATCTTATATATTGAGCTTTAAATCAGAGCAGTGCCGTGTTAAAGTATTTTGGCATATTAATAATTTGGAGGTTTCATTGTCATTACCAGACATTGTTTTCGTGACGTCACTCCTGGCTGGGAGTTTCTGCTAGCCACGAGTGGTGGGGATATACTGTCTGTCTTGCTGAGTATTCCAAGAGAAGCGGATCGCGCATTCAAGCTGGCCTTTGGATCGGTAGACATCTCCCCTCACCTTTCATGTTTAATAATGTAGGAACCCGAAACGGTTGAAAAATAAATCTAGGAAGATATAAGTAGATTTGTGTTATGGATTTTGTGCATTGAAAAACCCACGCCTTTCTCTTAACCTCGACACCACTTGTCGGTCCTCCGCAGCCAAGTGAGTATACGTCCCCTCAATATATGTGCTGAATACTAAAAATTAATTTAATTTTTCATGTGAAGCTTTAGGCCTCTACCCAGCATGTAACATTTTAAACTCCTAAAACGAAATTTTTCGCTTTCCATGGATTAGATCCTGTTAGAGCCAAAATAATTATTTTTAGTGGTGAAACATTAGAACAAATTACTGAATTTAAATACTTAGGTTGCAACTTCCTCTTACCGAAAAAGTAAAGACGTCGGATCGAAGTTTGCTAAATACCAAGTTCTTGGATACAATGATGCACATTCTTTTGAAAAGAGTTAGACAAGAGAGAATCCTGAAGTTTTATAAGGTGATGGCGCTCTCAACTCTATTGTATGGGCCAGAAGTATGGACAATGACAGCGTAGCAGAAACGGAGAATAGAAGCTGCAGAAATGAAAGGTATTTAGTAGGATATTCTCTCCTAGGCCATAGGAAGAGTGAAGAAATTAGAGCTGAAATAAACTTACCTTGTGTCTTGACACTATAGATTAATATAGAAATAAATGCAAAGATCGCGTATTAAGGACAACTCAAGATAGAATACTTTAAAAGTAGTCCAGTACATACCAAGAGGTCGAAGAAGTATCAACAGACCAAGGGAACATTGGAGCGACCAATTTTAATTTTCTATTTAAAAATATTTTAACATGTTAATTTGGAGATGGAACAGGCCAAAATGCCTAGTCCATGTTGTCTAAAAAGACGATTTAGTACTATCACCAAGTATACTGTTCTATCAGTCACAGTCAGAAAGGAGGAAATGTTGAACGTTTAGTGTTGTTGAGAGAGTGACGTCTACATAACAAGCGAACATCTCGCAGCCGCAGCTTCAAGTGTTTATTCAACACGCCATTCACGGCGTTTAAAAAGAGTGGCGGCGGTGAGCGTTCCCATTAATCTGTGTGAATGAGTGCACCGTGGAAACTCGTAATGTTTGCTCTGGTGCGTGAGGCCGTTAACACGGAAGTCGGGTCAGGTTTACTGCTGGGGTCATGGGCCCTACACTTCAGCCACAACACTTGGAAACTTGCAGCAAGAAAAATCTAAACGCTGGAGGATAGCAGCTTTCTCTGCAAACGAAAGAAAATTGAGGTTCTTACGGACTGCAACAGAGCATCAACTTGGTGAGTTTCATTGGTGCTTGCCATTTTTCTAACAGTTTTCTTCAGCACATGAAGGCTGTAAACTGAGCAACCATGGTGGATTTAGATTAGATTTTACACGGCGAATCTAAGCAATAATCCTGCTCAAGTCAAGTTGCCTAATTTTGTTGGTTCAGGATTTCGCCCAGTATTTGGGATTGCATCAATTGCAGGCATACATCCTCAAGCTTATACCTTGTTTAATACTATAACTAGTTTACTGAAAGTTGGACGTTTTGGGACAATTGAGTGAATAATTTTTACATACAAAACTAAGTGTTCCTTAGTGTAGAAACAGAATGTATAGCTTCTTATTTGCCTTAATTCGTCTTCAAAAGTTTTCAGTCCAAAAGTACCTACTAATTCATTGAAAATGCCCTTCTTGCCTAGTTTTGAAAATGCAATGTAGATGTCCTAGAATCATCATATTACACCCTGATGAAGTCGATTAATTTGAAAACAGTCTATATGTAGAAAAAAGTGTTGCAATGCTGTATATGCGATTGATTAATCATGAGAATATCGCCGTAAACGGGATATATATGTGTTTTATAGTATTTTTACAATTAGACCTGCAGTTATGAGTGGTTAATTCAACGGAGATAGATGCTAAGGAGATGTGGGAGCTACCCGGAGTCAAGTGACGCTCTCTTGGTGGGAATTTATGTTAGGGCCAAAACATGGTTTCTTAAAAAGCCCCCATCCCATTTTTGCAGCGCGGAATTGGATATGCCACAAACGCGCGCCAATCCAAAGGCAAAACCACCGAAAACCTCGATGGGTCTACAGTCCAGCTCGCTGTCTACAAGCTGTCCTGACTGGTGCAAGGAGGACATTATGGCGTATATACAACCTAGCCCAGGCATCACTATCCACACATACCCTGTCTCTCATAGGTAACGGGACCACCCGTCCTGTCGAGACCAACCCAATTCGAACAGCTCTCCGGCGGAGAGATAGGCGGCCAGGTGTATTTTTAAGTAACATGAGGGCTGAGGGTTCGCATCATCCATGTCACGCTATCTGAAGGGGTTGGAACATCTTCCCTATGGTAAAAAGATTCAAGCGCTCGTTGGATGTGATGACAAGACAGTTTTATTAAGGGTACGAGGTACTTGCACATGTCAATAAAAGTGCTTTTTTTCCTTGCCGAAAAAAATCCAGGACTCTCCGCTAGGTAGGACCCGCGACCGTGGAAGCTAATGCTATCACTGTAACCATTATACCATTAATACGAGGACAGTACTGAACATTTTTTGAATGCCATGTTTCTAAAATCAAATGAAATTTGTTTATATTTGACAGCTACTTTCTGATGTTTTGCGAGTTTATTCGATTTGCATTATCATTTAAAGATTTTGTGTTGACTAGAGAACATTTCCGGGCTAAACAATGTTGAAGATCGGCTTAGGAATGCATTTGACAAAGAAGCCTCATCTAAGGCAACAATTTATAGTTGGTACAGCGAATTCAGAAGAGATCGGTTTTTTCTTAGTGATGAATTTCGTGAAGAACGCCAACGAACTGCTGTTACTGATGAAAATATTGCCGCTGTTGGAGCAATGCTCGAAGAAGATCGACGGACATCTTATGAATTTATGCGGGCGACATTGGGCATTGGTATGAGTCAAATCCAAAACGTTTCACATCAACAATTGGACGTCAGAAAAATTGGTTGCCGATGGATTTCAAATAAACTGACTCCCGCTTAAAAAGAAAAAGACATTGATTGTTGCAGAAAAACTCTGGAAAAATTCCAAGGCAGCACTTCAAATTTGGTTTGGAATATCGTTACTAGTGATGAATCTTGAATTTATTGTTATGATCCTGAAAAGTCAAGTCAACCGGCTCAATGGGTCTTTCGAACAGAACCTAAGCCTACAAAAGTCCGACAAATTCGCAGTGCTGGTAAAAGCATGGAAGGTATTTTTTCTTTCAAGGGCTCGTTATGCTAATGTAGCGTTAGAAGATAGACGTACCGTTACTGTTGATTGGTGTACAAATGTCTGTTTACTGCAATTTTTTTTAACAAAATCGTGAAAAACGTCCAAAAGAAAAAATGTTACATCATGACAACACATCGATACAGCAAAACTAACGACTGAGCATCTGGATGCCTAAAGGTGAGCACCATGGACCCTCCAGCTCTGACCTAGCACCTCGTGATTTATTATTATTTTTTTTTAAAAAAATTAAAAATAAAATGATGGTATCGCTTTTTCGTCGTCAGATGAAGCAGCGGAACATTATAAAAACCTGATTTCTGAAGTGCCTTAGGAAGAGTGGCATCATTGCTTTAAGAACTGGCTTCATCGAATGCAAAAATGTATTGATGTTAAAGGGATATATTTTGAAAAACAATAAAATAATTTAAATTTTTTTAAACTAATCCTAATTTGATTTTCTAAAACCTTTCAGTGTCACCCTTGTATGTGCATATATTTCATTAGATATGGCACAGTTAAAATACCTTAAAACTCACCAAAAAATTAAGGAAAACGTGCTGCTTTATTTCAAGCATTGAGATTTCAATGTAGGCTTTTCGGTTTCATTGAGTATGCCGTGAATACAATTTGCAGCTTCTCAGTTAAAATACTTTTACTTCCTCTACCACATACCTACTAAGTAGAGAAGGTATTGTACTCCACCCAAAGATTCAATACCGAAATTTCACCGGAAATACATGTTTTGAGGCCTCCTAAACCCAAAAATAGCATTTTTAGAAAAGTGGTGTGTGTCTGTGAACAGCATAACTCAAAAACGAAAAGTCGGATAAACACCAAACTTGGTATTTAGGTTCAGTGCCTTCCAAAGATGCGACATGAGGATTTTCAAGAAAATCCCCCACCCCAAACTACCCTTTACATGGAACATTTTTCGAATTTTTTTATTTTCTAAGAAATCGTTCTTAACGATTTTGATTAAAATACCACATATTAAAATTATTTATATGACAAAATGTATATCTTAAATTTTCTGTGAAGTCCTCTTAATTCGAAAGGAATTTTGCATAACTGTTAAACGTAAAGCGATAGATGAAACGTACTGTACAAAAAATGTAGATCTATTTAAAAAAATTATTTGAAATAACTTTTTTGTCGCATAGCCATTTCTGAGATAATGGTTCGAATTGTTCGTTGCATGATCATTATTTTAAAGTCCTGTCGACATTCACTTGTTTCTCGCGATTGCATGGAAAGAGAGTGGAATTTTAAGGCCAACATATATAGTCCAGTTATATATTTAACTATCGCTGTTCCCTTCGTGTCTATAGCGTAGCTATTTCTGCAAAGGTTTATTTGTATTAAAATGAAATAGATGCAAAAGTAAGTTTTACTAAGAATGGTTTATATACCCACTAATAAATAATAGAGTATGAAGAAAGTCATGTGAATGTATCACTTCTGATTTTTCAATCTTTCATTGTCATTCCAAGTAAGCTAATCCAGAAAATTCTGAAAATCCTGATAGCCTACGTCAGGGTTTTCAAGGAAACTTCGATGAATTGTTTTAAAAAGTCTTAGTACAAGATCTTGTAGAAGAAGGCAAGAAGAATATTGCTTATTTGTCGGGGAGCTAGGGAATACTAAATGATAATTTCTACAAACAAAATTCCGAACTTGTAATATATTTTCTTTGGAAATGTGAAGCTGAAATCTCCTTTAACATAAGATGGATAGGTACATGGCTACTAAACAGTTGTGAAAAAAAGCTAAACGACAGAATTCGGTATAATGCTTTCTCTAAAAGCAAAGTTACAAGTGGACCTGGGGCTTTACAGTGTAATAAGCTATGTTTTTGCTTTCCTCAAAACTGGATTTTTCAGCACCGTCCCCCCTCAAAAAAAGGTTATTTGGCTCTATTCTTTTGAAGACAAAAGTCACTGAATCATACTTTACACAGATCTTCCACTTTTATCTGCCTGTAGAATTGGGTGAAAATCTTAAATAAATCAAACATTTTATTTTAGATTTACTATGTTTAAATCCTAGTTTTTCGTTTGGCAATTTTAATTGACTAATTTGTGCCACATTTACAGCTCCGTGCAGCTATTTAAATTCTCCTAAACATAGTGCTGCAATGCCCATTCCAATTTTAATAGCTTTCCCAATATTTTCCCTTGGTATTTTTCATTACTTAATGCCCCACGTGTAATTATTTTAATCAATTATAATTTTCACTAAAACCACGAGAAACAAACCATTGACAACTTAACACTCCAAAAAACTATTAAGTATTTGAAAACTCAAGCCAATAGCGAATATCTCGGAAATGGCGATTGCCATAAGCAATTAATTGTATATAAATTGTGTGTTTTAACGAGATCTAAATGTGTAGTAAGCTTCTATCTCTTGTGGTTCATCAGTTTTATAAAAATACGTATGGAAAATCCAATCAGGATGAAGCGTACTCGTACTTCACAGGTTTATTCACAGAATATACACTGCGAGCGTTTTAAGCTAAGGCCACGGATCGCGCGTATGCCGCGTACCGGGGTCACTGCTGTACAGCGTGCTAGTATATAGCCGGCCTGTGGCGTTTCCTTAAAATGCCCGCACTGGTATTTTAAATTAAATATATAACTAATATATGCAATTTGTGATGGTTAGATATTCTTGAGAATAAAAGGTTTCCATATAAAGGGTAGTTTGTGGTGAGGGAATTTTCTTAAATCTTCATGTCGCATCCCTGGAAGATGAACTTAAGTACCAAGCGTAGTGATATCATGATGTTGAATACTTTTATTTGGAATACAGTACTTCCTTTACTTACTATACGAAGTGTTAGAGAAAATAAAAATATGTAAGTGAAAATGGTTTATCCTTTTTTTTTTCCACGCAAACTGTAACATTTTGAAACTGAAAGTGACTTTTCTTATAATGGTCTGTTTAAGACAAATAAAATGAATAGGGTTAACTTATCTTTTGACTCTTGAGGTATTTTTAAGTAACATGTAATCATTGATTAAATCCATAAGAGATATATTAATATATCTAAAACAAATGTACATGAGCTCATGGAAATTTTGTGTGCTGTCTTTACACTACCATTACCATGCTATGTTAAACAGTTCACGTCAATGAAAACGTTTTCACAGGTACATTGCCTTAAAATAATCCCCAGAATGAACGTTTTGGGAGTGCCTGAGTATGCAGTAAGGTCTGTGGTTTATCACTCCGCACCAAAGCTTATCTAGTAATCGGCCAGATCAACAAATCCCCGACCTTGATGCGTGGTGATACTGCTGCGCAGAATCTCATCGACAGATGTTACATATAAACGAAACTTGGCAGCAGATCTTCATGATGAACATCCACATACCTTGAAAGAAACGCTTCCTGCGTTTCTGCTGTATCAGGTTCTGTAATTTGAAACCTCAGTCTCTTGATTTGACATTGGCGGTAACAGTCCAAACTCTCACTTGTTCTCATGGCAGTGAACAGTGAAGGGAGTGCTGTTGTGTTGTGACTTTGTTTGGATGTAACGATATTTGTAAACCACAGCGTGGAAGGTTAAGGTAATGAAAACTATTCTGGGTTTATATTGTTGAATTGAATTGCTCGCAAGTAGAAAAAACTCGGCTCATTCGTAGTGTAATTTGACTTTCATTTCCTGAAACTTGATGTCATTTCGGTGTTCTCCCTCCAAGTTAATGTCATGTGGGTAGCTTGACTCAATGGCAGCATTGTGTCAATACAGTTGGAACTTCATGGTCGATGGGTACACGAAGAACAAAACTAGTATGTGCCTTTCTCTCTGACGATCATCCTGATTTAAGCTGGTATTACGATAAACTTAACGTGATGGGAGTAACGTGCTGCTAAGCCAAAGGTCTAATTTAGGATGCACTTAGTTAACATAATTATTTTGTTAACTAAGTAAAATAAATTTAGAAGAATTCCGTAGGGTCTCGGGTGCACAGTTTTAAGAGTAATAAAAATGTATACCTTACCATCTTTTTAAAATTCAATGTTTTTCAACTTTTTGGACTTTGGAAACCCTTCTTTAACTAATGCATAGATGTTTATATCCATAGTACAACTTATGCGCAACATAGAGGTTAAGATATGTGAGGTTTTTAAACAGATCGGAATGAAAATACGAATGAAGAGTGTTTTGAATGGTAAAAATTGTTACTTTGGGAAAATAAAACATTTATGTGGATGTAACCTATTAGCAGGCAGGGCACGGGTAATTTAAATGATACCGTAAGGCCTTTAAACATGGCCGCGCATGAAAAAGAATAATAACCCAGTGTGAGTGAAGGATTCTGGCAAAATTTTAAGGAAAAACCAAAATTTCAAATTTTCAGCATTTTTTGGATAAAAGCTCAGTAGGGTTACCGTCCCCTTGTAGTGGTTACCATGCAAGCTAGCTAGCTTCTAGTTCCCGAGGTCGCAGGTTTAAACCCGGCGGATGGCGATGGATTTTTTCGGGCGTAAAAATCCTTAGCATGGCTTCCTTCGGAAGGTACATAAAGCCGGTGGTTCCGTGTCGTAGATTTACGGCACGTATTAGAACCTCAAGCCTGATAAAGAGGCCTCTGAGCAAAATTACCGGTCTTTCACGCCCAATACAGAATGGGACGCTAAGGACCACAGCAGTTAAAGACTGTCCATAAATAAAACCTCAATTTAATTTAGCCACCTCCTATCTTAACGTAACGAGAATGACTGGAATTAGTAGTTGTTTTTATTGCTCCATGCTATTGCTTCATGCCGATTAATTCAAATTATTACTTGACACTAAACTCAACGTTACGGGGAGGAAAAGACATTGACAAGCTTTAAGTTACATCGCTTTAAGTCTTGTTGAATCAACCGTAAATAGCTCCGTTTAATGCAATGTATTAGAATTTCCCGTTACGTCGCGTTAAATCAAGTCACGTTACGTTAAGTTCATCATAATCCCGGCTGTAGGTTCAAAATGGGACAAGACATTGAAACAAATATTTGGTGTAAAGGTAAACAAACAAAAAAAACAAGGTTACGACTTTGCAGTCTAGCAGTGTAACAATGCTTCGTCCTAACACCAGAGAATAGAGTAAAGTCAGACACTGTAATTTTGATGTTTGATATTATAATAATAATAATAATAATAATAATAATAATAATAATAATAATAATAATGACAATTTTCTTTGCGTATTATAAGTTGATAATTTATTTATAAGGTTGGTCACCAATTGATGTAAAAAATAATACATTATTACACCTACTTTCATCATCATTTTGTCCGCTGTGTGACCTTCAAAAGGATACAGACTGAGATCTTCAGCGATGTCCGGCCACTCCCAGGCAAATCTTCGTGAGCAAAAGAGTGATTTCGTTATCTACACCTCAGCATTATTAATAAGCAAACAAATATACATGTATGATTTTTAAGTTAGTATCATTTTCATTCACAATAATAAGGATATTTTAAGGTGAAATATTAGCAACACCATTGTTTTATTCAAACAGTGAGAGCGGTTACGATTTCATTTAATTTTTGTTTTGAGAATTGCTCATGGTTTACAGCATGGTTTAAATGTGAAAACAGCATTACGTGAATACAGGACCAATTATATGAACTGTTCCAATGTTAGTGCTTCATACTGCTTTTGATCAATAAAGTAGCCTTATCCAAAAGGGTTTACCTTGTTTTGTAAATATTTCCAGAAGACGACGAAAGCTGCTAAGTTGCAATGACCTACCACAGCTCTGATTAAAGGTTACATATCAATTAGCGTTTTGAATAATTTGCTGTACTAAAATTCTTCCAATCTTTACTTTAGTCGTGATATAGTAGGTGTATTTAAATCTCTGATTAAAAGATAAAATGAACTCTTTTTTGAATTTAATACTATTAATTAAATCTTTCAAATTCAAGAAAACAAAATTAATTATTAATTTCGATCGAGTTTTGATATGTCTACAAAGTTTACGACCTCCATTGAAATTACTACGAAAAAAGAAACATTCTATGAGTTTTTGTTGTGCTAATATTCCAAGTATTTTTTCAACTTTTTAAGTTTTCCAGTTTTTTGTGCGCAGATTAAAAAAATATAAATAAATTAGAGAGAAAGGGGAGGAGTTTTAAAACGCATCAGGCACCATTACAATGTCTCCGTTTAAGGATTTTTCCATCAGATTTTCTGGCGTTTCTACTTCTCACTTGTTAACATGTTCATGATTCGTCCAGTATTTCGTTACTCTGTTTTGCTTTTCCTTCGTGTATTCCACATTTGTATACACTTGATCTAAATCATAGTCTTCTGCCTTTTAATAACGCTGTGACAAATGGCTGCACAAAGAGAATACAGAATGGCGGCATCAGCTAATAGCTGGGTCATTTTTAGCTTTAACTCAGTTTGTACGACAACACTAAATGTGAAGTTCAGTAATGCTTTTTTTGCGACTCGTGCGTGCTGTAGCGTTTCAACGTGATAATTTATCTCGGCGAAGGGTTTTTACCACGTGAATAAACCGCTTGTGAAATATTAACGCGTTTCGACTTCCAGAGCTATGAGTCTGAATGCCTGGTTTATGCACACCAACTGAATGCTTCAAGGCAAGATGGATGTGTTACATCAAGTTCACGAGAGTAGGGAAAAGCAGCTGCGATGAATGTTATTTTGTGATGCTTTGTGTGGTAGGGGAAGGAGACTTGAAATGACACTGGGATGGGCAACAGTAATTCATAATGATAAAATATTAAAATCTTCCCGGCTGGAAGGCCTGGTCTAAAGGTAAAATAATTATTTATACCCGACGTTTCGGTCAACTTTCTGGTTGCCATCTTCAAGAGGATAACACACTGGGCAACTTAACGACGACTGTATAAATAATTTTACCTTTAGACCACGGCCTTGGAGCCCGGAAGCTTTTATTAGCTTATCTAATAACTCCGGCCGTGAAAGCCTTCGCACTTATTTGTCATAACGGTTAAGCTAACATTTCTAATCAACATCTAGGTTATGTTGCGAAGGTTACATGTTCTTTTATACACATGATTCAGTGACAAATGGCCTTAGTTATGTAGATGCCTGCCAATGACATTGCTTAAATAAGCTAGATGACCGCAGTTATGTAGTTTGTTGCTATTGATTTAATCGGAAGGTGAAATTGTTGCTCTGTGGGGTACATGAATCTCTTAAGATTTGCTTAAATATAACAACCTAGTTATTGCTAAAATGTCGCCTTATAGTTATGTAACTTGGGCGACATAATTTGGCGTGGTAAGAAATATGTCACTACTCTATGTAATCCCATTATTTCCCCTTTTGGTATAATAAAGCATTTGTACAAAAAATGGAGAAAAATTTTACATATACTGCACTCCTTCCAATGTGTTGCGTAAGACGCGATCATCCAGGAAGGTGTGCGTTGCATTATACCAAAGTAGACAATAAAAGAGCTGACTTCGATGTAGAAAATAAAACAGTGGAGGAAAAATTTTTGCAACATGCTCCCTTGAACATCAGCATTTTTAATCGACTATCAAAGCAACAAAAGAGTTAAGAACCTGTGACCTTGATGTAGTACACCTCACTTCCTAATGTCCTGTTTCAAGGTATCGATTTTGTATTCATCGGTTGTGAACCCCAGCGATATGTCTTGTATTGGCGAACAATGCAGCGTATTGGATTGTTCGTCATTACATTACTAACGAATTGATGTGCCATTTATTGTCGTTGCATCCTTTTCTGCGCTCTAAGATTCTTTGAAAAACGTCTTGTCCGTTCTTACAACACCCGTAAGTTGCTTAGACTTAAACAAATACTGGTGCGAATAGTCATTCCCATGCAAAACTCTACCACACGCATTTTATTCATCTATCAGTCATCTGAGAGGAACTTCGAGTACATGTGGAATCAAACATCGATATTTTAGGGACCGAAAAGGATACCATTTTTCAATGTTAGTTTATTACTATGTTTCTCATTAACTGTGCCATAAAATAGTTAATATGCCTGACCATACTTACCAGATAACGGTTCATTGTGGGATTGGAAACAAGGTGATCAAGGAGTAGCGAATAGTGTGCAGAAGTTGCAAGCAAACGTTCTTCACATTCATAATCACTTCCCGCTCCATTAGTCCAGTAAAGGCCACTACACAAACTACAGTATTGAAGGATATTAGGTTATCAATATTATGACCTGCCTTTTGCCAAGCACATTGCAGCATAGCAACCTTGTCAGTATCTTCGGTTGGGATTTCAGTGCTACTTTTTATGTGGAAATGGTTTTAAAATTTTCAATAGCATCTACCCAACTCCATTTTTACTTTCTCTACTACGTATAGTAAGTAGGAAGTATTGTATTCCACCCAAAAATTCGATACCGAGATTTCACCGGAAATACATGTTTTGAGACCCCCTGAATCCAAAAAAAAACATTTTTGGAAACATGTCCGTGTGTGTGTGTGTGTGTGTGTGTGTGAATAGCATAACTCAGAAACGAACAGTCGGATAAACACCAAACTTGGTATTTAGGTTCAGTATCTTCCAGAGATGCGACACGAAGGTTTTCAAGAAAATCCCCTCACCCCAGGTTACCCTTTACATGGAACATTTTTCGAAAATTTTAATTTTCTCAAAAATGACTCAAACGATTTTGATTAAAATATCATATGTTTAAGATATTTTTAATGACAAACGAAATGTAAATCTCGAATTTTCTAGGAATGTCTCCAAAAGTATTCTTCATTGTGAACGACTTTTGCATAACTGGTAAACCATAAGAGATAGACAAAATTTTACTACACAAAAGATGTAGATCGCGTTAAAATACACAATTTGTCTTATACATTTTTGTTGTTGAGTGAACCATTTTTGAGATATTGCTTCTTATTCCCTTAAATTTTCCAATACTTTTTCTCAAATGGGATTTCGTTATTCATTTTTTATGTCCTGGACATACAAAGAGAATGGAATGCGCCACATAGCAACCAGCTCTTAAAAGATTTGACTATCGCTTAAAGGCTACCACATTCCCCTTGCACCTAAAAGAAAATTAGCAATAAGATTAACATCTCGATTAATATGAAGCATATGGAGAATCAGCGTTTGTAAAAATAGTTTGTACAAGAGTAGAGAATGTCATGTGAGTGTAACACATAATATTTTTTCTACGCAATACTCTATTTATCTTAACACCCTTGTAAAAGATTCTTCCCCTGTCTTGAGTCTTACTTTTAACAAGCTCAGACGAAGAAAAGAGAAGTTCAGAAGAAAGGAATTAAGAGTCTCCACCCATTTCCTGTAAGTTATCCAGCTTTGCGGGGAGTGGTAACATCCTGCGGTTTTACCAAGTTCGCTTTTATTATGTTGTCTACTTTGTTGTACAAGATAAAAGTTAAGGTGCGCAGAAGAGCCTAGGTATTACTCTATTGTAACAGAATGGTCTGGTTTAATGTGTAGTTGGCTTTCAGCTTGCACTACCTTCTCAAGTACGTGCACAATCGTGCTGAACTTTGAAACTACCAGGGTGCCCGGGACAAAAACTACCAAGATGATGTAATTTACTGAAGAGTAAAATTATGAAAATAGGTTTAAAGCTAATGACAGCATCGATACTAATAATTACTGTCCTGTATTTGTAGAAGGCTGCTTTTTTGCGAGTGTCGTCCTTTCCATATTTGACAATAGACACAGAGCACATGGAGCTTGAGAAAAGGTCTCTAGCGGCGGATGTTCAAAAATTGGCGTCCAGGTGTTATTCAACTTCCCTCCATGTGTTTTTCTCCACAGAAATGCAAAATACAATTTTGTTCTTTTACGTGCCGTAAATCTACGACACGGAACCACCGGCTTTACCTCCCTTCCGAAGGAAGCCATGCTAAGGAAAAATCCATCGCCCTCCGCCGGGTTTGAACCTGCGACCTCGGGAACTAGAAGCTAGCTAGCATGGTAACCACTACAGGGGGACGGTAACACTACTGAGCTTTTATCCAAAAAATGCTGAAAATTTGAAATTTTGGTTTTTCCTTAAAATTTTGCCAGAATTACAGAATCCTTCAGTTTTTCAACAATCCTTCACTCACACTGGGTTATTATTCTTTTTCATGCTCGGCCATGTTTAAAGGCCTTTACGGTATCATTTAAATTACCCGTGCGCTGCCTGCTAATAGGTTACATCCACATAAATGTTTTATTTTCCCAAAGTAACAATTTTTACAACTTTTTGGACTTTGGAAACCTTTCTTTAACTAATGCATAGATGTTTATGTCCATAGTACAACATATGCGCAACATAGAGGTTAAGATGTATGTGAGGCTTTTAAACATCTGAATCAAAATACGACGTGAAGAGTGTTTTGACTGTTTACTTCAGATAAATTAATTTATCAAGACAGAGTGGTACGAAAAACTGTTTGCGAAATACAAATGAATGATGTTCAGGGCAAACATTACTTGTAAGAAAGTTCAATAAATATCAAATTATGCCATTTTCAGCAAGTTACAGAGAAGCTTTTGAGTACGAAATGCAATCAAACTTCTGAGTATTTGTAGTATATCAACAGAGGTCAAGCCTGATAAAGGGGCCTCTGAGCAAAATTACCGGTCTTTCACGCCCAATATAGAATGGGACGCTAAGGACCACAGCAGTTAAAGAGCGCCCATAAATAAAACCTCAATTTAGTTTAAAGTGCTAGTAGCCACTTTAGTTTCTTCCAATACAATATCAAGAATATGTATACCGTTTCCTTCAGTATCCATATCACAATTATCTAGTTATCACAAAAATAAAACAATCCTTAGAAACAAGCTAGAAACCAACCAAAGCTACCAATACAACATAGGCTTACTGTAACTGCCCAGGAAACTACTGTGTAATATTATACCTAATTTTAAATAACCATTATATTTATTTAATATATTAACAAATGTTCGATACCGAGCGGGATGGCTCAGGCGGTAAAGTCTGTGGCCCGCATTCTCCCGGGTTCAAATCCTGTGGGCCGACCAATCTGTCTGAGATTTTTTCGTGGTTTTCCTCAGTCGCCAAGGTAAATACCGAATTGGATATTTAATACCACGACCCAAAGTTCCACCTTAAGTCTAAAACAATAGTAAAATGAAAAATAAGTGGTAATAGCGAATGCTATGCCAACTGTATACAGATCTATGTAAGCAGTTAGACTGGACGGCACCCTAACGCTATCTGCACTGCACGAAGCAGAAGATCCGGCTGCTCTGTGGGCACGTGACGAAGCAAGATGGCATTTCCAGGGATGAGACCTAGAAGCCTTTTTGTGTGGGGGCAGCGGTTGGACTGGACGACACCCTAATGCCATCTGCACGGCGTGAAGCAGGTGGTTACAGGGATGAGACCTAGAAGGCTAACTGTCCGCCTTTCTGTGTGAGGGCGGCGGTTACACTGGACGACACCCTAATGCCATCTGCACGGCATGAAGCAGGTGGTTACAGGAATGAGAGCTAGAAGGCTGTCCGCCTTTATATGGGAGCGGCGGTTGGACTGGGCGGCACGAAGCAGAAGTTTCGGAACTATGCGCTAGGGTCTCTGTGACACGTGACGGAGCGGGTGGATACAGGGATGAGACCTAGAAGGCTAATTGTCCATCGCATATCGTTCTAAGAGTTATCCACCAACAGATCCGTCGCGACATGACCAAGGAGTTAAAGCGACGTAAAATAAAATAGAGTAAAGAAAACAAAGTGTCTAATAAAATTTCATATTATACAAGTGATTAATTAAATTTGATCCACTCACAAATTTAGTTTACTGAACTTCTACCAATGAATAAAATCGTATGTTAATCACTTGTATAATAAATAACTATTACTCCTACACCTCTGTAAATACCTTAAAATTGTGTCCGGCTTGGATCATAAATATTAACGTGATTGTTTACAGCGAAATGCGCGTTCCGCCATACGAGTAATTTTCCATTTTTGAAGTTTGGAGCCCCCATTCGACTTGTAGCTAGTGAAACATAAAAATTGATCAAATTCTATTTTACTTCAAGAAAACAAAGAGAAACGTTTTTCTTTCAGATCGTTTTCAGAGTTATGTATTAATGTTTTGTGCTTTAAGGGTACACATAACTGAAATTTCTATTCCAATTAGTATTCCTCCAATTATAACCCATAAAGAAAAACACTCAACATTTTTGTGCTTATAGTACAAAATTTAAAGGAAATCGAAATAAAAATTGGATCCTGTGGATTATTTTGAAATCCTAAAGGGCTGTTTGGCTTTGTGTGTAAGCACATTTAAAAATTAGTGTAAAATTATTTCAAATCATTAGTAATGGACAACAAATACGGATTATGAAACTAATGATTCATTCTTACTAATAGACCTATAAACAAACAATGGACTTTCCGAGATTTTGCTCAATTTTTACCTATGTACACCCGTAAGCAGGTGATTTCATCGCAGATTGTGTTTGATAAAATGTTTACTTAAAATTAATATTTTTCATCTGTTTAGGATAGCGTAGGGCTTTGTTTTCTAAACAAAATGACTTCCATTGGTTGCCCAAAATAGTAATAGTAAGGATTAGTAATATCCCACCATTAGACTTTTGGAGGGGAATGCTTATTTCACTATAAACTCAGCTTGTGAGAATGAAGTTCAGTTGTATAGCAGTGTTGTGTTAATTTTAGTGATTGGTGATGCTATGCGCCTGATTTTAAACAGTTTATTGTTACGAATCTAACCACTTGTGCATCCAGTTTAATGTTCAGAGAAAATACTAAAATCGAAAGGACTTCCACAGTTTTCGTCATAACCTCGAGCTCATTAGAGTGTGACCAAACAAGAAATTCATAGTCATTCTAGTTCTCACAGTTCTAAAACTCCTTTGTGATGCAACTAGTGGGCTGGGTTTTTCTTCGCAGATAAAACTCTTTACTTTGGAAAACGTGATATACTTTTCATAAAACATTTAGAAGTGTTAATAGGAATGCGGCAGGAATCCATGATAATGCTTTTTGCACTGCTTTTGGTATCTCACAGCACTTATTATGGGGATTCATTGGTTTCCCAGCTGCATAAAACTCGAACAAACGCTGTTCTAAGTTTTTATACATCTGTGCATTATGCGGATGCGGTTGTAATATGAGCTTCTGGAGTAAAACAAGAATACAGCAGCTTCTGCTCTCATGGGCGTCGTGGCATGGCGTGTGGTGGTGCTTCCAGTGCACTGAGATTTCAATCCGATAGCGGAAAGAACTAAAAACTTCTTTCGTAGTATCTGAAATGGCATCAGCAGCTGTAGGATCGGAAGAGAAGATCCGCTAGCTTGACGAGGAATTATAATAGCGTTATCCCAGTTCGTTCCTTGGGGCGTAAGTGATTTGCATATCTGTGCATGTATGTCCGGTGAGGGGATGAAACACAATCTAAGAGACAGTCTCCAGAAATTGAAGCTTTCAACCTTACGAAGTATCAGACAACGAAAATGAACATTGAACGATGTGCGCTTCCATTTTTCATTGAAACTAAAAACTTCGACTATAAACATACGCCTACTTAAGGGGAGACTAAATGGCGAAAATTAGCCAGAAAGTTGTTGTTGTTGTTATTATTATTATTATTATTATTATTATTATTATTATTATTATTACATATTCTTTATTGTCGGTTCAACTTTATAGTCAGTCATATCGTGTCTACTTTAGACCACAGGACATGATTACAATGAATATACAATATTTTAAACACTAATAGTACATACAACATTAAATTCTCTAGTTAGGTGTGTTACACATTGTTATAAAATTTTGTGGTTTTCATAAAGTTTAAGCTTCTTTGGGTTTTATGTTGTTGTTCCATTTATAATTTATTTATTGCCTTTACTGCATTGGGAATGTCACATCTTTCTCTGTGTTGTACATAGCGACGGCAGACTGTAACGAGATGAACTGTGAGGTTGGATCTGCAGAGGTCGCACACAGGAGGAAGGTCACAGTTGAAAATTATAGAATCACGTTATAGAAGTATGTCCAATACGTAGTCGAGTTAATACAACTTGGTCTTTGCGGTTGAAGTGATAGTGTTGAAGTTTGGGCTCTGAAATGTAGACATGAAGTACTTGCTTCTAGATGTGGCTTTCAGTGTTTGTCTCCATTGATTAATGCAAGCCTTTTTGATGAAGTTGATGAAGTCCTTATGTGGGATCTTGATGTCCCTAGGGGGATGTTTGGCTGCCTTATCAGCTGATCCATTTCCCAGAATTCCGACGTGAGACGGAGTCCAGGCGAATGATACTGATTTACCTGAGATTAGTATTTGGTTGTACAGTTTCTGAAGTTCTTTAACAATATTTTTGGGGGTTGAGGTTTGTTGAAGGGATGTGCAGCCGTATTAATTGGAATTTCATATTTAATTTGATTTATGTTTTATCATTTTAGGCACAATACTTATTTTTAAATGTATGTTGAAAAATTGTACTGAATCTCTAATTTTGTACCTACTCTAAACTCTGCACAAATTTTCAGAAAAAAAATCAGAACATCTAAACACTTTTAGATCACTTTTAGGGGAAGTTTTGTTCTAAAAATTGGTTCTAGTGTTAAACATGTCAGCTTCTGTGTGCTTAAGTCATGTGGTTTCTATCCATACAAATATATACGAGTTTCTTTTCTCCATTTTTGCTTTGAACAGCTTTTTCTGTGAAGGACATTTTCTGGTATAAATGTCCCGCTTTTTTCAGAATCCATTGAACACACCTAAATTAAATTTTAAGACGATAAAAGTAACTTCTAAGTGCTGTTTTGAATATACTTTGGTGCTAATACTAATATGGTTGGTTATTTTTTTTTAATAACTGCTGATACACGTTAATCAAAAGAATGTAATACTTAAGAAAAGAATCCTATGATCATTGATAAACAAATATATCTAATGAGTAAAAGTACGTAGATCCGTGAACTTGCAAGGCATGCATCTATAATCTGTAAAATTTCAGTCCATATCTTAAATAGTTTGAGCAGATTTAAGACTGTCAGGATAGTCTTCCCTCAAACATTAGGCAATAAATAAGTCTGTTTTCGAAATATTTATTTTAAGAGACGAAACATTTTATATTAAAGCATTTCTGGTGAAAACCTGTGAATGCTAGGTTTATTCTAGGCATTTGTACAGAGGCACTATGTAGTGTAAGAAGATGAAGGTGCTTAGGGTGCTTCTGTTGCTGTGCTTCAGAGAGAAGAAAATGCTTTTAAAAGTCGGCATCGGCTATTCATACCCATTTTTATCCATAGATCCCAGCGTTGTGCCTTGGCATTGCCATTATTCAAATCTGTGGACAATAGGTCGTCCTGTGTATATTAAAGTCCAGAGTCCAGGATTTACTTAGGTATCCACTCTCAAAAATGTGGTTGTAGACATCCAAGTAATATAATTTGGAAAGTTAAAGCGGATTTGATAACCGCTGTGCCGATGCTCTATCACTGAGCTACTGTGAAAGGCCCCCATAACGCTCAGTGAAATCTGATACATCTCGGCGAGCCTCCAGCCGATTTCGTTTACTCTGAAATAGCCTACAGCAACATGGATATTACTGAAGTACCAGGGCTTCTTTTTGCTCACATGAGATATTGCCATTTGCTAGTATTAGAATTAAATACCTATAATTCTAATACTAGCCTATACACAACTAGCGTGAAAGAAAGCCTATTGTTCTTTTCTCAATTAACACCCTGCCCAAGGAAAGGTTGTAAAATAGAATAATCGGCACGCGACCTCATTTAGGCGAGGGAACAGCAGAGGAAGACGAATCCGATCGTAATATTCCCCAGTGTCAGTTTTTGGCTTTTGCGAACAATAATATTGCTAAGGAGATACTGAAAGTAAAGAATGGGAGTGATCAACGTTGCATTGAATGTTACAACAGCCGGAAATGCCCACTTCAAAGATTCATATTACTCTGGCAATAGTCTCATAGGGTTTGCTACGTTAAACGAGCAGTAGCACTATTAGTTCATTAGTTGGAGTTTGGAGTACAAGGCTGACCATTTATTGCAGTCACGTGCGGTAAATTCGAATGTTTGAATTCAATAAGTAACAGCAATGCTCTTAAGGGACCTAGTGTTGAAATTAGAAACTTCTGCAATTTTAAATTTATTTAGTTTAAAATTTTCGCACACAGTGGTAGTGGATGTACAGAATCTCAATTTGATATAATTACGTTTGAGGATTTTAAACATTCTACAAACATTGATATAAAATATTGCTTCAACTGTGAAAGCCTTTTGTAACATAATTCAAGTCCAGAAATAAATGCTTTCTTTTCCTAATGTCATAACGTAAAAGAGTGGTAGTTTTCAAATCTTATTTGATTATTGAGATATATTTTTACTTTCTCTACTACGTATAGTAAGTAGGGGAAGTATTACATTTCACCCAAAAATTCGATATCGACATTTCACCGGAAATACAAGTTTTGAGGCCCATAAATCCAAAAAAGGCATTTTTAGAAAAAGGTCTGAGTGTGTGTTTGTAAACAGCATAACTCAAAAACTAATAATCGCATAAATACCAAACTTGGTATTTAGGTTCAGTATCTTTCAAAGATGCGACACGAAGATTTTCAGGAAAATCCCCTCCCCAGCCCAGACTACCCTTTACATGGAACATTTTTCGAAAATGTTGATTTTCTCAAAAATGGCTCTGACGATTTTGATTAAAATATTATATATTTAAAATATTTTCATGATAAATAAAATGTATATCTTGAATTTTCTGGGAATGCCCCCAAAAGTCCTCTTTACTCTGAATGACTTTTGCATAACGGGTAAACCGTAAGAGATAGACAAAAGGTTTCTACTTAGAAAATGTAGAGCTCGTTAAAACAGACAGTTTGTCAGATACGTATTTTTAGTGGAGTGAACCATTTCCGAGATATTCCTTATTTGCTTGAATTTTCCAATACTTATACTTTTTCTCAAATGGGAATTCGTTATTCGTTTTTTTTTTCTATCTTTCCTTCCTTCTTTCTTTGTTTCCTTTTTTTTTATAATGTCCTGGTCATGCAAAGAGATTGGAATGCTCCACATAGCAAAACCAGCTCTTAAAATAGTTTATCGCTTAAAACCTACCATATTCCCCTTGCACCTACAAGAAAATTATCAATAAGATAGTTTCTGCAAATGTTTATCTCGATTGACTTGAAGTAGATGGAGAATAAGCGTTTGTAAAAATAGTTAGTACAAGAGTAGAGAAAGTTATGTGAGTGCAGCACATCAGATATTTTCTTTTTGGAATGTCTTCATAAAAGATTCGTAAATTTCTGTAATTACATATTTTTGTCTAAACTAGTAGCATAAGGCATGTTCATTAAAATTGTATAGCAACTAATGCGGAAAATTGCGTTTTATTTATGGACGCTCTTTAACTGCTATGTTTCTTAGCGTCCGGTTCTATATTGGGCGTGAAATACCGGAAATTTTGCTCCGAGGTCTCTTTTATCAAGCTTGAGGTTCTTTTACGTGCCGTAGATCTACGATACGGAGCCACCGGCCTTACTTCCCTTCCGAAGGAAGCCATGCTATGGATTTTTACGCCTGAAAAAATCCATCGCCCTCGCCTCAGGAACTAGAGGTACCCTTAGACCACGGAGGACAACTAATGCGGAAACAATAATGTATCTCTTAAAACAAACTTATATTGGAGAGAAACTCAACGAGAATGGTATAAGCTCTTAAAGCTTATTAGCACTAGCAGTACCTGTTGCAACATTGATACCCCCTAAAATGACAGCATACAGAAAATAAAACTAATTAAAATAATTTCATATTTTGCCTAAAAATCTACAATTCAATAATTGCTATTTTTGGCCAGAACTTCAGTCCCCGTGTTCCTTAAATGTGCACCTGGGAAAACGTGCGTTTTCTGAGCTATTTCTGTTATGAAGTATATCAGTTTACGGTTTATTTTTTCTCGTATTTTAATCAAGAAATCAAACTAAAGCGCCAAAACCTTCTGAATGGGATAGTTCTCTCTCCTGCTTAGCCGTAACAAAATCATCTTGTTAAGACTTAAGAAATTGGCTTAAAAGTCGTTTGGAAACAATTTTTAATTTTGCTGTATACTGTGTAAAATAATCTCAGAATTGTGTTAACAGTAAGTAACCCTGCAACAATAATTCCCGCATAGAGCGAAATCTCTGAGAGGATGTTGACTCTTTGCTTTGCTGTAGTATTCACATCAGATCTGAATGTTCTTTTTAAGTTCATGTCAGCAAAATATATGTAAAGTCAGTTTTGGCCTCCAAGAGAAACTGCTGCAGTGGTTGCCGCTCAAGGGTTAAAGAACGCGTCCACTGTTTTACTGTCAGGTTTTGCAATCGCCCGTGAAGTGGTATGCATCACAAAACTCTGAGAATGTTTTGTACAGTTAAATTCTTGCAGTACTAGCTGAATGGACATAACGGCTCGTTATTCGCGGTTTGCAGCATAGAGCAAAGGTTGTTGAATTTTATGCTTTTGCAGATTGTTCAGAATGGTTACTCAGATGAATTCCTCACGGAAGGAATTCAAAGTCCAAGTCTTCTTCAGCATGTTTATATGCTCGCCTTACAGCCTGTTCAATTCAGAAACAAAATGTCTTCCAACGTTTCTTTGACCTTCCAGGGACCTCCTAACATCCGCCGGTAAGTTCTCTCTTGATATGCGAACCATCCTATTTGGTATCATTCATAGTTATTATTCACCCATTCATTTATTGCTTGAATGTACAATTGTCTCGTTATTTCTTCATTTTTACTTTCTCTACCACCCACATATAGGTAGAGAAGGTAAATTTGCATTCCACCCAAAAATTCGATACTAAGATTTCATCGAAAATGCATGTTTTGAGGCCCCTTGAATCCAAAGAAGCGTTTTTAGAACAAGGTCCGCGCGCGTGCGCGCTCTTGTGTATGTGTGTCGGATAATACCACACTTGGTATTTATGTTGATTGCCTTCCAAAGATGTGACACGAAGATTTTCAAGAAAATCCCGCCATTCCCTACTACCCTTTACATGGAACAACTTTAGAAAATGTTGATTTTTTAAAACATGGCTCTAAGATTTTGATTAAAATGCCTTATATTAAAGATATGTACGTGACAAATAAAGTATCTATCTTGAATTTTCTTGCAATAACCTGTGTAGTCCTGTTCATTGGGAAGGAATCTTGTAGAGATAACTGGTAAACGTTAAGGGACAGACGAAAACTAGCATGCAAGAAATGTAGGATATCGTAGATCTGTTTAAAACAGACAATTTACTTAAAATAAGTTTTCTGCGGCATAAGACATTTCTTAGATATCCGTTATTAAAGATTCGAATTACTCAATACTTAAAATTCTTTTAAAGTCCCATCGATTTTCAATTGTTTCTCGCGATTGCATGGAAACAGTATGTCATTTATGGCCGACATATGACATCCAGTTCTTAAACATTTGACTATCGCTGTTCTCTATGTATCTATAACAAATGGTAATGTAGCTATTTTTGCAATGGTTTATTTGCATTAAATGTAGCAAATCGAAAAATAAGCTTTATTAAGAATAGTTTGTATACCCGCTAATAAAGATAGAGAATAGAAAAAGTCATGTGAATGTATCACATGATATTTTTCATTTTCTCTCTCCTTGTTTTATGTAAGATTTTCCTTAGGATACTCATCTCATGTGTTTCTAAGCTTTTGTTGCATCACCTCTAGTCTCTGAGACATATCAGTACTGTCCTTGTTACTGCTGTGTAAATTCTAGTTTTTATTTCCGTGTTTAAGAATTTATTATTCAGATTATATCATTCGTGCAACCTGCTGCTTGACAGAACTTCATTCTCTACTGATCCCCAACTGAGTTATCTTACTTCCTAGATATTCAAAAACTACGTCTTGCTCAATCCCCCTTTTTTCTAGTTCCAACTCACATCCCAACGGGAATTTACTTGCAGTCATGAATTTAGTTTTAATAACTGATATTTTCATATTAAGCCTTTGACAGCTGAGATGAAATTTCGTAGTAATGTTTGTAAGTTATCCTTATCTGCCATCAGGACACATCATCAGCGTAATAGGCAATTTCTTCCTCAGTATTTCCTATTCTATTAACATTTTTATTCCATTTATTAAACCAAATAGTGGGTTTAAAGAGACTGCCTGTCGAACATCTTTTTTAATTGGTACCTTTTCGGAAAGAAAAAGAATTTCAAAAGTCAAAGCCCCCAAATCCGGGAGGGAACAGGACTTTGCTAGCAAGAAACGGGAGACTCGGTTGGACAGCCTGACATCGGCTGAAAATAAATCAAAATAACGTGCATTTCGTGTATCGGCAAAGTTTACCTTTCAGTGAAAGCTGCAATATTATTCTTTTAATGTTTGAACTATACTTTACATACGAAGTTCTTTGTTCGGCAAAACAATCCTAAAGCGATTTTTTTATATGCCCAATTACATGGATATTACTACTATCGAGTATATAAAGCTTTGTATGAGGAACTAAATACTACCTAAACACAGAC